>CM077230.1:100000-237500 GCA_039654775.1 Spinibarbus caldwelli
TTAATGTCTCTGAAAGAACCAGATATAAAAGATAACAATCAGCAGTAAGAACTTGCTTCTGTATGATTATCAGTTCAACAGCTTGGAGCAGCTTTGCATCAACTTCACAAATGAGAAACTGCAACAGTTCTTCAACCACCACATGTTTGTTCTGGAGCAAGAGGAGTACAAGAAAGAAGGCATTGAATGGGAGTTCATTGACTTTGGTATGGACTTGGCTGCCTGCATTGAGCTTATTGAGAAGGTAAGAGGATATTCAGTAAATTAAAAAAACTATTCTCAGTGTGGCTGTACTTGAGTGTGAAAATTTCTTCAAAAGCCAATGGGCATCTTCTCCATCCTTGAAGAGGAGTGCATGTTCCCCAAGGCTACAGACACAAGCTTCAAAAACAAGCTGCATGATCAGCATCTGGGCAAATGTGCAGCTTTCCAGAAGCCCAAGCCTGTCAAAGGTAAGGCAGAGGCTCACTTCTCTCTGGTGCACTACGCCGGCACTGTGGACTACAACATTACTGGCTGGTTGGACAAGAACAAGGATCCACTGAACGACTCTGTTGTGCAACTCTACCAAAAGTCATCGCTCAAAGTGCTGGCCCTCCTGTATGCCACTGTTGCAGGTGCAGAAGGTACAAACATCTGCATTTCCTCAATTCCTTTGTGTTTTATTTATGTACAAGACACCTGCTTATACATAAACTTTTTTAAAAATTAAAATAAAAAATAAAAAATGAAGATCATCAGAACGCAACAAACTATGTGATCGCAGATTTTGGAGTTTCAAAATATGAAGTATATCTATGCAAGATAACAGATTCAACAAGATGTAAATAGAGATTTATTGAAGGGGTTAATGGAAAGCAACACAAGATTAACAAAAAAAAACAACAAAAACAAAAAAAAAACTTCTGTCATTGATATAAAACAGAGGGAGGTGGAAAGAAAGGAGGCAAGAAGAAGGGTGGTTCCTTCCAGACGGTGTCTGCACTTTTTAGGGTAAACAGATTCTCTCTCTTAATGAAGTTTGTGAAATTTTTCAACATTACAGATAAGATTAATTACAAACGTTTCCATAGGAGAACTTGGGTAAGCTGATGACTAACCTGAGGAGCACTCACCCTCACTTTGTGCGCTGCTTGATTCCTAATGAATCCAAGACTCCAGGTAATCTTGATCCTTGAAGACTCAAATGCATCACAGATTTGAAAGAATGTCTGGAACCTTAAGAACATTTGAATTTCAGGTCTGATGGAGAACTACCTGGTTATCCACCAGCTCAGGTGTAATGGTGTCCTGGAGGGTATCAGAATCTGCAGGAAGGGTTTCCCCAGCAGAATCCACTACGGTGACTTCAAGCAGAGGTAAAGACATCTTTTTGCAACTTCTTACTTAGAGATGATGTATCATCTAATCTTCACTTCCTTACATGATAACACAAGAATATGACTCTTCCCTAAATATCCTCTAGATACAAAGTATTAAACGCTAGTGTCATCCCTGAGGGACAGTTCATTGACAACAAAAAGGCTGCAGAGAAACTCTTGGGCTCTATTGATGTTGACCACACCCAATACAAATTTGGACTCACCAAGGTGAGCTACTCAGCAAATACACCATGTGGACAAAACTATTTCAGCTCTTTCCTTCTCATTTTTGACTCTGCTACAACACAATGACATTGTAGAGAATTCAGTGCTTCCAAATGTACTGCAACAGTCTGAGGAAGGAAGGCCGAAGCTTTTGAATAGGGGTTAATGTCTAGGCTTTGTGCCAGTCAAGTTATTCCACACCACACCAGTTTTTCCACAAGTTATTACCCCAAAAAATTATATAATGGACCCCACTTTGTGTACTGGACACTGTCATGCCTCTCCAAACTGTTACATCAAAAGAGAAAGGACAGAATTCTCTCAAATGTCATTCTATAGTATAGTGTAGAACATAATAGAGTTTTTTTCCCCACTGGAATTACTGGAACAGCCAAACTCAATAATTATTAGGGCCATATAGTGAATCCCAGGCCACATCTACGCTGAAAAGGACTTATTGGCTTATTCAACACTACACCACTAATATATTACAAATGTTGTTGTAGGTGTTCTTTAAAGCTGGTCTGTTGGGTACTCTTGAGGAGATGAGAGATGAGAAACTAGCAACGCTGGTTACCATGACTCAGGCTTTGTGCCGTGGATACGTCATGAGGAAGGAGTTTGTCAAAATGATGGAAAGGAGGTACAATGAACTTACAATAATGTTTGGAAAACAACTGTTTAGTACCACAGAGTGATAAAGACTGATTTACTGATTACAATTTACACAGAGAAGCAATTTATTCCATCCAATACAACATCCGTTCATTCATGAATGTCAAACATTGGCCATGGATGAAGGTGTATTTCAAGATCAAGCCTCTTCTGAAGAGTGCAGAGACTGAGAAAGAAATGGCAGCTATGAAGGAGAATTATGAGAAAATGAAAGAAGATTTAACAAAGGCATTAGCTAAAAAGAAGGAGCTTGAGGAGAAAATGGTGTCACTTATTCAGGAGAAAAATGATCTTCTACTGCAAGTAACATCTGTGAGTATTTCAGCTCTTACTGATCTTAATATGGATCCTACAGCTATAAACATAAGTCATTAACTATATCCATGTCAATGAACAGGAATCTGAAAACCTCTCTGATGCTGAGGAGAGATGTGAAGGTCTCATCAAAAGCAAGATCCAGCTCGAGGGCAAACTCAAAGAAACAAACGAGAGACTGGAGGATGAGGAGGAAATCAATGCTGAACTGACTGCGAAGAAGAGGAAACTGGAGGACGAATGCTCAGAGCTGAAGAAAGACATCGATGACCTGGAGCTCACCTTGGCAAAAGTGGAGAAGGAGAAACATGCAACAGAAAATAAGGTCAGTATTTTTATTTATTTAATTATTTTTTACATTCATACTGCAGATTGTGATTCAGGCTCTTGAGAATGAAACCAATAAACAATGCTTCCATTTAGGTGAAAAACCTGACAGAGGAGATGGCCTCTCAGGATGAGAGCATTGCCAAGCTGACCAAAGAGAAGAAAAGCCCTCCAAGAGGCACACCAGCAAACTCTTGATGACCTTCAGGCAGAGGAAGACAAAGTCAACACTCTGACTAAAGCTAAGACAAAGCTTGAGCAGCAAGTCGACGATGTAAGATGCTTGGCATGAGAAAAAGGCTATGAATCAATAAGAAATAAAATGTTTTGCTCTATACCAGATTTTAATGCTCCAGTTTCTATAACAATAGCTTGAGGGCTCACTGGAGCAAGAGAAGAAGCTTCGTATGGACCTTGAGAGAGCCAAGAGGAAGCTTGAGGGTGATCTGAAACTGGCCCAGGAGTCCATAATGGACCTGGAGAATGACAAACAGCAATCAGACGAGAAGATCAAAAAGTGAGAAGATGTCTGTCTTTACACAATTACAAATTTAACAAAAAGAAGGTATTTTGCACATTTTACAAAACACTACTTTAAAAACAGGAAGGACTTTGAGATAAGTCAGCTTCTCAGCAAGATTGAGGATGAACAGTCTTTGGGAGCACAGCTTCAGAAGAAGATCAAAGAACTTCAGGTAATGTTTATCATAATCTTATCTATGTGAAACTGA
The DNA here is from genome assembly GCA_039654775.1 of Spinibarbus caldwelli. Classification (NCBI taxonomy): domain Eukaryota; kingdom Metazoa; phylum Chordata; class Actinopteri; order Cypriniformes; family Cyprinidae; genus Spinibarbus; species Spinibarbus caldwelli. Next base: position 103,635 of record CM077230.1, read on the forward strand.
AGCAGTTGAATAGCTGGGAAAACCCAAATGACCAATATCACTGCATAAATAAGTTTTCTTTATTTATTTAGGCCCGTATTGAAGAGCTGGAAGAGGAAATTGAGGCAGAGAGAGCTGCTCGTGCTAAAGTGGAGAAGCAGAGAGCTGATCTCTCCAGGGAACTTGAAGAGATCAGCGAGAGGCTTGAGGAAGCTGGTGGTGCCACTGCTGCCCAGATTGAGATGAACAAGAAGCGTGAAGCCGAATTCCAGAAGTTGCGTCGAGATCTGGAAGAGTCTACCTTGCAGCATGAAGCTACAGCTGCAGCTCTCAGAAAGAAGCAAGCAGACACTGTGGCTGAACTCGGAGAACAGATCGACAACCTCCAGAGGGTCAAGCAGAAGCTGGAGAAGGAGAAGAGTGAATACAAGATGGAGATTGATGACTTGACAAGCAACATGGAGGCTGTGGCTAAAGCAAAGGTAATGTCAATAGAGAATCATTAAATATAAGAGTATCTTTACAAACATTTATATATAACCCTGTACCTTTTAAGGCAAATTTAGAGAAGATGTGCCGTACCCTGGAAGACCAGCTGAGTGAAATCAAGACCAAGAGTGATGAAAATGTTCGTCAGCTGAATGACATGAATGCACAACGTGCAAGACTTCAGACTGAAAATGGTAAGGCATGGCAAATAAGGTACACATGTAAAAATCTTTAAACATTTATTAAAAAGTTTCTATGTTATTATATTTCATAGTAATATTTCTAACGTGATTCCTAGGTGAATTTAGCCGCCAACTGGAAGAGAAAGAAGCACTTGTTTCACAGCTAACTAGAGGAAAACAGGCTTATACACAGCAAATTGAGGAACTCAAAAGACATATTGAGGAAGAAGTCAAGGTAGAGTTACACATATTATCGTTTTTTTTTAATTTTTTTTTTTAATCCAAACTATTGTATAGATGTTAGACTGTTTAAAAACTCAAAATATGCTGCCTTACAGGCCAAGAATGCTCTGGCCCATGCGGTTCAGTCTGCCCGCCATGACTGTGATTTGCTCAGAGAGCAGTATGAGGAGGAGCAGGAGGCCAAAGCTGAACTCCAGCGTGGAATGTCTAAGGCCAACAGTGAGGTGGCTCAGTGGAGAACCAAATATGAGACTGATGCCATCCAACGCACTGAGGAGCTTGAGGAATCCAAGTAAATACAGCAAAGAACAATGTCTTCGACACCCTACATTTAATATCACAAATATTAGTCAGATTGCATTATTTCATACCACTTTCTTCAGGAAAAAGCTTGCCCAGCGTCTGCAGGATGCTGAAGAATCTATTGAAGCAGTGAACTCCAAGTGTGCCTCTCTGGAAAAGACCAAACAGAGACTTCAGGGTGAAGTAGAAGACCTCATGATTGATGTGGAGAGGTCAAATGCATTGGCTGCCAACCTTGACAAGAAGCAGAGAAACTTTGACAAGGTGAAAAACATGTGGATCACCTATAAACCTAAACCTTGAACCTAATTAACAACGACTATCCTTTTTCTTCAGGTCCTAGCAGAGTGGAAACAAAAGTATGAGGAAGGCCAGGCTGAACTAGAAGGTGCTCAGAAAGAAGCTCGTTCTCTCAGCACTGAGCTTTTCAAAATGAAAAACTCCTATGAAGAAGCTCTTGACCAGCTCGAGACCCTGAAGAGGGAGAACAAGAATCTGCAACGTAAATTACACTTTTATTTGTAAAACAATTATTAAAGTGAAAAAAAGTGAAGTGACGTGTGGCCAAGTATGGTGATCCATACTCGGAATTTGTGCTTGCATTTAACCCATCCAAGTGCACACACACAGTAGTGAACACACACACCCGGAGCAGTGGGCAGCCAATGTTGCGGTGCCCGGGGAGTGGTTGGGGGTTCGGTGCCTTGCTCAAGGGTCTCACCTCTGTTATTCTCACCTCAGGTTATTCACTCCCCCCACCAACAATTCCCGCCGGACCTGAGACTCGAACCCGCAACCTTCGGGTTACAAGTCCGACTCTCTAACAATACAATAGTAATTTTTCTGCTTTTTAAACCCTTTTAGAGGAGATTTCTGAGCTCACTGAGCAGCTTGGAGAGACTGGAAAGAGCATTCATGAGTTAGAGAAAGCCAAGAAGACAGTGGAGTCTGAGAAATCAGAGATCCAGACTGCACTTGAAGAGGCCGAGGTGCCTTTTTTATTTTTTTTTTAACTATTGTATTAGCATGATAGCAGTGCTTGAATAATATTAAAACACTGAATATGGAGTGGGTCAAAAGCTTAAATGATAAAATTCTGCTAATTATTTCCTTCTTAATCTCTCATAAATGTACTGCCATGAAATACAGAGGCTACAGTATATTTTGCCAATAAATTTTAAAAGAAAGTTTTTGCCTTTGTCCTTGTAGGGCACCCTGGAGCATGAAGAGTCCAAGATTCTTCGTGTGCAGCTGGAGCTGAACCAGGTGAAGAGTGAGATTGACAGGAAGCTTGCTGAGAAGGACGAGGAGATGGAACAGATCAAGAGGAACAGCCAAAGAGTGATCGATTCCATGCAGAGCACTCTGGACTCTGAGGTCAGGAGCAGAAATGATGCCCTGAGAGTCAAAAAGAAGATGGAGGGAGATCTGAATGAGATGGAGATCCAGCTGAGTCATGCCAACCGTCAGGCTGCTGAGGCCCAGAAACAGCTCAGGAACGTCCAAGGCCAACTCAAGGTATCTTTCTGTAGAATGAGGAATTGCAACACATATGAAATGTATGATACTGTGAATATGATACATGAATTAACCAAAGCATGACAAATAACAAAGAAAGAACATTGCCACAGGATGCCCAACTGCACCTTGATGAAGCTCTCAGAGGACAGGAGGACATGAAGGAGCAGGTGGCCATGGTGGAGCGCAGGAATAACCTGATGCAAGCAGAGATTGAGGAGCTGAGAGCTGCACTGGAGCAAACAGAGAGAGGCCGCAAAGTGGCGGAGCAGGAGCTGGTGGATGCCAGCGAGCGTGTGGGACTGCTGCACTCACAAGTACAGAAAAACTATACTTGGAGCAAATTCAGGTTACATGATAACCAAGTTTTAGTTACATGTACACTAAACTACCTGCTTAAATCCCACAGAATACAAGTCTTATTAACACCAAGAAGAAGCTGGAGGCTGATCTGGTCCAGGTTCAAGGTGAGGTGGATGATGCAGTCCAGGAGGCCAGAAATGCAGAGGAGAAGGCCAAGAAGGCCATCACTGATGTGAGCGCTCACATTCGGTCTCTCTATTCTAAATTAAACAGTAATTTGACCATTTAGCCACATGTGGTAAGAAAGGGACCCTTCGTGGAAGGCAGTTCTATCTATATTGATTAGTTCATTTGAATTGGCTTATATTTCAGGCTGCCATGATGGCTGAGGAGCTGAAGAAGGAGCAGGACACCAGTGCTCACCTGGAGAGGATGAAGAAGAACCTGGAGGTGACTGTCAAAGACCTGCAGCACCGTCTGGATGAGGCTGAGAGTCTGGCCATGAAGGGTGGAAAGAAACAGCTCCAGAAACTGGAGTCCAGGGTAAATAACAAGCTAAATACAGTCTTAGATGAACTGGCTATGGTAGAGATTTGACAGGTGACAACAATAACTCTCTACTGAAGGTGCGCGAGTTGGAGGCTGAAGTTGAAGCTGAACAGAGACGTGGTGCAGATGCTGTGAAAGGAGTGCGCAAATATGAAAGGAGAGTGAAGGAGCTCACCTACCAGGTAAAACTACACTGGATATGGAAATTTTAGACCTTTCATTATAATTTAACAATTGTCATTAAAAATTAATAATATTTACACCCAAAGACTGAGGAAGACAAGAAGAATGTGACCCGACTGCAGGATCTGGTAGACAAGCTGCAGCTGAAAGTGAAGGCCTACAAGCGCCAGGCTGAAGAAGCTGTAAGTCTAATGTCAAATGTCTTAAGTGTGTGGTTTAGACATTTTCTATTCAATTCATTCATTGTCATGAGTGCAATGCTCTGAAAGGGGTTGGATATCTTGTGTCATCCTAACAGGAGGAGCAGGCCAACACTCACCTGTCCAGGTACAGGAAGGTGCAGCATGAGATGGAGGAGGCTCAGGAGCGCGCTGACATCGCGGAGTCCCAGGTCAACAAGCTGAGAGCCAAGAGCCGTGAAGCTGGAAAGGTAACAACAGATGATGATTATGTAGAGAAAAGTGACTCTTTATGCATAACATCTTAAAAAAATATTTTTAACAAAATCTTATTATATTATTTTGCATTTTCAAGACTAAAGATGAAGAATGAAGACAGTAAACTACACCTACAAGCAAGCATACAATATGACTGACTTGTGCTGAGTTCGCCCTTTGTCCATTAAAATGGCAAATTTTGACTTTGTTCTCCATTATTTTTTCCACTTTCAAACTTTATCACATACTCAATCACTGTTTTAAAAGACAACTCATGAGGCATGATGTGGTAAAGAACACAAATGCAGTTTACTGAAATTGCAAAAGTAACAAAACGAACCCGAAAACAAAAAGAAGAAAAAAAAAATAGGAAACAGAATGAAATTCATAACAAAAATATGAACTTGTCCTTGTATGTCGCTTTGGATAAAAGTACCTGCTGTGTGCATAAATGTAAATGTCTTGGAATAACCCACAAGGTCACTGGACATAATAACACAGAACACAAAATACTCCAGAAGAGACAAAAGAAAACAGGAATATTTATACACTCTAAAAAATGGCATTACATGAAACGATGACAACAGAGGAAATATCAGAATACAAGGGGAAGGGGAAACGTGAGCACAGAAAAAGCAAAACCACAACAAAACTTCAAAATAAGAGCACAAATAATATTTAAGGCACTTTAAGACCTGTAGATCATTTGCTTTGTCCCAAAACAGGGATTTCAATTGTTACAGTGCTTCATTTTCTTCTTGGCTCAGGTTTGCTTTCAAAAGGCAACATTCCAAAGCATAGCAAAATTTATGTACGTCACGTGAGTAAATTTGTTCTCTCATTGGTCAGAATGCACGTCTATGTTCTGGGATTCCACTCTTGAAGGCATCCATTAACATGGACTGATGTGCTGGTTTATTATTGATTTTATCTGTAGTTGTTCTTACACACACTTTTACAAATGTACATAAGCCTTCAATCATGCTCTAACTGATTTTCTTGTAACATTTCCCATCATGAATTATAATACACCTTGGTTTGTCAGACCGTTGGGTCGGCTTGCTTTCGCAACACAACCAAATCTCTCCAGAGTTTGCTTTCAATTGGGGCCAAGAAACTTTGTACAGCCCACCACTCCAATGAGCCAGGTGTGAAACCACCTTTAAATTTGTAACATTTGTAAAACTGCATTTTCCATCTTAAAAATATATCTAAATTCTAACATATGCTGTCAACGTCAAATGCAGAAATGTTAATACATGCTTTCATGACCTCAAGATTAGATTATTGTAATGCTTTATTGGGTGGTTGCCCTGCTCACTTAATAAACAAACTCCAGCTGGTCCAAAATGGCTCTGTCAACACTGGCTCCCTATTGAACATCAAATACATTTTTAAAATCTTGCTAATTACTTATAAAGCTCTGAATGGTTTAGCTCCCAATACTTGAGCGAGCTCTTATTGCATTATAGACCTCCATGTCCGCTGTTTTCTCAAAACTCTGGCGATTTGATAATACCTAGAATACCAATATCAACTGCGGGTGGCAGATCCTTTTCCTATTTAGCACCCAAACTCTGGAACAATCTACCTAACCCTGTTTGGGAAGCAGACACACTCTGTCAGTTTAAATCTAGATTAAAGACCCATCTCTTTAATCTGGCGTACACACAGTGGTGGAAAGAGTACTGAAAATTTGTACTTAAGTACAAGTACTGTTACATTGCTGAAATACTACTCAATTACAAGTAAAAGTACTGGTGCCAAAACAGTACTTAAATAAAAGTACAAAATACTCTTCTCAAAAACTACTCAGAGTACTAGTTACTAGTTACTTTTTAGCCGGCGATATCAAAGATCTATGTGAATAATAGCTACTTTGAACAAAACCCAGTTTTATCTTATTGACAAAGAACGTGAATTAGTGGTCATGATACAGGAATTTCTAACTTCAATACCTTGAAAAATATCAATATTAAAGTACCCGTGAACTGGAAGTTGCAACTGACTTCAGTGTTGTGATGTATTTCCAAGTGAAAGGGTGTGGCTAGAAGGAATACAGCTCCGACCAGAAACTAACAATGAAATTAAATTTTCTACCTATTAGATTGTGTTTTATTAATGTCTACACCTACCCCAACCCTAAACCTACCCCTTACAATAATGCAAAAATAGTAATTGTTGTACAGTGTGACAAAAATTACACTGTATTGATGTGCGCATGCTCAGTAACGGAAATGGAATATTGAATAAAGGGAGGGGTTTTATTGTGGTGCACCTCCAAATATGTAAGCTTAAATACATAGTATTAATTAAATAGTGCTCATAAATGACTGTTAAGATAGTATTCTCAAGTGAAATGAGTAGAGGCTTGGACCCGAAAACAGCAGTCCTTACGTCATGACTTAACAACAGGATTCTCCCCAAGCCGTCAAACTGACGTCATTAGAGCGAGAACGCCATTCCAGATTGGAAGCAGATTTTCAGATTTTGATTAAAGATTACAACGGCAGACAATTTTTTTTTATTTTTTTTTCCCCCCCGGTGTATTGACTTGCATGGTTTAATTGTTCACCACAAGACTAGTAATGTGCACTAAAAAAAGTAAGTAGGGTCATTTTTGATTTCATAACGACTTTAATCATTTTTAATACCATTGAGAAAACTAACACATACTGTATACTGCCATATAGATATTTTAATATCTCAATTTTTTTTTTTTGTCCATCCAGTTAAGGCAATCATTATTTCAAGCTTTGAGTGGTTTAATCCAAGTCTTCTAAAAAGACACGTTCATTTTATATGATGAACAGATTTTAATATAGGCTTTTATTTACATATATAAACATTGATCAATTATCATTACAAAAATCTCAATCTTAAACATTTGCTCATTCTGTGTATTTGTGTCTTTAAAATAGGGTAACTTTGTTGCAAAAGCTTACAGCACAAGGAAGCATGATTTCAAATTTGATTTCAAAATGAATTAAATTTACAAAAAGAAAGACAAGTATAAAGTCAGTAATAAAATTATCAAATCAAATGACCTCAATTTAGTTGAGGTATTTTAAATATGACAACACTGATTTTTTATAGGCAGTGTTTTAAGAGCCATATATGTTGTTTATTTAGATAAATGCAACATCAGATGGCTTTGACCTGTAATGTCTGTACAATGTAGTGATGCAGTTAGACAGACTCGGATATTTATATGTACAAATCATACAAATATCCCATTCCGAAACATTTCTAGAATACTTACATCATAAAGAAATTACAGTTCCATCTATGATTGTTGAAAGACTTTCAGGTGCATTTCACTTACAATCAATAATAATTCCAGTAGCATTTTCATCAGTCAGGCGTGGATCTATTCTGAATGGTTGATAACTTTTGACAAAGTTTAATCCAGGAGCAAAGAGGAATAATTTCTAGCACAGAGAGATTGCGATTGCACACAGTCTGTGCACAAGCATCAGAGTGAGAGGACAGGCAGCTCATTTGTGTAAATTAAGCCTATTTGAGAGTTTGCATCTAGTTTTCTGCGATTACATGACTGTGTTCTCATGTTACAATAAAGCGCTAGCAACATTTGCGCTAGTCCCCAATCCCCCTGTCCCCCTCTGAAACCATGAACACCTCAGCCCTCCCACCCCCCAACTCATTAAAAACTGTTGACAATTTTACTAAATGCAATTCTGAATGTGCTACACACAGGTGAGTGGGCTATACAAACCACCTGTAGTAACGCGCACATCCCACTATATGCACACTAGACACTTTCTACAAACACTCCCTGCCACAAAGACTCTTAAGAAAATATATGTCTACTTGAACATTGCACTACAAAATAATACGTTTACTTGAGCATTGCACTACAAAATCTTTTTGCACTATGCACTGTCTCCCACAAAATCTCTCTTCTGCACAATAATTTAATGTACAAAATATATATTTTTCTGCACAATTTCATGTACAGTATTTATGTAAAGTTTTTGTACAGTCTCAGTTTGTGTATGTGTGGACAACTAGGAATAGCAGTTATAGTATTTTTAGTGTATGTATAGTCAGATATTTAACTGTTGTATAGCTCTATTGTTTTTCCTATACTTGCATTGTTGTATGTTTATCTTAGGTTTAACCAGTATGTAGCACCGTGGTCCTGCGAGACACGACATTTCGTTCCACTATATGTCCACACATGTAGCAGAATGACAATAAAGCTCGACTTGACTTGACTTGACTTGACTTGATTTGGACAGGAATGATTAAAATTATGCAGAATACCTGCAAACCTGCGCAGATATTCAGACTCTGTAACTGACAGGAGACTGATGCGTATCAAACTCACTGTCGGAGAGGGGAGAGTGAGACACAGCTCGGTGTATATACGGTAGATACTGTGGAACATGAGTAATGGAACAGTGTCAGGTATTTCAGTATCGGTATCAAAATATAGACATTTATGATAACACTACCATGTAGTTTGTTTCTCCAAACTTTTACTCCATAAGTTACGCTGAGCTCCCTCCCTGTCCGATCTACACCTGCTGCAGCTGCGGCTTTTCCCGGTTCAGATATCAGGGTTTTTATTGGTCCGTTTACATTCAGATATCTTTACAGGCTACTGAAGTGCCGGGTAATTGTGGGTGGTGTACTCAGTAACGAACTATGATTTAAAAGTAACGAAGTAGATTATTTTGCTTAATTTGTACTTAAGTAGAAGTAAAAGTACAGCATTAAAAACATACTCAAAAAAGTACAAGTATCCAAAAAAACTACTTAATTACAGTAACCTGAGTAGTTGTAATTCGTTACCTCCACCACTGCCTACATATAATACACTATTGCAAATTCTACAATTCAAATCCGTTAAATGATTGTTAGTCTGCATTAATTAGGTCAATCCTCTTGGAATCCTCCAGGATCACTTCCCATAACACCCGATGTACTCGCTACATCGTAAAAAGAATGGCATCTACGCTAATATTAGTCTCTTTCATTCTTATTCTGAGGTCACTATAACCACCCGGATCCAGTCCGGATCCAGTCCAGATGGTGGATCAGCACCTAGGGACGACCACAACAGCCCTGAATGTCAGCGGAGACCATGACAACCAGATAAGCCCCAGAGACAGATCCTCAGCGAAGACCTTGTCAACTAGATTGTCATCAGCACAAAATTGCACAAATTGCACTCCACTTCCTACATCTCATGTTGAATGATTTAGTTGTTCTTTGATATTTGGGTGTATGCGCCAGGATTGGGCAAAATTCAGAATTGGAGAATTAGTTCCATTTCAATTCAGCAGTTGGAATTTGATTTCCACATACCTTCAACACCATCATCCCTACACTCCTTCTGACCAAACTAACCCAGCTCTCTGTCCCTAGATTTATCTGTCAGTGGATCACCAGCTTTCTGACAGATAGGCAGCAGCTAGTGAGACTGGGGAAATTCATGTCAAACAGCCGCTCCACCAACACTGGTGCCCCTCAGGGATGCGTTCTCTCCCCACTGCTCTTCTCCCTGTACACCAACGACTGCACCTCTAAAGACCCCTCTGTCAAGCTCCTGAAGTTTGCAAACAACACCACACTCATCGGCCTCATCCAGGACGGTGACGAGTCTGCCTACAGACGGGAGGTTAAAGAGCTGGCTGTCTGGTGCAGTCTAAACAACCTGGAGCTCAACACGCTCAAAACAGTGGAGATGATCATGGATTTCAGGAGAAACCCCCCTGCACTCTCCCCACTCACCATCATGAACAGCACTGTGGCTGCAGTGGAGACATTCAAGTTCCTGGGATCCATAATCTCTCAGGACCTGAAGTAGGACACTCACATCAACTCCATTGTAAAAAAAGCCCAACAAAGGTTGTACTTCCTTCTCCAGCTGAGGAAGTTTAACCTGCCACAGGAGCTGCTGAAACAGTTCTACTCAGCCGTCATTGAGTCTGTCCTGTGTACTTCAATAACTGTCTGGTTTGGCTCAGCTACAGAATCAGATATCAGAAGACTACAGAGAACGTTCAGACTGCTGAAAGGATTATTGGTGCCCCCCTGCCCACCCTTCAAGAACTGTATACATCCAGAGTGAGGAAAAGGACTCAGAAAATCACTTTGGATCCCTCACATCCAAGTCATCCCCTTTTTGAACTTTTGCCATCTGGCCGGCGCTACAGAGCCCCAATTACTAGGACAGCCAGGCACAAGAACAGTTTCTTCCCCCAGGCAATCCAACTTATGAACAGTTAAATGTCCATCCTAGTACATCCCTGCATCTCCTTCTATTCTATCCCATTCTATCATCTATAACACAGCTGTACATACAATCATTTATGTTTCAAATTATTTTTCTTTTTCAATTTTCTTTGTTTATTTATCTTCACATATGTGTATTTTTTATTCTCATCTTATTTTTATTGTCTGTGTGTCGTTGTTGTCTCTGTGAACTGGAAGCTTATGACACTAAAACAAATTCCTTGTATGCGCAAGAATATTTGGCAATAAAAGCTCTTTCTGATTCTGATTCAGTTTACCTGGCATTTGAATTGGAATAAAAGGAAGAAGAATTGACCATTCTAGTTCAGAGAAATTCAACACAGGTAATGGATTCTGGAACATGAAGTGTTCTTCTACCCTGGGTACCAAATTATCATTACAATGTCAAAATCATGATTTTTCACAAAGACCGTAGTCTTCAATTTTTCTTTCACATCATATGTACTTTCTACTCAAATGGATCCTGGCAAGCCACAATATTTTTTTTTTCCTTTGAGCTGCAGCCACATATTTAGCTAGGCATAAAAAAAATCACTGCCATTTCCTTCCAAAAAATCATGAAAGAAAAATACTGTCAATATACTTCCTTACACCAAGTGTTAGAAGATAAAACAAGACAGCTTTCCTGTAGCTCAAATAGTAGACCATGGCGCTAGCCACGTCAAGATCATGGGTTCGATTCCCAGGGAAAGTAAGAGCTGATAAAATGTAGAAACTGTAACTTGAATGCAATGTAAGTTGCTTTGAGTAAAAGCGTTTGCTAAATGCATAAATATAAATATAAGACATTTACTGTATGCTCATTTAAATCAAGCTAGAACCTCAGACCCTGCTGAATCTCAAAATCAATGAATGCAACCTAAAACGCAGAAAAATTATATATTTGAAGTACTGTAAATATTCAAGAAATATAAATATAAACATTTAAATAAGCACTTTATCTTTAAGGTAAATAAAGCAGAAGACTTACTGACTGTTCCCGTCAAGCCTTCACTGTTACTTGTATGGATAAGTGACCTAAACCTCGTAATACAAACAGCAACCCTTGCTGTGCTATATTTATGATTTTTCCATATAAGCACATGCTGTTTGTAATGTTGAGAGTCATAATATCACAATGAGTCCAGTTTATTTCAAGCCTTGACTACTGAGATTTAATTGCCCAATAATATAAAAAAAAAAAAAAAAAAAAAAAAAAAAAAAGAGATATTATTTTTCATTTGGAAAGATAAACTGTTACAGTCCATCTCTGACAATAAATCTTTCAGGTTTTTAAGAATTTAATTTGATCTCCTGCTGGCAAAGGAATTCTTGGAAAAGCAGCCAAGCTGAACTCTTTGCTCCCTGCTCATTTGATCACTGACAATATTTATATCAAAACTACATGGAAATGAACAAAAGGAAACAACAAAGCTGGTGTATGGTTTTATCACGAAACGCACCTTTATACCCCAGACACCTGCATGCCTAACTTACACTTCTATGAAGACGTTCAAGGCATATCAACGAATGCAACACCACAATCAAAGCTCTGTGGCATGCTACAGTTTAAGCTTTTAAACTGTAGAAATTTAAGAGGCTACATATGCTTTTTAAAGCCATTAAAACTGACATATAAATTATAAGTTACAAGTCTTGCTGTCACCTGAAACAGAATACTGGTGACATTTGACTGCTTCTTTGGATCTGAGAGTTTCTCTTCTGTGCCCAGTTCCATTAATTTTAAAGATGCTACACTGAAATAGGACCTCAGCGATATCAAATTAAAACTGGCAGTGAATTTGCATAGAAAAATGGCATATTAAGAAAATTACAACCCACAAAAACACAGTGTGTGACAACTTTTATGCCATATCTATTAACCAAACACCATTGCCTGTGTGCACCAATATAACAGTATTCCTCAAATTGAATGAATGACATCATCTTCCTATTTCCCAATGGCACAGAGAAACATCACACCAAGTAAAATAACATGACCAAATCCAGCTGGACTATTCTGCTGAATGCTCAGTAACGACACTATATAAATGGCAGCTCCTGACCCACAAAGACTTACAGCGACCAGGCAAAGGTGGGGGAAATGCCCATTTTAATTTGTCAGTATGATTTTTAAAAAATAATTAATGTAGAACAACTGAGTGTCCTAAATCAAAGGATGTATACTGGAAGATGCAAATACAATTCTCTAACTACCTCTTGGTCTTTTTCAGAATCCATAACTTGACAGCTGCTATTTTCCTCTCGGAGCATCTTAAAAGGTAAACCAATACAAGTAGCTGATTAAAATATTGTAATTATAATGACAAGATGACCAGCTTATAATATGAATACCAGAGTAAAGAGACAAATATTAAGCAGCGTTAAAGTGAATACTTTACTCCACAGTGAAGTGCCATCATGGGAGATGGTGAAATGGAGTGTTTCGGCCCGGCAGCCGTTTACCTCTGGAAGCCAGAAAGAGAGAGAATCGAGGCTCAGAACACCCCCTTTGATGCCAAAACAGCGTTCTTCATGGTAGATGCAGATGAGATGTACCTGAAGGGTATTTTTGTTAGCAGAGAGGGTGGCCAAGCTACTGTCAAAACTCACAGTGGGAAAATAAGTATCATGGATAAAAAATATATATATATATATATATATATATATATATATATATATATATAAATATATATATATATATATATATATATATAAATATATATATATATATATATATATATATATATATATAAATATATATATATATATAAATATAATATATATATATATATATATATATATATATATATATATATATATATATATATATATATATATATATATAGCCAAGTCCATATATATATATATATATATATATATAATGTTACTGTGCTTGGGTCTGCAGAGGTTAAAGTTCTTCAGTTAAATAGTGTACAAATGTGTGTGCAAAAAGTCTTGGATCTACATAAGTCTAAGTAAGGATGATCTATGTAAGTCTAAATAAATTATGTTTTATTGCTAGGATGGAACAGCAGCATTGTAAAACTAGACTATCTCCATTTCAGACCTACTCTGGCTTGTTCTGCGTCACTGTCAATCCCTACAAGTGGCTCCCAGTGTACGACTCAGTTGTTGTGGCTGGATACAGAGGCAAAAAGAGGATTGAAGCCCCACCTCACATCTTCTCCATCTCTGACAACACCTACCAGTTCATGCTCAGTGGTAAGTGGATTCCAGCAGTCTCAACAAATAAGAGTTAAAAAGAGAATGAAAAAAAAAAATACACTTTACAATAACTAGTGTGAAGCATTAGTGTCTCATTCATTGTCTATAAATTGCTGATTTGACAGTGTTCATAGATAGGCTAAATAGTATGAAAGAGGACTGGTTTTTTTTTTTTTTTTTTTTTTTTATCTTTAGTTAAGTACCTTAAATCTGCCTTTAATCTGAGGCAAATGAGTGGTACAGTTCAAGTTAATGTTCAATTTGTAACTGCTTCATAACAACCATCATTTTGCATTATTGTATAAAAAGTTACCAAATTTCTTCTATATAAACTTATATGAATGAATATAAATGAAATTAAGGTTAGTATATAGCCTATTAATCTAATAACAATGCAAGAAAAATAACAAACACACTAAAAAGAAAACTTCACAAACACTTTATAGAAACTCTGTTAACACTCCATGCTTTATTTTCAGATCGTGAGAACCAGTCTGTCCTGATTACATGAGTAATATTCTTCTGCTGGAACAACCTGAAGCTTTTCAATAATAAATGTAAATCAATAAAAGATTGATGACTAAAAATGATCTCTGATGAACCTCCAGTGGAGAATCTGGTGCAGGAAAGACTGTGAACACAAAACATGTCATTCAGTACTTTGCAACTGTTGCAATGTCTGGAGCGAAGGTGGCAGAGCCTGTCGCTGGAAAAATGCAGGTTAGTCAATACCTATTCTAGACGTTATTGATTACAGTATTTGTGCTTCACCTCATAACTATCCACTGTCCTACAATTACATCTAGGGATCACTGGAGGAACCAATTGTGGCAGCCAACCCTCTGCTGGAAGCTTATGGTAATGCCAAGATTGTGAGGAACGACAACTCCTCTCGTTTTTTTAAGTTGCACTTATGAAACATTATAACATTGTACAACTTCAGTCACACTTTCAAAGTTGCCAAATAGTTGAGCTTTTATTAATGATTTCAATCTCTGTAGGGTAAATTCATCAGGATTCACTTTGGCACCACTGGAAAACTGGCCTCAGCTGATATTGAAACTTGTGAGTCAACACTGTTTTGAGCCTAATATTTTTATTTGGAGACTAACAAGTTGATTAATCAATTGAACTCAATGTCTTTTTTTCACAACTTTTTACAGATCTGCTGGAAAAGTCGAGAGTGACATTCCAGTTGTCAGCTGAGAGGAGTTACCGCATCTTCTACCAGCTCATGACTGGACACAAGCCAGAGCTGCTCGGTGAGAAATCTACAGGATTGTGTGCTTCAGTTATTTCCTTGTTTGAGAGCACTGTTAACATGCTGCACATCAACTCTTTACAGAGGCCCTGCTCATCACCACCAACCCTTATGACTATCCAATGATCAGTCAGGGTGAAATCACTGTCAAGAGTATCAATGATGTGGAGGAGTTCATTGCCACAGATGTATGTGGACAACTCAGTTTTTATTACTAGTAGTGGTATTTTCAGGTTACAAGCAATTTATCTGACATGAAATTAAAAGGAAGAACAATAGCATGGACTGGTGTAAATAATGCATGGCATGCAATATAAAATGCATATTAAAGCATTAAAGCTGTTCTTCCTCAGTGGCTGATAAAATCTCCTACCTCATGGGCATCAACTTTGCTGACATGCTGAAAGCTCTGTGCTACCCCAGAGTAAAGGTCGGGAACGAGATGGTGACCAAAGGCCAGACAGTACCACAGGTGATCACTTAGCTTCTCAATAGATGAATAATGTTAGAAATGTCCCATAGACATTCAGAAAACACATTTATTCTTGAAAAAAATAAAAATTAAAAATTAAGTCTAATATCAATTACACTGACCTTTAAATTTCTCAGGTGAACAATGCAGTCTCAGCTCTTTTCAAGTCTGTCTATGAGAAAATGTTCCTGTGGATGGTCGTCCGTATCAATGAGATGTTGGACACCAAGCAGAGAAGAAAAAGCAAGAAAAAGCTTGCCCAGCGTCTGCAGGATGCTGAAGAATCTATTGAGGCGGTGAACTCCAAGTGTGCCTCACTGGAAAAGACCAAACAGAGACTGCAGGGTGAAGCAGAGGACCTCATGATTGATGTGGAGAGGTCAAATGCATTGGCTGCCAACCTTGACAAGAAGCAGAGAAACTTTGACAAGGTGAGAAGGATGTGGATAATCTTTAAATCTATACCTTGAGCCATGGACTTGGCTAATTAACAGTGTCTACCATTTTCTTCAGGTCCTAGCAGAGTGGAAACAGAAGTATGAGGAAAGCCAGGCTGAACTAGAAGGTGCTCAGAAAGAAGCTCGTTCTCTCAGCACTGAGCTTTTCAAAATAAAGAACTCCTATGAAGAAGCTCTTGACCAGCTCGAGACCCTGAAGAGGGAGAACAAGAATCTGCAATGTAAATGCCACTTTTTTTTGTAAAACAATTATTAAAAAGAGAAAAGCATTATAACAGTATGTTTTTAATTCTGATTAAAATTCTTATTTTTAAACCATTTAGAGGAGATTTCTGACCTCACTGAGCAGCTTGGAGAGACTGGAAAGAGCATTCATGAGTTAGAGAAAGCCAAGAAGACAGTGGAGTCTGAGAAATCAGAGATCCAGACTGCACTTGAAGAGGCCGAGGTGCTATTCCTATTCTACAATATTAACATTATGATACCATTGCTTTGAACAACATTAAACATTGAACATGAAATGGTCCATCCCCCATAAATGCTGCCATTTCTAACAATAAATTTGAAAAGTAAATTTTTTGCCCTTTTTCCAGTAACACTTTAAAATACTGTTCCATCATTACTGAATAACTACACATGAATAATGCAATATTAGCACTTTAGTAACTACTAGTATCTAACAAGAAACTCTGAATAATGAATTAGTAAGTAATTGTGCTTAGTCGAATGTGGTAGTTCACTATTAGCTAATCAGGAACTATTATTTTTTCATACCTTCCTAAGAACTACTGTATACAGGTTCATAATTAATATGAATAACACATTATGTATAATTAATTTTAAAATGAAGGTCATGGTTACCCACTAGTAATGACCCAAGTATTACCAAATTCTTCAGAGGGAATTAATAATTATTTGGATCAGTATTCTAAAGTGAAGATCATGATAACTCCCTAGTAATGACAAATCATTGAAAGCTTTTGAGGGTTTTGTAAAGTATTGGATAGTAACTGTTCAGGTGTTACTACATCCTTCTAAATGAATTATTAATTTTTGGATTGGTATTCTAAAGTGAAGATTGTGATAACTCCCTAGTAATTACTGAAGTCACTGTAAACTTTTGAGGTTTTTGTAAGGTTTTGGTTGGTAATCCATTTTGCTAGATTTGGTAACACTTAAATCATTACTAGTGGGTTACAATGATCTTCAATTTAAAATTAATTCTTCATTATGCATAACTCAATTATTAACCTGTATAAAGTAGTTCTTAGGAGTTTTCCAGGCTATATGAAAAAAATAGCAGTTATTGATTAGCTAATAGTGAACTATGAGTGTCAACTGAGCGCTATTACTTACTAAATTGTTAATCAGAGTTTCTTGTTAGGTAATAGTAGTTACTACAATGATAATAGAGCATTAGTCATTTGTTCCTGTGTAACTATTCATTAAAGATGGAATAGTATTCTAAAGTGTTACCTTTTTCCCTTGTAGGGCACCCTGGAGCATGAACAGTCCAAGATTCTTCGTGTGCAGCTGGAGCTGAACCAGGTGAAGAGTGAGATTGACAGGAAGCTTGCTGAAAAGGATGAGGAGATGGAACAGATCAAGAGGAACAGCCAAAGAGTGATCAATTCCATGCAGAGCACTCTGGACTCTGTGATCAGAAGCAGAAATGATGCCCTGAGAGTCAAAAAGAAGATGGAGGGAGATCTGAATGAGATGGAGATCCAGCTGAGTCATGCCAACCGCCAGGCTGCTGAGGCCCAGAAACAGCTCAGGAACGTCCAAGGCCAACTCAAGGTATCTTTCTGTAGAATGAGGAATTGCAACACATATGAAATGTATGATACTGTGAATATGATACATGAATTAACCAAAGCATGACAAATAACAAAGAAAGAACATTGCCACAGGATGCCCAACTGCACCTTGATGAAGCTCTCAGAGGACAGAAGAACATGAAGGAGCAGGTGGCCATGGTGGAGCGCAGGAATAACCTGATGCAAGCAGAGATTGAGGAGCTGAGAGCTGCACTGGAGCAAACAGAGAGAGGCCGCAAAGTGGCGGAGCAGGAGCTGGTGGATGCCAGCGAGCGTGTGGGACTGCTGCACTCACAAGTACAGAAAAACTACACTTGGAGCAAATTCAGGTTACATGATAACCAAGTTTTAGTTAAATGTACACTAAACTACCTGCTTAAATCCCACAGAATACAAGTCTTATTAACACCAAGAAGAAGCTGGAGGCTGATCTGGTCCAGGTTCAAGGTGAGGTGGATGATGCAGTCCAGGAGGCCAGAAATGCAGAGGAGAAGGCCAAGAAGGCCATCACTGATGTGGGTGTTTACTTTCTGTTTCTCTATTCTAAATTAAAGAGTTATTTGACTTTATTTAGCCACATGTGGTAACAAAGAGAACCTTCATGGAAGGCAGTTCTGTCTATATTGGCTAGTTCATTTGAATTGGCTTATATTTCAGGCTGCCATGATGGCTGAGGAGCTGAAGAAGGAGCAGGACACCAGTGCTCACCTGGAGAGGATGAAGAAGAACCTGGAGGTGACTGTCAAAGACCTGCAGCACCGTCTGGATGAGGCTGAGAGTCTGGCCATGAAGGGTGGAAAGAAACAGCTCCAGAAACTGGAGTCCAGGGTAAATAACAAGCTAAATACAGTCTTAGATGAACTGGCTATGGTAGAGATTTAACAGGTGACAACAATAACTCTCTACTGAAGGTGCGCGAGTTGGAGGCTGAAGTTGAAGCTGAACAGAGACGTGGTGCAGATGCTGTGAAAGGAGTGCGCAAATATGAAAGGAGAGTGAAGGAGCTCACCTACCAGGTCCATCTACACATAATTTAGAAATGTACATTTCATTATAATATACATAGTTTAACTAAGACAAACAACAATATTTACACCCAAAGACTGAGGAAGACAAGAAGAATGTGACCCGACTGCAGGATCTGGTAGACAAGCTGCAGCTGAAAGTGAAGGCCTACAAGCGCCAGGCTGAAGAAGCTGTAAGTCTAATGTCAAATGTATTGAGTGTGAAGTTTTGACATTTTCTATTCAATACATTCATTACATGTCATGAGTGCAATGCTCTGAAAGGGTTTGGATATCTTGTGTCATCCTAACAGGAGGAGCAGGCCAACACTCACCTGTCCAGGTACAGGAAGGTGCAGCATGAGCTGGAGCAGGCTCAGGAGCGCGCTGACATTGCAGAGTCCCAGGTCAACAAGCTGAGAGCCAAGAGCCGTGAGGCTGGGAAGGTATTGTATACTTAATGTATACATATATAAATAAGATTTGGATAAAATAAATAAATTAATTAAAAAAAAACAGCACATAACGATTACTTTTTCTTTTCTGTTACTGAAGAGCAAGGATGAAGAATGAAGATGATACATCACACCACATCTATAAGCAAGCATAAAATATGGCTTACTTGTGCTGTGTCTTAAATGTCCATTAAATATATTTATTCAAGTCACTCTCTGCTTTTGTTATAATTGTAGCTCAACTGGTAGATCATGGAGCCAACAATGCCATGATCACAGGTTCAATTGTAAGGGAATGCACAAACTAATAATAAATGCCTTTAATGAAAAGTAGGCCTAAGTTTGTACTCAACGAACAGGTGTAAATATATTTTAAAACAAATACCTCAATTTAACAATTCTGCTAAATTACAAAATGGACATTATACGCTAATCTGTTATACATAATACAACACAGATACACAGTCACAGCTTCTCACTTTTATTGATGAATGAAAATTTCTGTGTATTGAGTAAATATGAAATTATATGGTTAAATAGGATAGTATCGGTATTTAAACTACCTAATGCACATAATTTTGTGTGAAAGGCATGCTTCATAATGTCATTGGCTGCTTTTCATTCATCTCCTCCCTTTGCTTCAACCAAGAAAAGGAACGGTGTAAGATAAAGTTACAAATCTTGCAATGTTAAAAGCCATGGCTCATTGCATAGCACACACTAGCAATATCTGCCTTTCACCAAATCAGGAAGAACTTCTGTATGAACGTCACAAAAATTTTCATATTCATCAGTCAAGTTTTCACCATTGTAACACCCTAAAGCAAATTACCACTCACGTGTCCTTCACATAAAATATGATTTCATCATGATACTGTCAATATTTTTTTAGTTTCATGTCTGTACTAAAATTCACAAATTCTTACTTGTGTGGTGTGGAAAGTGTTACTATTTATGTTCGCCTTAAAATAGCATGCATTTAAACTTGCTTTATCAGTTCAAGGAAAGGCTGGAGAGTCACATAACTTTATCAAAATTTCATAACATTCATTATACTTCAAATGGAAATGGATAAAATTAATTTATAGCAATAGAAAGATTATAACTTACATGAATAGCCAATTATTTTTAGATTCCTATTCATCATTTGAATTTTGTGCTAAAATGGCATCATTTAAAAAGTGCTAAAATAAACTAATAAGCATTGAATAAGCATTGACAGGGCATGTCACAAATGTCATTTTCATTCCTAATTATATCCAAACACTTAATTTTAACTTTGAGAGAGCTGTCTGCTATTTGATATGAGCCAATGTAACAACAGTACTTTACACAATAAATGTGTGTAGATGTATATTTATTCTGCAGCTGTTAGATTGGAGACACTTACAGTACATTTGTATGGAACACCAACAGCTGAGAAGCACAGGACAGCATACACAGAATAAAATAGAATAGAATAGAAAATGAAAACTTTAAAATAAGATCCTATTTATCCAATTTAACGTTAGTTACTACATAATGTTTTCACTGTGTTCATGTTAGTTCACAGTATGTTAACTAATGCATTTTTTAACTAGTGCATTTTTAAAAATCTTATTTAAAATTAAGATTAATATATGCTGTAGCAGTGCTGTTCAGTGTTCGTTTTTCTTAACTAACGTAGATAAATAACCTTAAAAAATGGAAAGTTTTTCCCACAAACCATGTAAATAATTAGATCATTACTCACTATTCAAATTAGAGTGATTTTAGCTAAAAAAAAAATCGTCAATTTCAATTTCATTTCACAATATTAAGTTATTACCAAATATATAAAGTGACAATCTGGTTGGCTACCAGCCCTCCCAAAGCACTCAAGTGCATGATCTTTTTCCAGTTAGCCATCGCCCAAAAATTCAAATGATAAAAACCTAATCCATGTGTGAAATTCTCAAATTTCATCAAAAGACTAACTCCTAATATTAATTTAGCCTGAACTGGGTAGAACATAGTCTGTACCTCCTGCCAGTCACAAATGCTTAAATCACAAGACCCTAATCTATCCCTCGAAGATGGACAAATAATCCTGAAAATATTTTAAAAACATGCATTCTCATGACATGTATTAGCAACACTATATTCATGCTTCAACCACACCACTTCCGTCTAAAGATTTAACTCTTGCTTGGGAATAGTCCTAAGTAAAGCACTTGAGCAACAAAGCATCCAAAGGGCCAGAGAATATCTGCAAAAACAATTACATAATTACACTAAAAATCATACATTTTTAAAGAAATGTTACCTGGCTAGTTCAGCTGTATTCCACTATTGAATGTCAACAACAGGAAAGTCGAACAATCAATGCACGAACAGCATGCCGGTGTACCCGTTGCTGAAGCTGCTGAATAAAAACACCTGATAAATTAATAAATAAAGAAAAATGCTAATGTAAAGTTTTCCTTTATAATGACCAAACAAAGGAATGACCAATAATTAAAGACCAACTGAATCAGTAGCTTCCTACAATATTATTTTAAATGAAAGTATCAGGGACAGGGTAGATTAAAGCAAATGACCGTCTGATATCAAAGCTTACAACTTGACACCACAATAACTCTTGTGACCTATGCTGACAAATGGCAAAGCCCTGATGGCATAGCTGACCAACCAGCTATATTTGTGTAAAGTCCTAATATGTCCATCCTTAGGGAAAAGATGCCTTAGAATTTTATTATCCACATGTTCCCATCTTATAAGGTGCCAACGCCTTAGAATTTATTCCACGGTCTCCTGGCATCTTCTCAAAGGTTCTAGGAAAGATGGTTGGACACATTGCATTGTCCTTTCAAGGCAAAGAAAAAGGGCAAGGGCATGATCCAAAGTCAGACACACGGCACGCCCAACACCACACCATCCTGAAGACCCCTGTAGAAATCAGGGGACCGTTCATGATGCATTCATGCACACGAGACTCGTTGATCATGAATTTAGTCATCCAGTAATCATAAATACATTTGAATGCTCAGACATGCCCGAGTCACTGATATACTGTATATGCTAGACTACACTATAAATGCAATATTGCTAGGTCTAAACGTGGAGGATCACTTGTATCATTGTTGTATCCATCGTTGTCATCCTGTCCTGACATTTTATAAGAAATGATAGACCTAAAAGTATGATTTTCTGTAAGGCTACTTTGAAAGAGCAATAGACTTTGATTGACTATAATAAGTCTCTGACTCTGAAATCAACAAAATTTACCAATTAACAGACAGCCGAAGCCCAACAGACTAGCACAGCAGTTAGAAGAGTGTAAAACTGAAATAACAAACTGGAAATGAGCAGAGAGACAGGAGAAGAAAAATGAAATGCATGGCTAAAAACAAAGCTGGCATTTAGTCCATATAAGAACCAGATGAAATCAGATGCTTTAATGTGTTTAACTGCTACACGTCTTATAGTGTATTAGACATGTCCATTTTTCATCTGATTGGGATGCCTAAAACATAAAGCTACATTAAAAAACACTTAAGGAATATTAATATCTTTGTAAAGCATTACTTATAAATGTGTTATGTTATTCATTTGTAACATGACCTGAAAAATGGCTCATTTCAGGAAACATCTCATTACTTATCATAGGTTTGTCTATGTAGCAAAGCAGCATTATTCTGCAAGATCGTGGCTGGCCTTCAGCATAAGTGTCACAGACATGAATGACAACTGCTGTGCCCAAATGTGCTGCTTTGTCACACGAAAAGCTTCCAAGGCCTCTGGGAACAGTATCCCAGTGACATTTGAGAGCTTCTCCACGGCTAAACTGGGCTCTAATGTAGTGCCAAGGCACTTGAAGAAGCTTATGCCCAACATAAGACCTAAACAATGTCTGAAATCCAGTAACTGACACCTTCACATAACAACCCTTTCTCAAGGTTTGATCTCAAGGCACTTGATCATAAGTAATGCCCATAAATACGTCAAGTATAATTTTTAATTAAAGTATTGGCTTTTTTTCAAATATTCTTTTAATTCATCAAGGTGTCAATTCACCTCATCTTAGCGAAGCATTGACCGCCATTATCTCAACCCATTATCTGTTCTACAAGATGTTCTCTAACACATTATTTCCTATAACTAAACAAAACAAAAACTAATTAAGACTGGACAGTTAATTACAATTAGTGGTAACATATCTCTGGTCAGTGTCATGATATTGATGAACATAACAAAATGGACCCAAGAATGCATGACCAAATAAAGCAAGTGTGTTCTGCTGAGTGAACATTATTCTGTCTATATAAGACGTGGCTTCAGGCTCCTCTAAGGACTGACTGGAACTCAAAGGTGGGTGAGTTGCTCATCATGTTCTCCTTCTACTATTAACCTAATTTCATTCTTTTGAAACTAAACTGACTAAATTACTTCAAGTAAGCACATATTCACTGCATGGGATTGGCAGATTTTTTACCTTTCTCTTAATATCTTCTACCTCAGACACTCTCTTGAAACTACAGCAGGTATTACACTTGTGATTACACAGCCATAACATATGCATTTTAAAAATTCATTTTAAAAGAAAGGAAAATGACAGATCCCACTCAGTTCTAAAGCAAACGGTAACATTTTAGTATAGGGACCAATTTGAGTGTTCGCTGTTGTCCTTTTGCATTATTGACACACTATTTACTTATTTGATACACAATTTGTATTATTAAAAGCGCTGCATAAATAAAGGTGACTTTAACTTTGACCAATTCTCAACATTAACTAGTTGCTTATTAGCATGCCTATTATTGACATATTGGCTGTTTATTAGTACTTATTAGGGCTGTCAATCAATTAAAATATTTAATCGTGATTAATCGCAGGATTGTCATGAGTTAACTCGTGAATAATCGCAACTTAATCGCACATTTTCATTTGTTCTAAATGTACCTTAAATTAATGCTTTTCAAGTTTTTAATACTCTAATCAACATGGATATGGACAAATATGGATGCTTTATGCAATATATGTTTATTATTAGTGAAACCATACTCAACATAGAGCATGAAGACTAGACATGTTTCAAAGGTCATAGATGTTTTTCAAAGAACTTGTTCATGTTTATTAGACACATGAAAAAATAACATAGAAATACCAGGTTCCCATTACTTCTCTTTCGTTGCACTGAGCAATTTACTTACATGAGCCTGTTTACATTTTTGCATGACAGGGCAGCTCACTTCTTCTGAACATGCAAAATGTACATTTATTATTTATTATTACATTTGTTTGCCTCTCTGTGCCACATATTGTATTTTGATGCAGAATTCTCAATAAAACTGTTTTCATTGATATATTTTACGGTTTCTGTTGTCAGAAAACCGAAATAATATGAAATAGTGACTGAAACACGACCCAGTAAGACTACAATACCAGCTCTCCCTTCCAAGATGTTACTCTGCACAAAAATCCTGATTTATAATCGAAAATCAAGTAGGCTAAACGTAAGATAAAGACAATAGTTGTGCTGTGATTTCAGCTATACTTGCATGTAAAATTAGAGACGCAACATAATATCTGTTTTAAATGAAAACACTGCTCCTCTCAGTCGCTCACTGAACAGAGCAGATGCAGAGAAAGAGGCGCATGCGCAGTGAAAAAAAGAGCCCTCGCGCTCATGCGGCAGTACCAGCGAGTCTCAGAAACTAAATAAGGTTTGGGAAAACCCTAAAGATTTGTCGCTAGCCGCTTTAAAAAAAAAAAAAAGGGTCGCTAAAGGAGTCTGAAAGTTGCTAAATCTAGCAAAATGAATGAATGAATAAAATGAATTTCCGTTAACGCGTTAATTTTGACAGCCCTAGTACTTATGTTTATTTATCCTACCCAGTACCTAAATTTAACAACTACCTTACAAACTATTAATAAGCTGCAAATTAGGAGTTTATTGAGGTAAAAGTCGTAGTTAACGGTTTGTTAATAGTGAGAACTGGACCTTAAAATAAAGTGTGACCAAGCAAACATTTGGTTAAATAGAGTACCAAATTGTTGTAATTATTGAATGTATATCTTTGATGGTTAATGAGTGAAAATAGTAACACTCATGTGGAGCAGCATCATTACACCACTTGTTTATTGTTTAGAGAGAAAAAAAGTTTAAATCTCACTGAGTTTAGAAGCAAGCTAGAATACAATATTGAAGATAAAAGCAAAATGAACATTCTCAAGACTTACCAGTTAGCTTTCTGATCTTCTTTCATAACTGTAACTGAAACAACTGAAATGAGGTTATTGAAATAGAATTACAACTCTACTAATGAAATCAGCAGTAAATTTGTGATTAATTGACTTTAATGGAAAACTAACTGTTTACTATTGTCCTCTTGCATTATTGACAAACTATTTTCCTGTTTAACACTGTAAAGCTGCTTTGACAATCTGCATTGTATAAAGCGCTAAAGAAATAAAGGTTACTTAACTTGACTTAAATTTCTTCACTACAATGATTATGTGCAATCACTCTATAGTACAAGAGTGAATGACCCTCGGCACATTCTTTCCTTGTCAGTCACAGTAAACCGCAATCATGGGAGATGGTGAAATGGAGTGTTTTGGCCCGGCGGCCGTTTACCTCCGGAAGCCAGAAAGAGAGAGAATCGAGGCTCAGAACACCCCCTTTGATGCCAAAACGGCGTTCTTCGTGGTAGAGCCAAAAGAGATGTATCTGAAGGGTACTCTTGTTAGCAGAGAGGGTGGCAAAGCTACCGTCAAAACTCTGTGTGGAAAAGTAAGTACAATTAGAAAATGTATCGATCTTCTGCAAAACAATTTTAGAGGATGCAATGAACTAGATGTCACATGAATCATACATTGTCATATTTTAACCCTTGCTGAAACCTTTTTAGACAATCACGGTAAAAGAAGATGAAATCTTCCCCATGAATCCTCCCAAGTTTGACAAAATTGAGGACATGGCCATGATGACCCACCTCAATGAGCCTACTGTGCTGTATAACCTCAAAGAGCGTTACGCAGCATGGATGATTTACGTACGTCTAAGTAAATCATGTTTTATTCCTAGGATGGGACGGCAGCATTGTAAAACTGGACTATCTATCTCCGTTTCAGACCTACTCTGGCTTGTTCTGCGTCACTGTCAATCCCTACAAGTGGCTCCCAGTGTACGACTCAGTTGTTGTGTCTGGATACCGAGGCAAAAAGAGGATTGAAGCCCCACCTCACATCTTCTCCATCTCCGACAATGCCTACCAGTTCATGCTCACTGGTAAGCGGAGATAAACATTTTCAATCCAATTTGCAAACCAATCAAATAATTAGATTGGCTTAGAAGCATGCTTATTTTGTGCTAAACTTGAGCCTGCCTATATTTTGCTTGATTCATTTACAATTCAAATTTGAAAAGAAAAAAAAAATAAAATCTGTTAAGTTTCACTTAAAATAACACGAACTTGTTTCAGACAGGGAGAATCAGTCTATCCTGATTACGTAAGTAGACTGTGATAACTAAAAGATTTTGGAATAATAAGTTTAATGCGTGAATAACATTATATGCACTTAAGAAAACTGCTTATTCAATCGTTTTTGCAGAAAGCAGTACTCTGAAATGTAAAAGTGAAGGCTGTTTAATCAATTGAGAGAAAGCAGTTTAACACCTGGCTTTTCTGCTGGAAAGCGTGGCTTACGTGGACATGTGAATGCATAAGCATTGTTCTAATTGGCATGTACTACAAAAAAAATGTGAACCAAAGTAACAGAAATAAGAAAACAGAAAGGGGATAAAGCTGCTTATTGATGGTGTTGCATGTATATGAGGTTAAGATCACACCACAATGCATGTAGATGCGAATGCTGGGCTGTATCCGAAATTGCCCCCTATACCCTCAAAAAGGGCTCTATTTGAGTGGACAGCCATTTTTAGCGGTGTCCGAAACTATAGTGGATGTTCTCGAGTGCACTCATTCAATCCCACAATGCACCGCAAAAACGAGTGTACAACCGATGTACACTCAACGGCTAGAGATAACCCATAATGCACTGTGAGAGTCGTGCGCCGAATGAATTCCCGCGTCTCGCCAGAAGATGGCACCCGCAGCTGAATCATCCATTCATTTTAAAAGCGCTCGTCCACAGCGTAATACAACACAGGTACAAATTCATTGTAAATTGATTATTAAATTGTTTAACTAGGGTTTATACATCATTTCCGTGACAGAGTTCAAGATAAATCCTTCAATCTTACTACTGGAGCTGCCCGTTTCAAATGATTATTAAAAAGCAAGCAATAGTGCATGAGGGTATAGGGGGCGATTTCAGAAAAAGCCCTGGTTTCACATCTTCAGCAGCTTCCTGGTGTGCATTTAAATGAAGTGCCTAACAAATATGGGTTTTAAAGAAGCACATACATAAAAGCTAATTTATCAAATAAGTCATGTCTAATATATACTGAAAAATGTTCTTTTCCATCTTTAACACATACACTCAGTGGAGAATCTGGTGCAGGAAAGACTGTCAACACCAAACGTGTGATCCAGTACTTTGCGACAATCGCTGTGTCTGGACCAAAGAAGGCAGAACCTGTCCCTGGCAAAATGCAGGTAACTAAAACTAAACAATCAAATATCATCCAGTAACAGAAATATTCTACATGAGGAAATTACTTAAATGCTCACCAGGGGTCGCTAGAGGATCAAATCATTGCAGCCAACCCTCTGCTGGAGGCTTATGGCAATGCCAAGACTGTAAGGAATGACAACTCCTCTCGTTTTGTAAGTTGCTGAGGTCAGATTAAGTGCATTATACAAATTCAGTTAACAATCCAGATATGGGAAATTCTAAGATGTTCTGAATGACTTCAATCTCTGTAGGGTAAATTCATCAGGATTCACTTTGCGACCACTGGAAAACTGGCCTCAGCTGATATTGAAACTTGTGAGACATCATTGTTTTAAGCCAAATATTTTTATTTGGATGCTAACAGGTGAATTCATCAACTGAACTCAGAATTCTTTTTTTAACTTTTTTTTTTTTTTTTTTTGAAAGATTTGCTGGAAAAGTCAAGAGTGACATTCCAGTTGTCAGCTGAGAGGAGTTACCACATCTTCTACCAGCTCATGACCGGACACAAGCCAGAGCTGCTCGGTGAGAAATCTACAAGATTGTGTGCTTCAGTTATGTCCTTGTTTGAGAGCACTATTAACATGCTGCACATCAACTCTTTATAGAGGCCCTGCTCATCACCACCAACCCTTATGACTATCCAATGATCAGCCAGGGTGAAATCACTGTCAAGAGTATCAATGATGTGGAGGAGTTCATTGCCACAGATGTATGTGGACAACTTCATTATTACTAGATCTGGTACTATTTCCAGATTCTATTAAATATCTAAACAAAACAGAAAGAAAAAAAAACAAAAACATAAAACATGATTTATTTGGTCTGTGTAAAAATAGACTGCCATTGACATTCTGGGCTTCACTGCTGATGAGAAAATCAGCATCTACAAGCTGACAGGTGCTGTGATGCATCATGGGAACATGAAGTTCAAACAGAAGCAGAGAGAGGAGCAGGCTGAACCTGATGGCACTGAGGGTAAGGTTTTCTATTAGCACACATTAACATTCTCTTTGTTAATTGACAATATTTTCTAAAAAATGTTCTTCCTCAGTGGCTGATAAAATCGCCTACCTCATGGGGCTCAACTCTGCTGACATGCTAAAAGCTCTGTGCTACCCCAGAGTGAAGGTCGGGAACGAGATGGTGACAAAAGGCCAGACAGTACCACAGGTGATAAGATAAGACAAAACAAGACTTTATTGTCCCGAAGTACTGTATTGTCTTGGACACATACAGTACAGTATCTGTTGTTTAAATACAAGTAACATAATAAGCGCACACAGTACAATAACAGGCTGTCACCCATACACATGCACACACATTACCTGCAGTACATACATCCAAACACTGACTACCATCCCATCAACCAAACAATTCCAACTTGCACATCATACAACACACCTTAAAAAAAAAAAAAAAAAAAAAAAAAAAACCCTTTATGGTTACAAAAAGCAGCCTTGTAGGAGTTAACATATTGCCTGAGCGACCATACATTACCCAGGATCATGGATAGCAGTGGGGGTCAGTTTCTTCTTATCCGTAGCCAATGTCATACACCTCCTCTCCGGCCTCTTCTCCGCAGTTGCTGCCAACGGGGAGCGCCAATGCCCTCTGGCAAGTTTTTAGTGGGCGATCAGGAAAGATCTACTGCATCTCCGCAGCAGTGCAGAGACAGGAGCACCGCTCTCGAATAAACTAGTGGCGACTATTTCAGAAAGGTTCATACAAGAGCACAATCGCCAAAACAAAAGTAGTCCTAAGACATCGTCTGCTATCCTGTCCTTTTTCCCGATCACACGAATTATCCATAGGCATACAAAACACTCTCAAAAAGGCGTGTGTGGAGGTGTCTGTGTCATCCACAGAGCAGCGCCTCCAGAAACATACTTACTCGATGGATGATAAATACTCGATAGAATAAATTTTGAAATGTCCCATAAACATTCATAAGAGACATTCATACTTCAGAAAGTAAAGTCTTATATAACTTACGCTGAATTTCTCAGGTAAACAATGCAGTCTCGGCTCTCTGCAAGTCTGTCTATGAGAAAATGTTCCTGTGGATGGTCGTCCGTATCAATGAGATGTTGGACACCAAGCAGCCTAGACAGTTCTTCATCGGAGTGCTGGACATCGCTGGATTTGAGATCTTTGATGTGAGGATCAGTCTTTAAATGTCTCTAAAAGAACCAGATATAAAAGATAACAGTCAGCAGTAAGAACTTGCTTCTGTATGATTATCAGTACAACAGCTTGGAGCAGCTTTGCATCAACTTCACAAATGAGAAACTGCAACAGTTCTTCAACCACCACATGTTTGTTCTGGAGCAAGAGGAGTACAAGAAAGAAGGTATTGAATGGGAGTTCATTGACTTTGGTATGGACTTGGCTGCCTGCATTGAGCTTATTGAGAAGGTAAGAGGACATTCAGTAAATTAAAATTTACTTTTTCACATTGTACCTGTACTTCAGTGTGAACATTTCTTCAACAGCCAATGGGCATCTTCTCCATCCTTGAAGAGGAGTGCATGTTCCCCAAGGCTACTGACACAAGCTTCAAAAATAAACTGCATGATCAGCATCTGGGCAAAAGTGCAGCTTTCCAGAAGCCCAAGCCTGCCAAAGGTAAGGCAGAGGCCCACTTCTCTCTGGTGCACTACGCCGGCACTGTGGACTACAACATTACTGGCTGGTTGGACAAGAACAAGGATCCACTGAACGACTCTGTTGTGCAACTTTACCAAAAGTCATCGCTCAAACTGCTTTCCTTCCTGTATGCCGCGCATGCAGGTTCTGAAGGTACGAACATTGGCATTTCCTGAAATCCTTGGTGTTTTAATTATGTGCAAGACATTATCACATAGTAATTTATTGAAGGGTTAATGGAAATCAACATGAGATCAAACATAACTCATTTAATTGAAATAAAACAGCTGAAGGAGGCGGCGGTGGAAAGAAAGGCAAGAAGAAGGGTGGTTCCTTCCAGACGGTGTCTGCACTTTTTAGGGTAAAAAGATTCTCTTTTAATGAAGGATGTGAACTTATTCTCCATTAAAAATTAGACTAATGACATAAACAATTCCACAGGAGAACTTGGGTAAGCTGATGACTAACCTGAGGAGCACTCACCCTCACTTTGTGCGGTGCTTGATTCCTAATGAGTCCAAGACTCCAGGTAAACTTGATCACCAAAGACTCAAATGGATCACAGTTTTGAAAATATCTCTGGAACCTTAAGAACATTTGCATTTCAGGTCTGATGGAGAACTTCCTGGTTATCCACCAGCTCAGGTGTAATGGTGTGCTGGAGGGTATCAGAATCTGCAGGAAGGGTTTCCCCAGCAGAATCCTCTATGGTGACTTCAAGCAGAGGTAAAAATACATTTTTTCAACCTCCTAATTAAAGATGATGCACAATCTAATTTTCACCATCTTATATGTTTTTGTGGCTTTACGAGAACATGAGTCTTGCTTGAATGTCCACTAGATACAAAGTATTAAATGCTAGTGTCATCCCTGAGGGACAGTTCATTGACAACAAAAAGGCTTCAGAGAAACTCTTGGGCTCTATTGATGTGGACCACACCCAATACAAGTTTGGACACACAAAAGTGAGTTACACTACAAGTGACTAAGCTCAACTCCACATGGAATGGCTTCCATAACATACCACTAAACATCATTATATATTTGTAAATCGTTATATTTGTACAGGTGTTCTTTAAAGCTGGTCTGTTGGGAACTCTTGAGGAGATGAGAGATGAGAAACTAGCAGAGCTGGTTACCATGACTCAGGCTCTTTGCCGAGGCTTCCTCATGAGGACAGAGTTTGTGAAGATGATGGAGAGGAGGTGGGTGAAATTTGTATTATTTGATTTGCAGGAAAAATACAGTTGAAGATTTTGGTTAAAAAAACTCCCTTCCACAGAGAGTCAATTTATTCCATCCAATACAACATCCGTTCATTCATGAATGTCAAACATTGGCCATGGATGAAGCTGTACTTCAAGATCAAGCCTCTTCTGAAGAGTGCGGAGACTGAGAAAGAAATGGCAGCAATGAAGGAGAACTTTGAGAAAATGAAAGAAGATTTAACAAAGGCATTAGCTAAAAAGAAGGAGCTTGAAGAGAAAATGGTGTCACTTCTTCAGGAGAAAAATGACCTTCAACTGCAAGTAGCATCTGTGAGTATTTCAGCTCTTACTGATCCTAATATAGATCAGACAGCTATGAACATAAGTCATTAACTATATCCATGTCAATGAACAGGAATCTGAAAACCTCTCTGATGCTGAGGAGAGATGTGAAGGTCTCATCAAAAGCAAGATCCAGCTCGAGGCAAAACTCAAAGAGACAAACGAGAGACTGGAGGATGAAGAGGAAATCAATGCTGAACTGACTGCCAAGAAGAGGAAACTGGAGGACGAATGCTCTGAGCTGAAGAAAGACATCGATGACCTGGAGCTCACCTTGGCAAAAGTGGAGAAGGAGAAACATGCAACAGAAAATAAAGTCAGTATTTTCACATCTTGTTTACACTTCTGAGTTCAGGCTCCTGAGAATGAAACCAATAAACAATGTTTCCATTTAGGTGAAAAACCTGACGGAGGAGATGGCCTCTCAGGATGAGAGCATTGCCAAGCTGACCAAAGAGAAGAAAGCCCTCCAAGAGGCACACCAGCAAACTCTTGATGACCTTCAGGCAGAGGAAGACAAAGTCAACACTCTGACTAAAGCTAAGACAAAGCTTGAGCAGCAAGTGGACGATGTAAGATGCTTGGCACGAGAATGAGACCATCAATCAATGGGAATCAATGAGAAATTAATATCGTTGCTAATTAATATTTTATTGCTCTGGTTTCTGTCACAATAGCTTGAGGGCTCACTGGAGCAAGAGAAGAAGCTCCGTATGGACCTTGAGAGAGCCAAGAGGAAGCTTGAGGGTGATCTGAAACTGGCCCAGGAGTCCATAATGGACCTGGAGAATGAAAAACAACAATCAGATGAAAAGATCAAAAAGTTAGTGGACATCAGATGTTAAAACTTTACACAATTGCACAAAAATAAGTAAGTATCTTGTACATTTAAAAAAACACTACATTAAAAACAGGAAGGACTTTGAGATAAGTCAGCTTCTCAGCAAGATTGAGGATGAACAGACTTTGGGAGCACAGCTTCAGAAGAAGATCAAAGAACTTCAGGTAACGCTAACCCTAATATTTTCTATGTGAAACTGTGATGTAGATCTATAGCTGTGAAAACCTACATTACCAAAATCACTGGGTCAATGATTTTTCTTTCTTTATTTAGGCCCGTATAGAGGAACTAGAAGAGGAAATTGAGGCAGAGCGAGCTGCTCGTGCTAAAGTGGAGAAGCAGAGAGCTGATCTCTCCAGGGAACTTGAAGAGATCAGTGAGAGGCTTGAGGAAGCTGGTGGTGCCACTGCTGCCCAGATTGAGATGAACAAGAAGCGTGAAGCCGAATTCCAGAAGTTGCGTCGTGATCTGGAAGAGTCTACCTTGCAGCATGAAGCTACAGCTGCAGCTCTCAGAAAGAAGCAAGCAGACACTGTGGCTGAACTCGGAGAACAGATCGACAACCTCCAGCGGGTCAAGCAGAAGCTGGAGAAGGAGAAGAGTGAATACAAAATGGAGATTGATGACTTGACAAGCAACATGGAGGCTGTGGCTAAAGCAAAGGTACAATCTTGAAAAAAATCTTTAAGAAAAAGTTAACTTTTAGTTTCACAAAACTTCTTTAACTTTAGCTGCTTGAAATATGCCCAGAAATATGAAATAATATCCAGAAGAATCTAAATGAGTTCAAAAAAGTTGATATTTCTTAATTGATGTAGGCAAACCTTGAAAAGATGTGCCGTACATTAGAAGACCAAGGAAGTGAGCTAAAAATGAAGAATGAGGAGCTTGTGCGCCAACTTAATGACATCAATACCCAGAAGGCAAGGCTACAAACTGAAAATGGTATGTAAATACTTAATATATCTTATACACAATGGCACAGAACTGTGCAAAAACCCATTACAGACATCATACAACTCTTCTTTCATAAATCATACGTTGTCTCATACTAGGTGAATTTGGCCGTCAATTGGAGGAGAAAGAAGCTCTTGTTTCTCAACTGACAAGAGGCAAACAGGCTTACACTCAGCAGGTTGAGGAACTCAAAAGACATATTGAGGAAGAGGTTAAGGTGTGTACCTAACAAAAAGATTACCTTATCAAGTACTATATCTAGTTAACATTATGGCTGTGTACAACAGGAATGGAAACATTTTCACTTTAGTTTAGTTTAGTTTTATTTAAAGTTTGACAAGACAGGATATTTCAGCACAAAACCCTGAAATGTGTCAAACATAAACAATCTCCAAGGCAATCATTTACCTAATATAAAACAAGTCAAATAATTTAATATACAGGCAGAATAAGTTAATACATTTTAATGTTTTTCTGACTTTAAGGCCAAGAATGCTCTGGCCCATGCGGTTCAGTCTGCCCGCCATGACTGTGATTTGCTCAGAGAGCAGTATGAGGAGGAGCAGGAGGCCAAAGCTGAACTCCAGCGTGGGATGTCTAAGGCCAACAGTGAGGTGGCTCAGTGGAGAACCAAATATGAGACTGATGCCATCCAACGCACTGAGGAGCTTGAGGAATCCAAGTAAATACAGCAAAGAACAATGTCTTCGGCACCCTACATTTAATATTATAGTTATTAAGATTTCATAATTTCATACCACTTTCTTCAGGAAAAAGCTTGCCCAGCGTCTGCAGGATGCTGAAGAATCCATTGAGGCAGTGAACTCCAAATGTGCCTCACTGGAAAAGACCAAACAAAGACTGCAGGGTGAAGTAGAGGACCTCATGACTGATGTGGAGAGGGCAAATGCATTGGCTGCCAACCTTGACAAGAAGCAGAGAACCTTTGACAAGGTAAGGATGCAGATCACTTATTAACCTAAATCTTGAACCGTAGACTTGGCTAATAAACAACAACTATCCTTTTCCTTCAGGTCCTAGCAGAGTGGAAACAGAAGTATGAGGAAAGCCAGGCTGAACTAGAAGGTGCTCAGAAAGAAGCTCGTTCTCTCAGCACTGAGCTTTTCAAAATAAAGAACTCCTATGAAGAAGCTCTTGACCAGCTCGAGACCCTGAAGAGGGAGAACAAGAATCTGCAACGTAAATGTCATTTTTTGGTTCAAAAAGCATTTTAAAAAGATGCATTAAAATAGAAAGTTTTACAATTCCACTTTTTAAAACCCTTTAGAGGAGATTTCTGACCTCACTGAGCAGCTTGGAGAGACTGGAAAGAGCATTCATGAACTGGAAAAGGCAAAGAAGATAGTGGAGTCTGAGAAAGCAGAGATCCAGACTGCACTTGAAGAAGCTGAAGTACTGCTACTTAAAATTGTCAAATCAATTAATTTCTTAACAGAGCATTACATTATTTTCCTGTGAGCTTCATACAATTCTTATTATAACTACTGTCCATCAGGGCACCCTGGAGCATGAAGAGTCCAAGATTCTTCGTGTGCAGCTGGAGCTGAACCAGGTGAAGAGTGAGATTGACAGGAAGCTTGCTGAGAAGGATGAGGAGATGGAACAGATCAAGAGGAACAGCCAAAGAGTGATCGATTCCATGCAGAGCACTCTGGACTCTGAGATCAGAAGCAGAAATGATGCCCTGAGAGTCAAAAAGAAGATGGAGGGAGATCTGAATGAGATGGAGATCCAGCTGAGTCATGCCAACCGCCAGGCTGCTGAGGCCCAGAAACAACTCAGGAACGTCCAAGGCCAACTTAAGGTATCTTTCTGTAGAATGAGGAATTGCAACACATTAAATGTTTGATAATATGAATGATACATGAATTAAATGAAATATGACATGCAACTAACAAAGAAAGAACATTGCCACAGGATGCCCAACTGCACCTTGATGAAGCTCTCAGAGGACAGGAGGACATGAAGGAGCAGGTGGCCATGGTGGAGCGCAGGAATAACCTGATGCAAGCAGAGATTGAGGAGCTGAGAGCTGCACTGGAGCAAACAGAGAGAGGCCGCAAAGTGGCGGAGCAGGAGCTGGTGGATGCCAGCGAGCGTGTGGGACTGCTGCACTCACAAGTACAGAAAAACTATACTTGGAGCAAATTCAGGTTACATGATAACAGAGTTTTAGTTAAATTTACACTAAACTACTTGCTTAAATCCCACAGAATACAAGTCTTATTAACACCAAGAAGAAGCTGGAGGCTGATCTGGTCCAGGTTCAAGGTGAGGTGGATGATGCAGTCCAGGAGGCCAGAAATGCAGAGGAGAAGGCCAAGAAGGCCATCACTGATGTGGGTGTTCACTTTCTGTTTCTCTATTCTAAATTAAACAGTTATTTGACTTTGTTTAGCCACATGTGGTAACAAAGAGAACCTTCATGGAAGGCAGTTCTGTCTATATTGGCTAGTTCATTTGAATTGGCTTATATTTCAGGCTGCCATGATGGCTGAGGAACTGAAGAAGGAGCAGGACACCAGTGCTCACCTGGAGAGGATGAAGAAGAACCTGGAGCTGACTGTCAAAGACCTGCAGCACCGTCTAGATGAGGCTGAGAGTCTGGCAATGAAGGGTGGAAAGAAACAGCTCCAGAAACTGGAGTCCAGGGTAAATAACAAGCTAAATACAGTCTTAGATGAACTGGCTATGGTAGAGATTTAACAGGTGACAACAATAACTCTCTACTGAAGGTGCGCGAGTTGGAGGCTGAAGTTGAAGCTGAACAGAGACGTGGTGCAGATGCTGTGAAAGGAGTGCGCAAATATGAAAGGAGAGTGAAGGAGCTCACCTACCAGGTACATCTACACAGGATTTAGACATTTACATTTCATTATAACATACAAAGTTTACTTAAGACCATCTACAATACTTTCACCCAAAGACTGAGGAAGACAAAAAGAACGTGACCCGACTGCAGGATCTGGTAGACAAGCTGCAGTTGAAAGTGAAGGCCTACAAGCGCCAGGCTGAAGAAGCTGTAAGTCTAATATCAAATGTCTTGAGTGTGAAGTTTTGACATTTTCTATTCAATACATTCAGTGTCATGAATGCAATGCTCTGAAAGGGTTTGGGTATCTTGTGTCATCCTAACAGGAGGAGCAGGCCAACACTCACCTGTCCAGGTACAGGAAGGTGCAGCATGAGCTGGAGGAGGCTCAGGAGCGCGCTGACATTGCAGAGTCCCAGGTCAACAAGCTGAGAGCCAAGAGCCGTGAGGCTGGGAAGGTAACATATAAACTTATACTTAAACTTGGAATTTCTATACCTCTATGTGTTGACCTGACCTGATCACTCTTTTGTGTGTTAAACACAATCTGCTAAATATAGAGAACTTAATTTCAATGAAAAATATCAAATGAAAAAATATATAATCATAATCTATGTGTTACGGGGCTGATGAGATGAGAGACTTGCGGATCCATTTGCAGGTTTTTATTTAAAGGCATGGTCAGAAGACAAGCAAGGTTCAGGCAATGGCAAACAGGAATAACACAGGCAAGACAGAGTAATCCTAGAACAAGCGTGGGTCGATGATCGGCAAACAGTATCCAACAGGGCAAGGCAGAGAGAGTAAATCCAGGTACACAGCAATAATCCAAACGAGGTGCAAACAGAGTCCGAACGGCAAGGTAAGGGTTAATCCAGGAAACACGGGCAGAAATCAAAACACAAGAAAACAGGCAAGGCAAGACTATGAAAACTAAATGGGCTCCGTAGAGTAGCTATCGCTAGGATATACGCTATACAATATTCGGTGAAGAGGAAGTCCATGGTTTATGTAGGGTGCGTGATCAGTGCAATCAGCTGTGTGTCGTCAGGGCAGTGGTTGATGGGAATTGTAGTGCAAGATAATGTGAAAGTGTCTGCATAGTGTGAGAGTCAATATGATGGAAGGGTGACCTCTGGTGGCAATCAGACGGAAGGCCACGAACCAGATTCGTGACACTATGACAAAAATACTATTATAAACTAGATTAGTGGATAATTCAGCAGCAAAAGTTAATCTAGAAAAATCATGAGTGCACAATAATTTTATAAAAACTAAACATTTAGTGAAATTTAGTGAGTTTTCAATTCCAGTTTGTGTGCTGTTGGAGAAAGTTTGATCATCTTGACTGTCGTAACCGAACGTGACACACAGTTTGAATGCTGAATGGAGGATGACAGACAGCCGCATCGGAGAGAAGAGTTTACATGAACTTAAATTTAACAAATTAAATATTCATCTGTACCTCTCATTAAACTATGAAACGGCTTCAGACACTTGAAATATACTGAACGAAAACTTTGTGTTGCTTTATAATGTTTGTGTGCTTTTCGTGGGGCTTAAAATTAACACAGAACAGTATACGCATAATATCGGATTTGGAGCGGTCTCGTCTGATTGACACCCTATCCAGCAAAAAATGCCAGTATCGGAGCCGATACAGATACTGAGTATCAGATCGGTGCCTCCCTAGGCTAGTGAAATCTCATCTTCTGTCGGAGGTCTGGCTAGTGATTTAATAAATGGAACAAGGCTGATA
The DNA here is from genome assembly GCA_039654775.1 of Spinibarbus caldwelli. Taxonomy (NCBI): domain Eukaryota; kingdom Metazoa; phylum Chordata; class Actinopteri; order Cypriniformes; family Cyprinidae; genus Spinibarbus; species Spinibarbus caldwelli. Next base: position 141,973 of record CM077230.1, read on the forward strand.
GAATGAACAAGTGCTTATGACTTTTCTTGGTTATTGAGGTGAAGTTCGTTGAACTAAAAATGACAGCACTGCACAATTATTGTGATAGACTGAATTAGGGTTGCAATGAACGACTACATAGATTTTTTTTTTCCTAATCATCAGAAAGCAAAATTGTTTTGCCAGCATCTTTTCATTTAATACAACTAATATAAATATATAATAATTAGTATAAACTTCACATTATACAGGTTAAGCAGCAGATTAGCTTAGAAGATAGAAAGAAAACAAGAAACATATGTTAGACCAATTTCACATCACATGAACCACACCTTTTTTAAGACATGTTATTAGGTTAGATTTTTAGATATATGGTTTTGACTATCACCATGTCTACATTGCGAGTGACTATTAATGTGACACTTAATTTCTAATTATCGTCGGTTGGATTTCATAGATGCTATTTAGACTAAACTGAGCTGGAGAATGACATCTCTGAATTCAATAATGAAATGCCTTTAACTGAAAATTGAGTGTTTAATCTTATTATTATACATTACTGACACTCTATCCTCCATTTTGATACTGTTAAGTGCTTTGACACAATCTGTATTGTTAAAAGCGCTATATAAATAAAGGTGACTTGACCTGACTTGACTATACTGCTAATAATAATAAATTAAGCGGTTTACACTGCAAGTTACACTGCATATTATAATGAGGTAAAGTTGAATTCAGTGAAATATTTTAAGCAGGTCAATCGCAACATTTTCAAGATTAAAAGCATTTTGGATGTAAGGTTTGTGCTCACCTTCCCATCCTGATGTTTTGCCTTCATCCTTTGGACAGAGATTACTTCCAACCTTGATTATCTGTTCAAGTGTATTTTAGGGGTTAGGGATGGATCTACACTTGGAAAATTGATGTTCAGAAGCGGGACAAAGTAGCTCTGCATAAAAGTGAAACAAACTAATTTTCAGATAGTCTGGTGAGCCCATAATAACTCTAATATGTTCTTGTTTCCAGGGCAAAGAAGCCGAGGAGTGAGGGACAATATCCAGACAGAGTAGCAAGTCATCATATAATATGAATTGCTTGTGAAATGTCATTATCACAGTTAGTGACAATAAAAGCAAACTTGCATACTTTGTGCTGTTGTGTTTCTGTAACTTTAAAGCATTTCCATAAAGCGTTCCATCAAATGAGAAGTGTCTGCAAGAAAAAAGGCAAATCATTCTAAATCAGGGAAATGAAATGATTTTGAATATTTATCCATCTTTCATACTGTACATTGTGATGTTGTGATGCCTGAATTTACTCAGTGGCTCCAGCCATTTGCCAGGTATCCATCATAACTACAGTAATTATGATTATAGATTATTATTGGGATTATTAAGATAATATTGTCTGATTCTGATATTAGGAAGACCACTGTTTAATGAATTTACAACACTAAAAAAAATAAATGTTATTTTTCCAGGTTAAAAATACAATAACTCGAGCACAAATGTAAACGTGAAAAGTCAATAATCGGTAAAACTTTATTTCGATAGTCCACTTTAGACATTCGACTAACAGTAAGTAACTTTCCAACTACATGTCAACTAGCAGTCATTAGAGTATTATTAGACTGTCTGCTTAATATCTTCTAACACTTTATTGTGATGGGTCCACAACATACAACATACTGACTATAAGAAACTTTTCAAGTATATGTCAACTTATTCTACTAACCCTAAACCTACCCTACTGAGAGTTAGTAGACATGTAGTTGCAAATTAATGAGAATTAGTTGACATGTAGTTACTAAGTTACTTATAGTTAGTAGAATGTCTAAAGTGGACTATTGAAATAAAGTGTAACCCAATAATCATTAAACATCACATAAGAGACAATAAAATGATAATCAAACTTACCTTTCTAGTCATCTTGTTAGTTGTAGGCTGTCCATGTTGATGTTGGTGATGAGTTTCATTTCTATTTTACATTTAACTAACTAGATAGATACTACTTATTAAACTGTCTAGCAATGCCTTAGCAACCACTTCATATAGCCTCGGCACACCCTAGAAACCACCCAGAAAACCTGTTACCTCAGAAATTAAATGATAATCTTTTGTTTTATGAGACTTTTAACCTGGTTCAAGCTGGAAAGCTCACTGGTAAGTGGGGATAAACATTTTCAATCCAATTTGCAAACCAATCAAAAAATTTGATTGGCTTAGAAGCATGCTTATTTTGTGCTAAACCTGAGCCTGCCTATATTTTGCTTGATACATTTACAATTCAAATTTAAAAAATGAAAAGCAAATCTGTTTAGCAGTTTCATTTAAAATAACATGAACTTGTTTCAGACAGGGAGATTCAGTCTATGACAGAAAGCAGTTTAATCGATTAACACCTGGCTTTTCTACAGTGGCTGAGAGAGCTCAACGCGCTGCAAATAGAAGAAAACACCTGCAAATTAAGAAAACAACTTGGTCAATTTGACAACACGTGCTGCAAATGCTCACAACACAACCAAACAAAGAAACGCGCTGCAAATAAAAATCTTTATTTGGTTGTGCTGTGAGTATTTGCAGTGGGTTTCTTTATTTGGTTGTGTTGTGAGCATTTGCAGCACCTGCTGTCAAATTGATGAAGGTGTTTTCTTGATTTGCTGGTGCTTTTTCTATTTGCATGTGTTTTCTGAAGTTGCAGCGTGTTGAGCTATCTCAGCCACTGTACTTTTCTGCTGGAAAGCGTGGCTTACGTGGACATGTGAATACATAAGTGTTGTTCTAATTGGCATGTACTACAAAAAAATGAGAACCAAAATAACAGAAAGGTGTGGGGGATAAAGCTGCTTACTGATGGTGTTGCATGTATATGAGGTTAAGACCACACCATTAAAACAACGCATGTAGATTTGAATTCTGGTTTCGCATCTTCAGCAGCTTCCTGGTGTGCATTTAAATAAAGTGCCTAACAATTATGGTTTTTAGAGAATCACATACATAAAAGCTAATTTATCAAAAGTAATTTTCTAATATACTGAAAAAAGTTCTTTTCCATCTTTAAAGGGGGCATATAATGCTACATGCACTTTTACAAGTTGTTTGAACTGAAATGTGAGTTGGCAGTGTGTGTACACAACCACCCTATAATGATAAAAATCCATCCAGTGTTTTTTTTTTTTTAATCTACTAAAATCTTTACCCCTTTCTCAAATCGAGCCATCTGTCTGTGTGACATCACACGGACGAAGGCCGCTCCCACGATAGTATGACTGACAGCAGCGTTTTAACACAGAGTGTACTGGTGTCTTACCTCAGACCCGCCCTGAGTGAGCTGTCATCAGTTGTTTCACCGCCGGAGCAGATGTAGACAAGAATGACTCCTAAGCGATTGAGGTGTTTTGTTGTTGGATGTAATAATGAACATAGCAGTTGTCATTTACTCCCGTCATCCGAGCCGCTGAAGAGGATTAGGTTTGGTTCTGAAGGGAACCAAACTATGTTACAGACTTTTCATTAAGACCCTAAAGAATAATATCAACTTGTGGAAAATGGGCATTATATGACCCCTTTAACACATACACTCAGTGGAGAATCTGGTGTAGGAAAGATTGTCAACACCAAACGTGTGATCCAGTACTTTACGACAATCGCTGTGTCTGGACAGAAGAAGGCAGAACCTGTCCCTGGCAAATTGCAGGTAACTAAACTAAACAATCAAATTTCATCCAAGGTATAGTGACAGAAATATTCTACATGATGAAATTACTTAAATGCTCACCAGGGGTCGCTAGAGGATCAAATCATTGCAGCCAACCCTCTGCTGGAGGCTTATGGTAATGCCAAGACTGTAAGGAATGATAACTCCTCTCGTTTTGTAAGTTGCTGAGGTCAGATTAAGTGCATTATACAAATTCAGTTAATAATCCAGATCTGGGAAATTCTAAGATGTTCTAAATATTTCCATCTCTGTAGGGTAAATTCATCAGGATTCACTTTGCGACCACTGGAAAACTGGCCTCAGCTGATATTGAAACTTGTGAGGCATCATTGTTTTACGAAATATTTTTATTTGGATTCTAACAGGTGAATTCATCAACTGAACTCAAATTTTATTATTTTATTTTTTATTTTTTTACTTTTTTCTTTTCGAAAGATTTGCTGGAAAAGTCAAGAATGACATTCCAGCTGTCGGCTGAGAGGAGTTACCACATCTTCTACCAGCTCATGACTGGACACAAGCCAGAGCTGCTCGGTGAGAAATCTACAGGATTGTGTGCTTCAGTTATTTCCTTGTTTGAGAGCACTGTTAACATGCTGCACATCAACTTTTTATAGCGGCCCTGCTCATCACCACCAAGCCTTATGACTATCCAGGGTGAGATCACTGTCAAGAGCATCAATGATGTGGAGGAGTTCATTGCCACAGATGTATGTGGACTACTTCATTATCACTAGATCTGGTACTATTTCCAGATTCTATTAAATATATCTGAGCAAAACAGAAAAAAACAAACAAAACATTAGATTTATTTGGTCTGTGTAAAAATAGACTGCCATTGACATTCTGGGCTTCAGTGCTGATGAGAAAATCAGCATCTACAAGCTGACAGGTGCTGTGATGCATCATGGGAACATGAAGTTCAAACAGAAGCAGAGAGAGGAGCAGGCCGAACCTGATTGCACTGAGGGTAAGATTTTCTATTTATGTTCTATTTACATATTATCATCTAAACATTCTCTTTGTTAATGAAATAATTTTTAAAAATGTTCCTCCTCAGTGGCTGATAAAATCGCCTACCTCATGGGGCTCAACTCTGCTGACATGCTGAAAGCTCTGTGCTACCCCAGAGTGAAGGTCGGGAACGAGATGGTGACCAAAGGCAAGACAGTACCACAGGTGATAAGATAAGATAAAAAGTTAAGAAAAGCTGCCGCCGCGATAAGAGTGGATCGAGAAGAAAGGCAATGAAGCGCAAGAAGCCGCCGCCCGGAACGACACGAAAACGTTGTACAGAATCGTGCGAGAGCTGACGGGTACCAAGACGGGCCAGGAAGCCCCCATCAAAGATAATAACTGCAAACCCCTGCTAACGAGGGACGAACAAGAAAGGCGATGGGTCGAACATTTCAAGGAAACGCTCAACCAGCCGCTCCCGTCAACCACCTTCTCGGATGACCTGCTGACACCAGCGGATGACGTTGAGGTAGGGCTGATCACCATGGCGGAGACGATGACAGCGATACGGGCGCTCAAAAATGGCAAAGCCGTGGGGTTGGACAAAATCGCCCCTGAGATGGTCAAGTACGGAGGTCAAGACGCGGCTAGGAAACTCACGTGCTTACTGAATGCCTGTTGGGTGCAAGCCACATTCCCCGACGCGTGGCAAAGTGGAGTCATCATGCGCCTCCCAAAGACGGGCAACCTCTCGGATTGTAACAACTGGCGAGGAATCACCCTGCTGTCCATGCCTGGAAAAGTGCTCTGCCTGGTCCTCCTACGATGTCTGCGCCAGGCCGTCGACACGCGGCTCCGCGAAGAGCGAGCCAGATTCCGCGTTGGATGGTCCTGTGGCGAACAAATATTCATCCTACGAACAATTATCGAGCAGAGTCAGGAATATCAACAGAGGCTATCGATAAACTTCATCGACTTTACCAAGGCCTTCAACAGCGTTCATCGCAAAACCCTCTGGAAGATTGCCCGAGTATATGGCATCCTGCGCCAGTTTGCCGACCTGTTCCGCAACCTCTACCACGCCTCGAGATGCTGTGTTCAGACCGAAAACGGCATTACCGACTTCTTTCCCATCGAGATCGGGGTCAGGCAAGGCTGCGTCCTGTCTCCATTTTTGTTCCTACTGGCGTTGGATTTTGTCCTCCGCCATTCCGTCGACCAACAAAGAAACGGTCTCCCGTGGGGGCAGATGGAGCAGCTGACGGACTTGGACTTTGCCAATGACATTGCGCTGCTGGCTTCCACCCAACCCGGCTTGGCGAGCACGACGACGGCCTTGGAGTGGGAGTCAGTAAAGGCTGGGCTCCGAATCAGTGGCTAAAATCATTCTTACCAAAATCATTATATAATACCAGATATTATTTCACAAGACCAGACAGGCTTCATAGAGTAATCTTCATCAGAGAGTAATCCTGAAGTGGTTGTCTCTCTTGACGCAGAGAAAGCATTTGATAGAATCGAATGGAACTATATATTTGCTGTATTAGATAAATTTGGATTCGGCTCAAAATTAATTTCCTGGATTCACCTACTTTATCATCAACCAAAGGCAGCCGTAGTCACAAATAAAATAGCATCACAATATTTTTCCTTGTCTAGAGGCACACCGCAAGGATTCTCCCTTAGCCCTTTGTTATTTATTTTGGCTATAGAGCCATTATCATCAGTACTCAGATCAACACACTCTATTAGTGGCATTAAAAGAAGGGGTGTAGAGTATAAAGTCTCTCTATATGCCGACGATCTGTTATTATTAGTGCTGTCAATTGACTAAAAAAAATTAACTAATTAATCGGACATTTTTCTAAAATTAATCGTGATTAATCGCGATTAATCCCACCTAACATTAAAGTTTTTAAATATACTTTTATATTCCAATAATTTCACACTCAATCTTCAAATGTACAATGTCCAAACAACATAAAGACAGTATATTTTTAATATTTCTTTAATGGCATCTTTTTTATGATTGAAGGCCAGCATCACTGATAACAATACTATGGATGTATAAAAAAAAAAAAAAAAAATCCCCTTAATATTTAACCATTGACTGTAGCCATTCAGCATTACAGTATAATTGAGAGCTATCAATTTTAACATTTATTAGACTTTACTTCTAATTTAAGTGAACTTAAAACAATCTTCACATGAACCCAATATAATAAATGACATATTTAGCTACCTGTGCCCTTCAGTAGAAATATACAGAAAATGAATAGTTACCAAACACTAAATTCTAAATTAAATATAGATGAACCCCTTAAAGCTATAAAAGTTATTGGTTTCCTCTTTTTTCTTTTGTTCTTGGATTAATAGACATCGCAGCAGCTGGTTATTAAGACGGTGACTGCACTTTTTAGGGTAAAAAGATTCTTTCTTTTAATGAAAGATCTCCATTAAAAATTAGACTAAAAACAAACAAATCCACAGGAGAACTTGAGTAAGTTGAAGACTAACCTGAGGAGCACTCACCATCACTTTGTGCGCTGCTTGATTCCTAATGAGTCTAAGACTCCAGGTAAACTTGATTCCTAAAGACTCAAATTCATCACATTTTTGAAAATATCTCTGGAACCTTAAGAACATTTGCATTTCAGGTCTGATGAAGAACTTCCTGGTTATCCACCAGCTCAGGTGTAATGGTGTTCTGGAGGGTATCAGAATCTGCAGGAAGGGTTTCCCCAGCAGAATCCTATATTTACATTTACATTTAGTCATTTTGCAGATGCTTTTATCCAAAGCGACTTACAATTGGGGAATACAAAAGCGATTCAACTTAAAGAGGCAATCAGACATACGAAGTGCTTGTAACACCAAGTCTCAGGCATTGTTCAAATAAGTACAAGCTAGCAAGGGAAGGAATAAATAATGAGAAAGTTTTTTTTTTTTTAGGATGAAGTCAAGTAGTGTCGAAAGAGATGAGTTTTCAGTTGCTGCTTGAAGATTGACAGGGATCCAACACTCTGGATAGGGGTGGGAAGATCATTCCACCAGCCAGGAATGGTGAACGAGAATGTTCTGGAGAGTGATTTTTGAGCCTCTCTGTGATGATACCACGAGGCGTCGCTCACTAGCAGATCTCAGACGTCTGGAGGGGATGTAGATTCTTAATAGTGAGTGCAAGTAGGCGGGTGCTGAGCCTGTGGTTGTTCTATATGCAAGTATCAGTGTCTTTAACTTGATGCGAGCTGCGACTGGTAGCCAGTGCAAGGAGATAAAGAGAGGTGTAACATGGGCTCTTTTGGGCTTGTTGAAGATTAGTCGTGCCGCTGCATTCTGAATCATTTGTAGAGGTTTGATTGTGTTTGATGGAAGTCCAGCCAGAAGAGCACTGCAGTAGTCCAGCCTAGAAATGACAAGGGCCTGGACAAGATGTTGTGCAGCATGCTCTGTCAGAAAGGGCCTGATCTTTCTGATGTTGTGTAGTGCAAACCTGCAAGATCGAGCAGTCTTTGTAATGTGCTCTTTGAAGGTCAGCTGGTCATCAAAGATTACACCAAGATTTCTGACCGAAGTTGATGGGGTAAATGTTGATGAACCTAACTGAATCGTGAAGTCATGCTGTAGAGGTGGAGTGGCAGGGAAGACAAGAAGCTCAGTCTTTGCCAGGTTGAGCTGTAGGTGATGTTCTTTCATCCATGCCGAGATGTCCGCCAGGCAGCCTGAGATCCGTGCAGCTACCGTTGGATCATCTGGTTGAAAAGAGAGATAGAGCAGTGTGTCATCAGCGTAGCAATGGTAGGAGAATCCATGTGCCTGTATGATGGGACCCAGTGATATGTATGTGGAGAAGAGGAGGGGTCCAAGAACCGATCCCTGAGGAACCCCAATGACCAGTTGATGTGCTTTGGATACCTCCCCTCCCCAGGCCACTCTGAAAGACCTACCAGTGAGATAGGATTCAAACCAGCGAGGTGGAATCACAGTGATGCCCAGTGATGAGAGGGTGGACAGGAGGATCTGATGATTGACAGTGTCAAAAGCGGCAGATAGATCCAGCAGAATGAGGACTAATGATCTGGAATCGGCTTTTGCAATTCGCAGGGCTTCAGTGACTGAGAGTAGCGCAGTCTCAGTTGAATGGCCACTCCTGAAACCTGACTGTTTAGCGTCCAGTTTGTTGTTTTGTGAAAGAAACAATGAGACCTGTTTGAAGACAACTCGTTCGAGTATATGGTGACTTCAAGCAGAGGTAAAGATACCTTTTTGCAACCTGCTAATTGAAGATTATGTACCATCTAAACTTTCACCATTTTATAAATATGTTTTTTTGGCTTTACAAGAACATGACTCTTGCCTGAATGTCCTCTAGATACAAAGTATTAAATGCTAGCATCATCCCTGAAGGACAGTTCATTGACAACAAAAAAGGCTTCAGAGAAACTCTTGGGCTCTATTGATGTGGACCACACCCAATACAAGTTTGGACACACAAAAGTCAGCTACACAACAAGTGACTAAGCTCAACTCTACATGGAATGGCTTCCATAACATACCACTAAACATCATTATATGCTTGTAAATCATTATATTTTTACAGGTGTTCTTTAAAGCTGGTCTGTTGGGAACTCTCGAGTAGATAAAAGATGAGAAACTAGCATCGCTGGTTACCATGACTCAGGCTGTTTATCGTGGCTTCCTCGTGAGGAGAGAGTTTATAAAGATGGTGGAGAGGAGGTGGGTGAAACTTATATTATTTGATTTGCAGGAAAAATACAGTTGTAGACTTTGGATTAAAAAAAAAAAAATAAATAAAAAGAAACTCCCTTCCACAGAGAGTTGAATTTTGCCATCCAATACAACATCCGTTCATTCATGAATGTCAAACATTGGCCATGGATGAAGCTCTACTTCAAGATCAAGCCTCTTCTGAAGAGTGCAGAGACTGAGAAAGAAATGGCAGCAATGAAGAAGAACTTTGAGAAAATGAAAGAAGACTTAACAAAGGCTTTAGCTAAAAAGAAGGAGCTTGAGGAGAAAATGGTATCACTTCTTCAGGAGGAAAATGACCTTCAACTGCAAGTAGCATCTGTGAGTATTTCAGCTCTTCCTGATCCTAATATATCCTACAGCTATGAACATAAGTCATTAACTATATCCATGTCAATGAACAGGAATCTGAAAACCTCTCTGATCCTGAGGAAAGATGTGAAGGTCTCATCAAAAGCAAGATCCAGCTCGAGGCCAAACTCACAGAGACAAATGAGAGACTGGAGGATGAAGAAGAAATCAATGCTGAACTGACTGCCAAGAAGAGGAAGCTGGAGGATGAATGCACCGAGCTGAAGAAAGACATCGATAACCTGGAGCTTACCTTGGCAAAAGTGGAGAAGGAGAAACATGCAACAGAAAATAAAGTCAGTATTTTTTGACATCGTCACACTGCTGATTGTGATTCAGTCTCTTGAAAATGAAACCAATAAACAATGCTTCCATTTAGGTGAAAAACCTGACGGAGGAGATGGCCTCTCAGGATGAGAGCATTGCCAAGCTGACCAAAGAGAAGAAAGCCCTCCAAGAGGCACACCAGCAGACACTTGATGACCTTCAGGCAGAGGAAGACAAAGTCCATGAGAATGAGACCATCAATCAATGGGAACCAATGAGAAATAATATTGTTAATTAATATTTTATTGCTTTGGTTTCTCTCAAAATAGCTTGAGGACTCACTGGAACAAGAGAAGAAACTCTGTATGGACCTTGAGAGAGCCAGGAGGAAGCTTGAGGGTGATCTGAAACTGGCCCAGGAGTCCATAATGGACCTGGAGAATGAAAAACAACAATCAGATGAAAAGATCAAAAAGTGAGCAGACTTTAAATGTTTGAAATTTACACAAATACACAAAATAAGTATTTGGCACATTCTACAAAACATACTTTAAAAACAGGAAGGACTTTAAGATAAGTCAGCTTCTCAGCAAGATTGAGGATGAACAGTCTTTGGGAGCACAGCTTCAGAAGAAGATCAAAGAACTTCAGGTAATGCTAACCATAATTTTCAGGTAATGCTAACCAACATTTTCTGTGTGAAACTGTGAAGTTGCTGGGCAAATCCACATTACAAATATCACAAAAGGTTTTTTCCTCAATTAGGCCCGTATACAGGATCTAGAAGAGGAAATTGAGGCAGAGCGAGCTGCTCGTGCTAAAGTGGAGAAGCGGAGAGCTGATCTCTCCAGGGAACTTGAGGAGATCAGCGAGAGGCTTGAGGAAGCTGGTGGTGCCACTGCTGCCCAGATTGAGATGAACGAGAAGCGTGAAGCCGAATTCCAGAAGTTGTGCCGTGATCTGGAAGAGTCTACCTTGCAGCATGAAGCTACAGCTGCAGCTCCTAGAAAGAAGCGAGCAGACACTGTGGTTGAACTCAGAGAACAGATCGACAATCTCCAGGGGGTCAAGCAGAAGCTGGAGAAGGAGAAGAGTGAATACAAGATGGAGATTGATGACTTGACAAGCAACATGGAGGCTGTGGCTAAAGCAAAGGTACAATCTTGGAAAAAAAAAAAAAAAAAAAAAAAAAAAAAAAAAAAACTTTAAGAATCAGTTAATTTCTAGTTTCACAAAACTACTATAGCCACAGCCATATCACCCTGCAGCCCAAGACTGGTTGCCCACTGAAGCTAAGCAGGGTTAAGCTGGTCATGACGAAGAGTTTTATAAATCAAAATATAAATTATTCGAGTATAATCGATGTGAATATAACCATTTATGTATCAACTTATTCTACTATTATAATAATGTGTATTTGCCTGTGTGTATAGAAATCTGTATGAGAAGTGCAGACATAGGGTGAAGCTGCTTGTCCTGTTTTTCCTTGAGGCAAATCATATGATGGGGCCCTTACTGTCACGGAACATAAAATTAAGGCCTCCTGACTGCATCGTGATCTCATAACAAACATGTATACAATGTATTGAACACGCCTAGAGAAAAAACTATAAAAGAGGTTACGGAAATAGATTCTGGAGATTTCTCTGCAGAGTCTTCTCGGCACCATTGTCTGTGGTATCTTTCTGTAGAATGAGGAATTGCAACACATATTAAATGTTTGATAATATGAATATGATACATGAATTAAACGAATCAAGACATGCAAATAGCAAAGAAAGAACATTGCCACAGGATGCCCAACTGCACCTTGATGAAGCTGTCAGAGGACAGGAGGACATGAAAGAGCAGGTGGCCATGGTGGAGCGTAGGAACCTGATGCAAGCAGAGATTGAGCAGCTGAGAGCTGCACTGGAGCAAACAGAGAGAGGCTGCAAAGTGGCGAAGCAGGAGCTGGTGGATGCCAGCGAGCGTGTGGGACTGCTGCACTCACAAGTACAGAAAAACTAGGTAACACTATTTCGAGTCCACTTTAGACATTCTACTAACAGTAAGTAACTTTGCAACTACATGTCAACTAGCAGTCATTAGAGTATTAGTAGACTGTCTGTTTAATATCTTCTAACACTTTATTTTGATGGGTCCACAACATACAACATACTGACTATTAGAAACTTTGCAAGTATGTGTCAACTTATTCTACTACCCCTAAACCTACCCTAACAGTCTACTCTGAGAGTTAGCAGACACGTAGTTGCAAATGAATGAGAATTAGTTGACGTAGTTAAAAAGTTACTTATAGTTAGTAGAATGTCTAAAGTGGACTATCGAAATAAAGCGTAACCAAAAACTATACTTGGAGCAAATTCAGGTTAAATGATAACCAAGTTTTAGTTAAATGTACACTAAACTACCTGCTTAAATCCCACAGAATACAAGTCTTATTAACACCAAGAAGAAGCTGGAGGCTGATCTGGTCCAGGTTCAAGGTGAGGTGGATGATGCAGTCCAGGAGGCCAGAAATGCAGAGGAGAAGGCCAAGAAGGCCATCACTACTCCATGTTTACTTTCTGTTTCTTTATTTGACTTTGTTTAGCTGCATGTGGTAACAAAGGAAACATTCATGGAAGGCATTTCTGTCTATATTGGGTAGTTCATTTGAATTGGGTTATATTTCAGGCTGCCATGATGGCTGAGGAGCTGAAGAAGGAGCAGGACACCAGTGCTCACCTGGAGAGGATGAAGTGCAACACATCTCCTTCGCATAGAGTTGATCAGGTTGTTGATTGTGGCCTGTGGAATGTTGGTCCACTCCTCTTCAATGGCTGTGCGAAGTTGCTGAATATTGGCAGGAACTGGAACACGCTGTCGTATACGCCGATCCAGAGCATCCCAAACATGCTCAATGGGTGACATGTCCGGTGAGTATGCTGGCCATGCAAGAACTGGGATGTTTTCAACTTCCAGGAATTGTGTACAGATCCTTGCAACATGGGGCCGTGCATTATCGCCTCTGGCTTGCTCAGTTGTGGACACTTAATTTCTAATGATTATCATCAATTTGATTTCATAGATACTATTTAAACTAAACTGAGCTAGACAATGACATCTCTGAATTCAATAATGAAATGCCTTTAACTGAAAATTGTGTGTTCAATCTTATTATTATACATTACTGACACTCTATCCTCCAATTTGATACTGTTAAGAGCTTTGACACAATCTGTATTGTTAAAAGCGCTATATAAATAAAGGTGAATAAAGGTGATCATGCTGCAACATGAGGTAATGGTCGTGGATGAATGGCACAGCAATGGGCCTCAGGATCTCGTCACGGTATCTCTGTGCATTCAAAATGCCATCAATAAAATGCACCTGTGTTAGTTGTCCATAACATACGCCTGCCCATACCATAACCCCACCGCCACCATGGGCCACTCGATCCACAACGTTGACATCAGCAAACCGCTCACCCACACGACACCATACACGCTGTCTGCCATCTGCCCTGTACAGTGAAAACCGGGATTCATCCGTGAAGAGAACACCTCTCCAAAGTGCCAGACGGCATCGAATGTGAGCATTTTCCTACTCAAGTCGGTCACGACGACGAACTGCAGTCAGGTCGAGACCCCGATGAGGACGACGAGCATGCAGATGAGCTTCCTGAGACGGTTTCTGACAGTTTGTGCAGAAATTCTTTGGTTATGCAAACCGATTGTTGCAGCAGCTGTCCGGGTGGCTGGTCTCAGACGATCTTGGAGGTGAAGATGCTGGATGTGGAGGTCCTGGGCTGGTGTGGTTACACGTGGTCTGCGGTTGTGAGGCCGGTTGGATGTACTGCCAAATTCTCTGAAACTCCTTGGAGACAGCTTATGGTAGAGAAATGAACATTCAATTCACGGGCAACAGCTCTGGTGGACATTCCTGCAGTCAGCATGCCAATTGCACACTCCCTCAAACTTGCGACATCTGTGGCATTGTGCTGTGTGATAAAACTGCACATTTTAGAGTGGGCTTTTATTGTGGCCAGCCTAAGGCACACCTGTGCAATAATTATGCTGTCTAATCAGCATCTTGATATGCCACACCTGTGAGGTGGATGGAGTATCTCGGCAAAGGAGAAGTGCTAACTAACACAGATTTAGACAGATTTGTGAACAACATTTGAGAGAAATAGGCCTTTTGTGTACATAGAAAAAGTCTTAGATCTTTGAGTTCAGCTCATGAAAAATGGGTGCAAAAACAAAAGGGTTGCGTTTATATTTTTGTTCAGTGCAGTATACTTTGGCTCTTTTGGGAAAACGCATTAACCAAGAAAAAAAAAAAAAAGAAAAAAAAATTGGCTCTTTGGTCAAAAAAGTTTCCCGACCCCTGATCTAGAGTATCATGACAAAACTTTGTATTGTAATAATAACAGTTTCATTTTTTACGGGGGCGGCTAGTTATTGTTCACAGAACTTTAATCTTCATTGTTGATGGCAAATAACTTTTTCTACAACAGTGACAACAGTAACTGAAGAGTCCAAGATGACTGACATATTTAACAGTTTAACAACATTACATTTCGTTATAAATGTGTGTAAATCTATATTTATTATGCAGCTCTTAGATTCAAGATACATATGGTATATCTGTATGGAATGCCGAAAGGGAAGAGAAAATGCATTAAAACAAATAGAAAATGAACACACTTTAAAATAAAACCCCATTAATTAACATTAGTTAATACATATATATACAGGTGCATCTCAATAAATTAGAATGTCGTGGAAAAGTTCATTTCAGTAATTCAACTCAAATTGTGAAACTTGTGTATTAAATAAATTCAATGCACTCAGACTGAAGTAGTTTAAGTCTTTGGTTCTTTTAATTGTGATGATTTTGGATCACATTTAACAAAAACCCACCAATTCACTATCTCAACAAATTAGAATACTTCATAAGACCAATAAAAAGAAAAAAACATTTTTAGTGAATTGTTGGCCTTCTGGAAAGTATGTTCATTTACTGTATATGCACTCAATACTTGGTAAGGGCTCCTTTTGCTTTAATTACTGCCTCAATTCGGTGTGGCATGGAGGTGATCAGTTTGTGGCACTGCTGAGGTGGTATGGAAGCCCAGGTTTCTTTGACAGTGGCCTTCAGCTCATCTGCATGTTTTTGGTCTCTTGTTTCTCATTTTCCTCTTGACAATACCCCATAGATTCTCTATGGGGTTCAGATCTGGTGAGTTTGCTGGCCAGTCAAGCACACCAACACCATGGTCATTTAACCAACTTTTGGTGCTTTTGGCAGTGTGGGCAGGTGCCAAATCCTGCTGGAAAATGAAATCAGCATGTTTAAAAAGCTGGTCAGCAGAAGGAAGGATGAAGTGCTCCAAAATTTCTTGGTAAATGGGTGCAGTGGTTTTCAAAAAACACAATGGACCAACGCCAGCAGATGACATTGCACCCCAAATCATCACAGACTGTGGAAACTTAACACTGGAATTCAAGCAACTTGGGCTATGAGCTTCTCCACCCTTCCTCCCGACTCTAGGACCTTGGTTTCCAAATGAAATACAAAACTTGCTCTCATCTGAAAAGAGGACTTTGGACCACTGGGCAACAGTCCAGTTCTTCTTCTCCTTAGCCCAGGTAAGACGCCTCTGACATTGTCTGTGGTTCAGGAGTGGCTTAAGAAGAGGAATACGACAACTGTAGCCAAATTCCTTGACACGTCTGTGTGTGGTGGCTCTTGAGGCCTTGACCCCAGCCTCAGCCCATTCCTTGTGAAGTTCACCTAAATTCTTGAATCGATTTTGCTTGACAATCCTCATAAGGCTGCGGCTCTCTCGGTTGGTTGCGCATCTTTTTCTTCCACACTTTTTCCTTCCACTCAACTCTCTGTTAACATGCTTGGATACAGCACTCTGTGAACAGCCAGCTTCTTTGGCAATGAATGTTTGTGGCTTACCCTCCTTGTGAAGGGTGTCAATGATTGTCTTCTGGAAAACTGTCAGATCAACAGTCTTCCCCATGATTGTGTAGCCTAGTGAACCAAACTGAGAGACCATTTTGAAGGCTCAGGAAACCTTTGCAGGTGTTTTGAGTTGATTAGCTGATTGGCATGTCACCATATTCTAATTTGTTGAGATAGTGAATTGGTGGGTTTTTGTTAAATGTGAGCCAAAATCATCACAATTAAAAGAACCAGAGACTTAAAGTACTTCAGTCTGTGTACACTGAATTTAATACACGAGTTTCACAATTTGAGGTAAATTACTGAAATAAATGAACTTTTCCACGACATTCTAATTTATTGAGATGCACCTGTATATATATATATATATATATATATATATATATATACTCAATCACACCCCCCCCCCCCCCCGCCCTCAACTAAAGATTTTTCTGATCGACTAATAGTTGCTAATAGTTGTTCATTTGAAGTGATTAATATGTTTATTTTAATAAACCATATAATTCATAATGAGCCTTTAATTGCTTTTAGCCTATCAGCACTCAAGTGCACGCATAAAGCTTGCCACAGCGCACCTGCAGAAGAAATTATGAATGTGTCAGGGAAAAACAGCAAGAAAACTACCATAACATCATAATAATTCATTGATAAACTACTGTTTTCTGTATTTTCGGCTGCAGTGATTAAGTTGACTCATCATCTCCACCGTGGACATGCACATTTCATATGGATTACACAATCTGAAAATATTTGTTTTCCATTCGAATTTGTTAATTTAAAAGTAGACATTTCACTTTCTTTAGGTATATTTTTCATGTCTGTGAGGCAACCACAGAGTTTTGTTTCTTCTTTTTTTGACATGCTCAAGTTCACAGAGACCTGGGATGCGTTTCCCAAAAGCATCGTAAGCCTAAGTAGATCATACACCCATTGTCACCAATGAAGCTACAATCAATTTAGGCTTACGATGCTTTTGGGAAATGCAGCACCGAACGGTAGAAAGCACACCCTGTTTGCTTTCATTATTTTACAAAAGCACAACGTTTTGTTGTTATTGTGTGCGCACACAAACGAAAGTAGACCTTTTAGACTTTTTACAGATTCGAAAGATGTATTACACTTACCTGTATGATCAAAAATGACAGAGAATTTTAATCCTCTGGGGTCTGAGGGGGTTTGGGGACACTGAAGAAGTTGTGTTGTGAACATTTGTGTTTTTTTCAGTATCTTAAAAACATATTAATGGCTAAAGTCTGATTACACTTTAATTAGCACAAACTGGGCTACAATAATATGTGAGCAGCATGAATGTACATGTTTGTGTTTTTGAGAAAACAACATTTATGCGTGGTTAGTGAAAAACTAAAAGTCACTGAAATAAGGCCCTAAAACACATACAGAACATTTGTTCACAAGACTTTTGAGAACAGGATGTCATAGAAAGAGGCGTCATGCCCATTCAAAGTAAGGGGGCACGTGCCTTATAATAATATTTTCTATATTTGATACAATCACACCAGTGTGATTAAATCGTTCAGCACGTCATATCATCAGCTGCTAAATTAAAATCTGCATTCGCTGGTTGGCGCTGAGCCAGAGACAGACGCATTTTTACAGCACTGCGCATTATAACAAATCGCACACGATTCTGTTGAGCTTATGAATGCATTGACCAATCAGAGGCATTCAGATGAGTCATCACTAAAATGCCTGTGTTTTCTTCACTAGCTCACTGACTGAATACCTCTTTCTGGCGAATTCTCTCGTTAGAAAAGTGCAGATGTGTGTATGAATCTGTAAGTAAGATATTAATTTCCCAGTGTAAACAGCTTCAGTGATTTTAATGGCAGTTTTGAGAGTACTTGAACTCTAGATGCTTTGAATAAAAATGAAAAAATAAATAAAACATAAGTGCTATTATGGCTATTATGTTTTGTGATAGAAAAATCATCACCAGAAAAAATCATCATCAGAAAAATCATTTTCTTTCATTTGAAAGACTAGTTTTGGCTTATCTGAAGGCCTCCACTGGACCCTTACTGGACCCCCTGCAGTTTGCCTACAGAGCAAACAGGTCTGTGGATGATGCAGTCAACATGGGACTGCACTTCATCCTGCAGCATCTAGACAGACCAGGGACTTATGTGAGGATCCTGTTTGTAGACTTCAGCTTCGCTTTTAACACCATCATCCTGGATACCCTCCAGAATAAACTAACTCAGCTCTCCGTCCCCACCTCCGTCTGTCAGTGGATCACCAGCTTCCTGACAGACAGGCAGCAGCTAGTGAGACTGGGAAAATACACATCCAACACCTGTACGATCAGCACTGGAGCTCCTCAGGGCTGCGTTCTCTCCCCACTGCTCTTCTCCCTGTACACCAACGACTGCACATCTAAAGATTCCTCTGTCAAGCTCCTGAAGTTTGCAGACGACACCACACTGATCGGCCTCATTCAGGATGGTGACGAGTCTGCTTACAGACAGGAGGTTAAGGAGCTGGCTGTCTGGTGCAGTCTTAACAACCAGGAGCTCAACACGCTCAAAACTGTGGAGATCATCGTGGACTTCAGGATAAACCCCCCTGCACTCCCCCCACTCACCATCATGAACAGCACTGTGACTGCAGTGGGGTCATTCAGATTCCTGGGCACCACAATTTCTCAGGACCTGAAGTGAGACAATCACATTGAGTCCATTGTGAAAAAGGCCCAGCAGAGGCTGTACTTCCTTCGCCAGCTGAGGAAGTTTAACCTGCCACAAGAACTGCTGAAACAGTTCTACTCTGCCATCATTGAATCCATCCTCTGCACTTCAATAACTGTCTGGTTCAGCTCAGCTACCAAATCTGACCTCAGAAGACTACGGAGGGTAGTCCGGACTGCTGAGCGAATCATCGGTACAACCCTCCCCACTCTCCAAAAACTGTACTCATCCAGAGTGAGCAAAAGGGCTGGCAAAATCACTCTGGAACCCTCACATCCAGCACACTCCCTCTTTGAACTGTTGCCGTCTGGTCGACGCTACAGAGCTCTGAGAACCAGAACGACCAGACACAGGAACAGTTTCTTCCCTCAAGCAATCCATCTCATGAACACTTGACAATAAACGAGGAACACACAACGCACATACATTATTTATTCACCACACATACTCACTTTTTTTTTTCCATTTCAAATTTGCACATATCAGACCTGTACACATATAATTGTCTATATTACATATTGTGTTTTTGCTGTTGTGTACATTTGCCTATTTGTATATTATTCTTTTATTACCTGTGCCCTGTCCTGTTGCTGTCTTTCTGTTGCACTGTGGAGCTTCTGTCACTACAACAAATTCCTTGTATGTGTAAACATACCTGGCCAATAAAGCTCATTCTGATTCTGATTTATTCTGAGAATGCCCGTATGCGAGGGAGTGACAATGGCCATGGATATTTAATGATTCATACCCGAGACAAAGGGCCTCCCATAATGAGCCATCAGTCAGTAATGTGTCTGTGAAGCAGGTAACAAAGAATGTGAGGAGAGTAAAATAATGGGGGATTTTATTTGTATTTTATTTACAACACAGTATGATCAAAATGTACAGTGAAGATCAAAGACACATTATTCAGCACACTGATCTAAACACTGAGACTTGAACAGTAACACACCTTTGTATCGTTGCTGAAACATATCCTGTTAAAATGTTGAAACAAGTAAACCATACCTGATATTTCCAGTGTCTGCTGCTGCTTTCCATGGATTCAAGAAAAAAAAACACCCACATAATCAGTGGTCATGGAGGTTATTTTACCATATTTTATGTAAAACATTATCTCAATGTAGTTGAACATCTGATGTTGGTACGACGCTCTCAGAGAAGTGAAGTCTTCAAAGTCTTCAAGGGAAAAGTAGGTTTTCAACATAAATCAAAATGGCAGCCGTTCAGCTGACTATGGCATAATTGGTAACATTATTCGAAAATGGTTTGGTCTATCAAAAAGCTTTTGATAACTTTTGTCAGTATAGTCTGAAGATGATCGGAGTCAAATTTGGCGAAAAAAAAAAATCAGACTAACGGTCTAGGAGGAGTTTAAAAACATAAACATAAATCAACATAAATCAAAATGACAGACAGGAAATTCAGCTGAATATGGCAAATATGGTATCTGTGTTCTCGGCATGGTCCAAGGAATATTTTGAGACCAGTTTCATTACAATCGGCTAATATGCTCAAAAGTTATTAGCATTTTTGCAAATTTCATTATAACTTTAGACCACAAGGTGGCACTGCCCTGAAGCTTTTTGAATACTGTCAGGCATGATGCCAAAGACACATACCTAGTTTTGTAAAGATACTCCAATGCGTTTGTAAAAGATAGCATTTTACAACATAATTCAAAATGGCAGACGCCCAAAATGGCTGACATGGGAAAATTGGGTATCGTTCCACTCTGCATGCTGCACCGAATCTAAAGAGACCAGTTTTGGTCAGTTTTGGTGATATTTGGCCAAACCATTCAGAAGTTATAAGCAAAATCATATCTGACTAAGAGGAAACAATGTACAAGAGTGGTCGATAAGTGTTTTTCTTTTGCTAGCTGTCCTATAGGGGTCCCTCAAGGGTCTATTTTAGGACCCATTTTATTTCTTATTTATATTAATGATCTCCCTCAAGTATGTCCAGGTGTTAATGTTCTAATGTATGCAGATGATACTGTGCTTTTTATTCATGCAAGAACAACAGAACTTGTTGCAAGCAAACTGACATCTGCACTGGTGGAAGTCTTGGATTGGTTAAATAAGTCTTGTCTGTCTCTTAATGTAAGCAAGACAGTTTGCATGTATTTCACTGCACGAAAACATAATTCGGTGAATCCAGACATCGTATTTAATGGTGAAGCAATTAAATGTGTGACATGTCAAATATTTAGGAATAATAATTGACCAACACCTGTCTTTTAAAAAACAAGTAAGAAGGGTTATAAATAATGTTCAATTTAATCTAAATAAATTTAAAAAACATCAGGCATCAACTGTCTCAATCAGCTGCACTACTTTTTGTACATACTTTGATTCTCCCTCATTTGTCATATTGTATAACAATCTGGTCACAGGCAGGTGCGACTACACTTAAGGCTGTGTACTCTCTCTTTATAAACAAATTTTGAAAGTGCTAGACAAAAAAACAAGGGACTATCATTATTGACTATAATTATTCATAATCTTGTTCCCCCAAGACGGCAGTTATTGCCGTCTTGTAGGACAAGAGCATCTGCTAGGGGAGATTTAGTACCGCAGTACAGAAAAACCGCCTTAGGTCAAACAGCATTTTCGGGTAGAGTAGTGAGGTTATGGAATTCCTTACCTACAAACATCCGAAGCATTGACAGTTTCACAGTTTTTAAAACTAATCTTAAACTCTGGCTACTATCTGAACAAATCTGTAACCACTAATGACTGTGTTATAAGTTCTGTGTTTTTACATATACTGTTTTTATTTATTTTACATTTTTGGATATATGTATTGTGATGTTCTATGTGTTGTATATGTAATATTGTATGTTATTTTATTTGTTTACATGCCCAGGGACAGCAGATGTAAATTTGCTATTAGCTAACTCTGGTGCAATTACTTTTAATTGTACATTGTCCCAGTAAAAATAAACAATAAAGTAAGTAAAGTAAAAAGAGCCATTTTTCATATCTCCTGACCACTAGATGGTGCTGCTTATTATCACATACACCAAGTTTGGTCTGAATACGACAAAGCGTTGGAGAGATATAGCCTCAAGTATGATTTGGCAAGCTTTTCGTTGAATTCATTTGTGTGCTTTTCGAGAACGGATGGGTCTATCAAAAAGCTTTTGATAACTTTTTGCCAGCATGGTCTGAAGATGATTTGAGCCAATTTTGGTGAAAATCAGACAAACCGTCTAGGACTATTATAAACAGTGAAAAACTTGACCTTACAAATTTTTAATTTGTCAAATTGTCCATTTATCTCGGCATGAGCCAAGTATTCAGAGAAAAAAATAATTTTCCTTCAAGACCTTACGGTTCAAAAGTTATTAGCATAAACATAAGTGCAACTTTGGACACTTGGTGGCGCTACAAGGATTGAGTTAGAGACTCTAAATTTGCTATGGTGACAGTTCAGACTGTCCTCTATCAGTGTGCCAAATTTCATAACTTTACCGCAAGCGAATCTATGGGCTCCCATAGACTCAAAAGCAGAAGAAACGGAAGAAGAAGAAGAAGAAGAAGAAGAAGAAGAAGAAGAAGAAGAAGAAGAAGAAAGTCAAAGTCAAAGTCAAAGTCTGCTTTATTGTCAATTCTGCCACATGTACAGCACATACATACAGAGAATTTAAATTGCGTAACTCTCAGACCCATGGTGCATACAGTTAACAATAAAACACTAACAGTAGACGTAAAATGCAGATAAATACAGTTTAAAATATAAAAACAAACTATACAGTTATAAAAATAAGGACATTGTAGAAAAGAGTTAGATTAAGTGTCATAAGGCACATGGCAGATAAAATGCAAATCGGTTAAATAAACAAAACTAAACAAAACAAAACTATGCAAATATAATGAGTGCTTATCAGTCTGTTTAAAGTGTCAGAAGAGGTAGTTGAATGGGGTCAGTTCAATGCTGACTGAGGTAGTGGGCAGTCCAGTGGTGCACTAAGTGACTGGTGCGGGTCACAGTGTGTAAGTGGGGGGAGGGGGGGGGGGGGGGGGGGGGGGGGGGGGGTTGGAGGGTCAGAGTTCAGTGGTGCGTGGGGCAAAAGAGGGGAGGGGGGGCAAGGTCAGGAGGGAGTTCAGCTTCCTGACAGCCTGATGAATGAAGCTGTCCTTCAGTCTGCTGGTCCTGGCCTGTGTGTCGGGTGGGTGGGATCACCCGCAATGCAGTGGGCTTTGCGTGTGAGACGGGTGCTGTAGATGTCCTGGAGGGAGGGGAGAGAGACACCAACAATCCTCTCAGCTGCTCTCACTATGCGTTGGAGTGTCTTGCGGCAGGACGCATTGCAGGCGCCATACCACACAGTGATGCAGCTCGTCAGAATGCTCTCGATGGTGCCTCTGTAGAAGGTGCACATGATGGGGGCCGGGGCTCTGGCTCTTCTCAGTTTGCGGAGGAAGTAGAGACGCTGCTGTGCTTTCTTGACCAGTGCTGCGGTGTTGTCAGTCCAGGAGAGGTCCTCTGTGATGTGCACACCCAGGAACTTGGTGCTGCTCACTCTCTCCACGGTCGCACCGTTTATGGTCAGAGGAGCATGCTGAGTGTGCACTCTCCTGAAGTCAACAACAATCTCCTTTGTCTTCTCCACATTCAGAGAGAGATTGTTGTCACTGCACCACCCGGCCAGGAGGCTCACCTCACACCTGTAGTTTGTCTCATCTCTGTTACTAATGAGACCCACCACAGTCGTGTCGTCTGCAAACTTAATGAAGAGGCTGGAGCTGTGTGACGGTGTGCAGTCATGGGTCAGCAGAGTGAAGAGGAGGGGGCTCAGCACACATCCTTGAGGGCCCCCTGTGTTAAGTGTGATGGTGCTGGATGTGTTACTGCCGACCCGTACTGCCTGAGGTCTCCCAGTCAGGAAGTCCAACAGCCAGTTGAACAGCGAGGTGTTGAGCCCCAGCTGGACCAGTTTGTGAATGAGCTGTTGAGGGATGATTGTGTTGAATGCTGAACTGAAGTCTATGAACAGCATTCTGACGTACGAGTCTTTTTTGTCCAGATGTGTGAGTGCTGAGTGGAGGGCAGTGGCGATGGCATCATCGGTCGAGCGGTTGGACCGATATGCAAACTGGAAGGGGTCCAGGGAGGGGGGCAGGGCAGACTTGATATGATGCATGACTAGCCGCTCAAAGCACTTCATGAGGATAGGAGTAAGTGCGACTGGACGGTAGTCATTGAAGCAGGATGGAGATGGCTTCTTCGGGACTGGAATAATGGTGGTAGCCTTGAAGCATGTGGGGACAACAGCCTGACTTAGTGAGATGTTGAAAATGTCTGTGAAGACATCAGTGAGTTCCGCTGCACAGTCTCTCAGTACACGACCAGCAATGTTGTCAGGACCCGGAGCTTTGCGTGCATTGATCCTGCTGAGGGATCTCCTTACGCTGTCCGGGGACAGCGTCATCACCTGGTCCCCGGGAGGAGGTGGGGTCTTCTCTGCAGTGGTGCTGTTTTGTGCCTCAAAGCAAGCGAAGAAGGCGTTCAGCTCGTTCAGCAGGGGGATGGTTCTGTCACAGGTGCGCGGTGGGGGCTTATAGTCCGTAATGGTCTGAATCCCCTGCCACAGGCTCCGAGTGTCCCCGCTGTCACTGAAACGATGGGCTAACCTCCTGGAGTACTGTCTCTTAGCCTCTCTGATGCCGCGGGATAGATTGGCCCTAGCTGTCCTCAGGCCCACCTCATCTCCAGCTCTGAAGGCAGCGTTACGAGTCTTCAGGAGTCTGTAGACCTCCCCTGTCAGCCACGGCTTCTGGTTGGCCCGGACAGTGATGTCTTTGTGACCGTTACATCATCAATGCACTTGGTGATGTAGGCAGTGACAGTCTCTGAGTACTCTTGGAGGTCTGTGGTGTTATTGTATGTGGCAGCCTGCTTAAACATATTCCAGTCAGTGGTGCTAAAACAGCCTTGAAGTGCCTCTGACGACCCTTTTGGCCACACTTGTATCTGTTTGTGAACTGGTTTGGTGACTTTAACGATCGGACTGTATGCAGGCATTAGCATTACAGTGATGTGGTCTGAGGTGCCAAGATGGGGGAGGGGAAGGGCCTTGTAAGCTCCTCTCTGGGTGGTGTAAACAAAGTCCAGAGTGTTGTTTCCTCGTGTTGGAAAGTCTACGTGTTGTTGTATTTTTGGGAACACACTCTTTAAGTCTGCTTGGTTGAAATCCCCAGCTGAGATGAGAAAAGCATCTGGGTGGGCTGTCTGCTGCTCACTGATGTGCTGATACAGTTTATTCAGTGCCTCACTCCTGATGTTGTTGTTGGAGCTGGGAGGGATGTATACAGCAATGAGCAGTATGGCTGTATATTCCCTCAGTAGATAGAACGGCCGGCACTTAATAATCATAAACTCCACCAGGGGTGAGCAGTGTTTGCAGACCACAACAGCGTCGCGGCACCATGCGTCATTAATGTAAATACAAAGCCCGCCGCCGCGGGTCTTACCTCCCTCGACGAGAGCTCTGTCCACTCGATAGCATGTTAGCTGGTTGAGCTGAATGGCGCAGTCCGGAACGCTGTTGTTGAGCCATGTTTCCGTGAAAACAAAAACACAACAGTTTCTTACAGTCCTCTGAGTTGAGCGTAGTAGTCGGATGTAGTCCAGTTTATTGTCCAAAGAGCGTACGTTAGCCAGTACGATGGTGGGGATAGCTGGCTTGTGTGGGTTAGCCGCTAGCCTAGCCCGGATACCTCCTTGCTTTCCCCTCTTCTGCTTTCTCTTGCGCCGCTTGTGGCGCCTCCGCTCTGGGCGAGATGCAGTAGTGGGGGTCGGTGATGTTGTAGGCCTCCGGAGCAGGCCGAGGTCCTGCAGCTCTTCGGCGTGCGCGAGGTTTAACTCTAAAAATGTGGTTCTGCCGACGTCGAGCAGAAACTCACGACTGTATGGGCGTTTAAAGACAGATAGACGCGACGAAGACGTACAAAAACACTTCGACTTACAAGATAAAAAACACGAAAACACCGTTCTGTCGGGAAAGAGAGAAGCCGCAGCGTGTGCACGCACCACCATCTTGGGTTAATCATAATAAGAAGAAGAAGAAGAAGGAGAACGAGAATGCCAACAGATACAATAGGTGCCATCGCACCTTCGGTGCTTGGCCCCTAATAATAATAATAATAATAATAATAAAAATTGAAAGTAGTTTCAATGTAGCTAGTTTCTTTTTGATAGTAATTTGTAGTGTATCTAGCTACTTTTTGAGAAGGGTAGCTTGAATGTACAGTGGGGATAAAAATTATGTCTATAATTTTAATGGTAGGTTTATTTGAACAGTGAGAGACAGGATAACAACAACAAAAAAAAAAAAAAATCCAGAAAAACGCATTTCAAAAAATTGATTTTCATTTTAATGAGTCAAATAAGTATTTCACCCCTTCGCAAAACATGACTTGAGGTCATTGCACACGGAGTCCGAAAATTTTGTCCGAAATTTTTGCACTTTAAAAAATAAATACGACCTCACGTTATGTCAATCACGTTTACACACTGCCTCTGAAATTTTCATCCGTTGTAAAAAAAAACAAATTCGGATTAAGTTCGATTTTTTCCATTTTTCGCATCCATAGCAAGCATTTTGAGAGGTGTTTTTTACAGTTCAGAGCCACCGTACAAGCGAATGCCAAAATCCAGAATGGCGATTGTCAAGTTCATCCACTTCGTCTCGCAGCACAAAGCACTGTATATAGATCCTTGCACACTGAGTTCACAGAAATTGGTGGTCTTCTTTTTAATATGTGGCTCTAGTATCGCTAGCAAAGCATCAAACTGAGCCACTGACATCCTGAAGTAAACTTTGGATCGCCCATGATAATCTCCTTAAGGAGGGGGAACTCTCCGTCCTCTCTATATCTCAGGATTGGATGGACCCAATATTTCCTTCCTTTTTCTTTTTTTAAGACGCGAAAGGACAAAATCATCCTCAATGCCTGAAGACTCCATTTAGTAGGCTACTGTTTTGAGAATTTTTATGCAACGGATTAATTAACATGCATCGGACTCAGTGTGCAAGCTTTCTGTGCGTGACAAATTTTTAGCATAATGAATACGAAAAAAAGCATATGAAAATTTCGGGACTCAGTGTGCAGAGACCTTTAGTACTTGGTGGCAAAACCCTTGTTGGCAATCACAGAG
The DNA here is from genome assembly GCA_039654775.1 of Spinibarbus caldwelli. NCBI lineage: Eukaryota > Metazoa > Chordata > Actinopteri > Cypriniformes > Cyprinidae > Spinibarbus > Spinibarbus caldwelli. Next base: position 168,855 of record CM077230.1, read on the forward strand.
GTCAGACGTTTCTTGTAGTTGGCCACCAGGTTTGCACACTCAGGAGGGATTTTGTCCCACTCCTCTTTGCAGATCCTCTCCAAGTCATTAAGGTTTCGAGGCCGACATTTGGCAACTCGAACTTTCAGCTTCCTTCACAGATTTTCTATGGGATTAAGGTCTGGAGACTGGCTAAGCCACTCCAAGATCTTAACGTGCTTCTTCTTGAGCCACTCCTTTGTTGCCTTGGCCGTGTGTTTTGGGTCATTGTCATGCTGGAATACCCATCCACAACCCATTTTCAATGCCTTGGCTGGCTTCAATGCCCTGGCCCTGACGGTACATGGCCCCGTCCATCGTCCCTTTGATGCAGTGCAGTTGTCCTGTCCCCTTAGCAGAAAAACACCCCCAAAGCATAATGTTTCCACCACAATGTTTGACGGTGGGGATGGTGTTCTTGGGGTCATAGGCAGCATTTCTCCTCCTCCAAACACGGCGAGTTGAGTTGATGCCAAAGAGCAGGATTCTGGTCTCATCCGACCACAACACTTTCACCCGGTTCTCCTCTGAATCATTGGCAAACTTCAGACAGGCCTGTACATGTGCTTTCTTGAGCAGGGAGACCTTGCGGGCGCTGCAGGATTTCAGTCCTTCACGGCGTAGTGCATTACCAATTGTTTTCTTGGTGACTATGGTCCCAGCAGCCTTGAGATCATTGACAAGATCCTCCCGTGTAGTTGTGGGCTGATTCCTTATCGTTCTCATGATCATTGAACCTCCATGAGGTGAGATCTTGCATGGAGCCCCAGTCCGAGGGAGATTGACAGTTATTTTGTGTTTCTTCCATTTTCGAATAATCGCACCAACTCTTGTCACCTTCTCACCAAGCTGCTTGGCGATGGTCAGGGGCGGACTTAACCAATAGGCGAAGTAAGCGGCCGCTTAGGGCCCCGGGGAATCAGGGGGCCCCATGTGATATTGCCAAAACATATTTGCAGCATTGAACAATGCAGCCAATCACAGACATATCTGTTAATTTCTTGAACGCAATGACCAGAAGTGTTTAAATTAGAATCCACTCATCCAAAAGCAGAGTTTGCGGAGTTCTGCAAGCTCGGGAATCCTCTCATTTTAACAAAGTGTAGATACGATGTAAATAAGAGATTCATTGTGCAGTATAGCGAGCTTGTTAATGGAACGTCGTGAGATCGAAAGTGAAAGTATGTGACAGCTTTTAGTGATTATATGAGGGAGTGCTCTTTGCGCGCATTCTAGGTTGTATAATGCACGAATGCGATGGCTGGAGATTTGCGCTTAATAATAGATTACATTTTCGATTTTTTTTTTCTCACAAACTCTACCGTATGCCTTCAGAACACTTGGAATATGGAGTTGCAAGGGATAATTTCATATTAATAAAAAGACAGAAAAAGTTTACAATTTATTAAATGCACAAGTGCAAGCATTGTTTTATCATCTTTTGTGATCCGAAAAAAAAAAAATAAAGTAGCTTAATATGCTTTAGAACAGCATCAGGTTGACTAATTACTGGTTGTGAAGGGATAAATAAACTATAAACTATGAGAGTGAGTGAGCAAAATAAGGTTTAGGCATAAAAGAGCACATAGTTATTGTGTTGGGGCCCCATAACTGAAATTTGCTTAGGGCCCCCAAATCACTTAGTCCGCCCCTGGCGATGGTCTTGTAGCCCATTCCAGCCTTGTGTAGGTCTACAATCTTGTCCTTGACATCCTTGGACAGCTCTTTGGTCATTGGCCATTCTGTGGACAGGTGTCTTTTATGCAGGTAACAAGCTGAGATTAGGAGCACTTCCTTTAAGAGAGTGCTCCTAATCTCAGCTCCTTACCTGAATAAAAGACACCTGGCAGCCAGAATTCTTGCTGATTGACAGGGGATCAAATACTTATTTCACTCATTAAAATGCAAATCAATTCATAACTTTTTTTGAATGCGTTTTTCTGAATTTTTTTGTTGTTATTCTGTCCCTCACTGTTCAAATAAACCTACCATTAAAATTATAGACTGATCATTTCTTTGCCAGTGGGCAAACGTACAGGAATCAGCAGGGGATCAAAATTTTTTTTCCTCAAATGCATGATCTTTTTCCAGTTAGTCAGACTTATCTGTCCCATGAGATGGACAAGTAATCCCGGAAATATTAAAGATACGTTCTCATGACATGTATTAGCAACACTCAATCTTCATGCTTCAACCACACCACTTCTGTCTAAAGATTAAACTCGCTTGCGAATTGTCCTAAGCAATTGAGCAACAAAGCATCCAAAGGGCTAGAGAATGTCTGCAAGATCAATTACACATGCTAAAAAATTATAATTTTTTAAAGAAATGTTACCTGGCTAGTTCAGCTGTATTCCACTACTGAATGTCAACAACAGGAAAGTTGAACAATCAATGCACGAACAGCATGCCTGTGTACCCGTTGCTGAAGCTGCTGAATAAAAGCACCTGATAAATGAATAAATAAAGATAAATGCTAATGTAAAGTTTTCCTTTATAATGACCAAACAAAGGAATTACCAATAATTAAAGACCAACTGAATCAGTAGCTTCCTACAATATTCTTTTAAATGAAAGTATCAGGGACAGGGTAGATTAAAACGAATGACTGTTTGATATCAAAGCTTACAACCTGACACCACAATAACTCTTGTGACCTATGCTGACAAATGGCAAAGCCCTGATGGCATAGCTGACCGACCAGCTATATTTGTGTAAAGTCCTAATATGTCCATCCTTAGGGAAAAGATGCCTTAGAATTTTATTGCCCACATGTTCCCATCTTATAAGGTGCCAACGCCTTAGAATTTATTCCACGGCCTCCTGCCATCTTCTCAAAGTTTCTAGGAAAGATGGTGGGACACATTGCATTGTCCTTTCAAGGCAAAGAAAAAGGGCAAGGGCATGATCCAAAGTCAGGCAAATGGCACACCCAATGCCACACCATCCTGAAGACCCCTGTAGAAATCAGGGGACCTTTCATAATGCATTCATGCATTAGTGCTTTCATTACTGCTCAGAAACATCACACAAGACTCATTGATCAAGGATTTAGCCATGCAATAATCAAATTTATCCCACACTTTGAAATCATGTGTATTGTGAAAAGAGCTTTACAAATAAATTTGACTTTGACTGTAATTTAACTACAATTCTGAGATCAACAAAATTACACAAATTAACAGACAGCTGAAGCCTAATAGACTAGCACAGCCATTAGAAGTGTGTAAATCTGAAATAACTAACTGGAAATGAGCAGAGAGATGGAAGAACATGAAATGCATGGCCAAAATAAAGCTGGCATTTAGTCCAAATAAGAATTGAATGAAATCAGATGCTTTAACCCCTTAGCGGTCAAAGATCGGCGACGACCCCAGATTAATGATGTTTCACTTTAACATCACACTCTTACTTGATCTGGACAAACTGTGCATCAGTAGAAAGATTAAAGACTCTAGCGTCGATATTTGACCATTGTTTTGATAAAACATTGTTGCAGTGACAGTAATTTAGTAATTTATGTCAGGAGTGCAAAATAATAAATCTGTACATGTCATTTTTGGAATAGAAATTCACGACGCATTCATATTCAGTCACGTCAGCACCGGTTTATTTGTGTTCACACAGACCCACTGAACAGCGTCAATAAGAGCTTATAGTCCAAAGATGCATATTCACGGAGAAATATAGATATATTTACTCATGTTTACTTCATATTTCTTTAGACAGAATTACAATTTCTATTCATTTTCCACTGATTTAGGTGATTTCATTAGCATTAGCAGTCCCCAGCGCTGTATCTGTGTTTGATCCACAACAACTGCTACATGTCTTATTAAGAATTAGTGATTTCCATTAGGGATGCACTAATGTATAGGCCAATAATCGGTAACGGAAAACAGCCGACTGTTCAAAAATAGCCAATAATCAGGGCCAGTTGTTTCCTGTCAATCAAAAGAGGGTGGAAAATGTGTCAGACTGCAACGTGTGTGAAGAAAATATCTCGTGTAGAATTAGGACTATCTATAATAACACATTAACAATCTCACTTGAAAAAAAAAGCGCTTTTAACAGTTTGTATTTGTCCCTATGAATCCCCCACGGTTCAAGCCAATCTCGAGCAGCACAGATCTACAAGTTATTCAACAGTCACTCTGACTCGAACTGAGCCAATATAGCAGTGTATATGATCCATTTCCTCCAACAGTACACTGAAGAAAGGAAACAGTTCTGACTCAGACCGAAGAACTGATGAGCCAGTGATCTACACGTGTGATCCAAGCACTAGAATGATAAGGCTAAATAAAAGTTATGGTTTCTCATGGTTTCAAGTTCAAGTTCATTTATTTATAAAGCACATTTAAAAACTGCCACAAGACTGACCAAAGTGCTGTACATTAAAATCAAACCATAAGCACATAAAACAGAAATAATAAAACATATGAATTTAAAAACCAAAATGAATGACAGATAAACATTCTGAAGACAGAATAATAATCAAGACCGTAGTAGAATGTAAAAAGAATGGGATATTAGTAGGCCAGATCGAACAAGTGTGTTTTTAAAAGTGATTTGAAAATGGATAGGGAAGGTGGCACTCTAATCTCAAGCGGCAGATTGTTCCATAACTGAGGCACAACCACAGAAAAAGCTCTATCCCCTCTATGCTTAAATCTAGACTGAGGAACTAAAAGGAGATTCTGATCACTGGATCTTAGACTTCTAGTGGGAGTATAAAAATGCAGCTCTGAGAGATAACTAGGGGCCTGGTTATGTAAAGATTTATAGACCAGTAAGAGAACTTTAAAATTGATTCTAAATTGAACAGGCAGCCAATGGAGGGCCCTCAGTATAGGGATGATGTGGTCACATTTGCGATTATTTCCCTGGCAGAAAATAAGTGCACTTACATAATGTACTTTAAAAAATTATTAGTAGTACTTGTAGTTCACTTGAACCCACTAGTGAATGAAATATAGGTTCAAGTCTACTACGAGTGGTAACTAAATACATTTTTAATACAGAGAAAGTATGTTAAAAGCACATTTTAGTTCATAGTCATGGTGTCCCAAAATAGCACAGTTGAGTGCACTTAGAAGTTCTTAAGATTATCTTAAGAAGTACTAAAGTACAGTGTCCTTGTTACATGTCACATGTACTTACTATTATAATAACAGTAAATTATGCATAATTACATGCAATTAACCCCATGCCGAACCCTCATCCTAAAAAGAATCAGATTTCCCTATTTACCTGGGAATGGATTACATAGTCCAACACAGTGGTATAACAAGCACACTCACACCTTTTTTGCATTACTGACACTATTTTCCTATTTGATACTGTAAAGCTGCTTTGACACAATCTGTATTGTTAAAAGTGCTATATAAATAAAGGTGACTTGACTTGACCTGACCTTAAAAATGGCCATCTTAGATGGCCTGAGGGTGAGTAAATTAACAGCAATTTTGAATTTTGAGTGAATGATCCATTTCACCTCTAATAATATAATAATGTTCCAAATGAGAGGGTTCTATGTATATTTTACAGCATTAGGAAGAGATTTTTTTCTTAGGAAAACCAAACTATCGGTGTTGGTATCGGCAGATACCATTCTGAATAATCGGCTATCTGTATCGATGGAGTAATTAAGTATTGGAGCATCCCTAATTTGCATTATTCGCCTGATCAGGATGTCTAAAAGTGACTGCTACATAAAAACGTTGCTTACCTTACTTATTATTTAGCTATTAATTTAGAATATGCCCTCAAAAAATGGCTCATTTCAGGAAACATATCTTATTACTTATCATAGGTTTGTCTATGCAGCAAAGCAGCATTATTCTACAAGATCGTGGCTGGCCTTCAGCATAAGTGTCACAGACATGAATGACAACTGCTGTGCCCAAATGTGCTGCTTTGTCACACAAAAAGCTTCCAAGGCCTCTGGGAACAGTATCCCAGTGACATTTGAGAGCTTCTCCACGGCTAAACTGGGACCTAAACAATGTCTGAACTCCAGTAACTGACACCTTCACATAACAACCCTTTCTCAAGGTTAAGGCGCTTGATCATAAGTAATGCCCATAAATACATCAAGTATAATTTTTAAATCACAGTATTGGTGGCTTATTTTCAAATATTCATTTAATTCATCAAGGTGTCAATTCACCTCATCTTAACGAAACGTTCACTGTCATTAACACAACCCATTATCTGTCCTACAAAATGTTCTCTAACACAGTATTTCCTACAAACTAAACAAAACCTAATTAAGATTGGACAGTTAATTACAACATAGTGATAACTTGTCCTTGGCCTGTGTCATGATATTGATAAATGTAACAATCAATTACAAAAATTCCTGTCAAAACGGAGCTAAGAATACATGACCAAATACAGTGAGTGTGTTCTGCTGAGTGAACATTATTCTGTCTATATAAGACGTGGCTTCAGGCTCCTCTAAGGACTGACTGGAACAAAAAGTTGGGTGAGTTGCTCATCATGTTCTCCTTCTACTATTAACCTAATATCATGTAGTTTAGAGCAGCTAACCCTCACACATGTTAATCAGTTAGCATACTTAAGAGTTCACATTGTGGACTTTCTCACCTTTATCTTGGCATCTCCTACCTGAGGTACACATCAGACACATTGTCTCTGGAAAGAACAGCAGGTATTCCACTTGTGATTATATACTGATAATATATGCATATTAAATGATCAACATTTGGTTGAATAGAGTACCAGATTGTTGTAACTGTTGAGTGTGTGTGTGGTGGTGTGGTGTCATTTGTCACAGTAAACTGCAATCATGGGAGATGGTGAAATGGAGTGTTTCGGCCCGGCGGCCGTTTACCTCCGGAAGCCAGAAAGAGAGAGAATCGAGGCTCAGAACACCCCCTTTGATGCCAAAACGGCATTCTTCGTGGTAGAGCCAAAAGAGATGTATCTGAAGGGTACTCTTGTTAGCAGAGAGGGTGGCAAAGCTACCGTCAAAACTCTGTGTGGAAAAGTAAGTACAATTAGAAAATGTATCAATCTTCTGCAAAACAATTTTAGAGGATGCAATGAACTAGATGTCACATGAATCATACATTGTCATATTTAATAAATGCCTCACCCTTGCTGAAATCTTTTTAGACAATCACAGTAAAGGAAGATGAAATCTTCCCCATGAATCCTCCCAAGTTTGACAAAATTGAGGACATGGCCATGATGACCCACCTCAATGAGCCTACTGTGCTGTATAACCTCAAAGAGCGTTACGCAGCATGGATGATCTACGTAAGTCTAAGTAAATGATGTTTTATTGCTAGGATGGAACGGCAGCATTGTAAAACTGGACTATCTCCGTTTCAGACCTACTCTGGCTTGTTCTGCGTCACTGTCAATCCCTACAAGTGGCTCCCAGTGTACGACTCAGTTGTTGTGGCTGGATACAGAGGCAAAAAGAGGATTGAAGCCCCCCCTCACATCTTCTCCATCTCTGACAACGCCTACCAGTTCATGCTCACTGGTAAGAGGGGATATACATTTTCAATCCAATTTGCAAAAAAAAATAAAGAAAAAGATTATTAAAGAAAATAAGATTTTCTTAGAAGAATGCTTATTTTGTGCTAATCCTGAGCCTGCCTATATTTTGCTTGACAATTTTGCAAATATTTTGCTTAAAATTTAAATGAAATAAAAAAGAAAATCTTTTCAGCAGTTTCACTTAAAACAACACTATGAACTTGTTTCAGACAGGGAGAATCAGTCTATCCTGATTACGTAAGTACACTATGAGAATTAATAGGTTTTTGTATAAGAAGTGCACTCTCAAAAACTGCTTTGCAAGGGTTTTTGCAGAAAGCAGCACTCTGATACACGTAAACATGAAGGCTACTTAATCGATTGAGAGACACCTGGTTGCTGGAGAGCGTGGCTTGTGTGTCAGTGCATGAGCATTATTCTTATATGCATGTGCTGGAAACAACCTGGATAGCTAAAGTGACAGAAAGGTGCGAGGAAGAAGCTACTTACTGACAGTGCTGCATGTGTACGAGGTTAAGAAAACAGTTAAATTGTGGCATGTACATGTGAATGCTGGGTTCACGTCTTAAGCATTTCACTGGTAGTGATGGTGAAATGAAGCTTTGCGAAGCACCGAGGCTTTCCCCTCAACTGTATTGAAAAATGGCTCATTACACTAAGCTTATCAACACACTGAACACTCGTTTCAGAATCGAAACAATCAGAATTTGTGTTCTACATTTAACCCATCCAAGTGCACAACACAAATTCCGAGTATGGCTACTCATCACGTCACTTTCTTGTGGTTAAAGGTGGAAAAAGGTACCTTTGCATCACAGCCAGTTTTGGACCATTTCATAAAATAAATCAATTTGTGCTACGAAAACCATATAAAGCAATAAAAAAAATAAACATTTCCTTATACTTAGAGTATGAATAAATGAGTCTGAATAAATTTTTGAAAAAATAAGCATGCTCATGTAGGCATATGTGATCAAAATAAATGAAGATTATTGTGGAATAGTCACCTGATGTGCTTGTGAAACGGGGTTTAATGCAAACTGAACATGCACAAAACTACAAATTTATTCATATTATGATTTATTCATTAACAAATAAGTGAATGACACATGAAACCTGCGCAATGGGTTGTGTGTGAAAACGAAGCTTCAGAAGTCACAGATCATGTGGTTATGGCAAAACAAATCAAGCTCTGGTACAGTCCTTTACTGTGAGATTGAAACAAGCTTCGAAGCCTCAGTGCCCGAACATCACATTACTACTTTCTGGTGTGCACATAACTGTACTGTCTGATGATTATGGTTTTTAAAGAACACTTAAATAAAAGCTAATTTATCAAAGAAGTACTTTCTAATATTCTGAAATGTGTTCACTTTAACTCAGTGGAGAATCTGGTGCAGGAAAGACTGTCAACACCAAACGTGTGATCCAGTACTTTGCAACAATCGCTGTGTCTGGACCGAAGAAGGCAGAACCTGTCCCTGGCAAAATGCAGGTAACTAAACTAAACAATCAAATATCATCCAAAGTATGTGACAGAATTATTCTGCGTAAAGAAATTACTTAAATGCTCACCAGGGGTCACTAGAGGATCAAATCATTGCAGCCAACCCTCTGCTGGAGGCTTATGGTAATGCCAAGACTATAAGGAATGACAACTCCTCTCGTTTTGTAAGTTACTAAGGTCAGATTAATTGCATTATACAAATTCAGTTAACATTCCAAATCTGGAAAATTATAAGCTGTTCTGAATGACTTCAATCACTGTAGGGTAAATTCATCAGGATTCACTTTGCAACCTCTGGAAAGTTGGCCTCAGCTGATATTGAAACTTGTAAGTCAACATTGTTTTTTTTGCTTGTTTTTTTTTTAAACATTTTAAACATTTGGAGGCTAATAGGGTTGGGCCGATAGATGATGCCATCGTCCATCACGATGGCTAACAGACATCACGATGTTGAGCCGGCATCGTGATTCCTTCCCCACCACCCCATCTCCCGCAATCCGCTGCATCCCAATTCCGTGTTCCGTACTACGGAACACCTAAAGAGAATAAACAGCCTACGAGATGTGAGGATAAAAAAAATTTCAATTTTTTCTCTCCCAATTATATCGTTAGGTAATCATACTGTATATAAATTGCAGGCATAAGGGAGCCGCTACTAATATGCAGGGCATTGAAACCGCTTTCGAATGCGTGCTCTCATTTTACTTTCACTTTCGGGATCACACGGACTCTATACTACGGAGAGGCAGTACTTACCACACATTTTAAAAGATTAGATATTTGTCAGTGGTGCTCAGTATCTGCAAATCATTCGCCATTGTCCTATCAGTCATCTCTCCTTACTCTGTGTATGTGGTAAGTGAACTTCCATGTACTGTAATGTAACAACGAGCAGCTAACCATGTCACTTTAGTGGCTCCGTAGAACACGTTATTTTTTTTCCCCCCATGCATTTCTGCATACCCCTAACCCCGCCCCCCCCCGATGTCATCGTCCATCATGATGTTTCACTGTAGACATCATCCGATACCACTGCCCAACCCTAGAGGCTAACATGTGGATTGATTGAAATCAATGTCTCTTTTTACAGATTTGCTGGAAAAGTCGAGAGTGACATTCCAGCTGTCAGCTGAGAGGAGTTACCACATCTTCTACCAGCTCATGACTGGACACAAGCCAGAGCTGCTCGGTGAGAAATCTACAGGATTGTGTGCTTCAGTTATTTCCTTGTTTGAGAGCACTGTTAACATACTGCACATCAACTCTTTACAGAGGCCCTGCTCATCACCACCAACCCTTATGACTATCCAATGATCAGTCAGGGTGAAATCACTGTCAAGAGTATCAATGATGTGGAGGAGTTCATTGCCACAGATGTATGTGGACAACTTCATTATTATTAGTAGTTATATTAGTAGTTGCTATTTCCAGATTCTATGCAATATATCTGAGCAAATGAACATCAGAAAAACACCAGCATAAACTGAATTTTGCATAACATAAAATACCCATCTCTTTTGAAATTGATAATGTGATTTATTTGGTCGGTGTAAAAACAGACTGCCATTGATATTCTGGGCTTCACTGCTGATGAGAAAGTCAGCATCTACAAGCTGACAGGTGCTGTGATGCATCATGGAAACATGAAGTTCAAACAGAAGCAGAGGGAGGAGCAGGCTGAACCTGACGGCAATGAGGGTAGGGTGTATTATTAACACAAATCAGCATGCAAACATTGACTTGATAAGTGAAAGTAATGCATAAAACTGTTCTTCCTCAGTGGCTGATAAAATCGCCTACCTCATGGGCCTCAACTCTGCTGACATGCTGAAAGCTCTGTGCTACCCCAGAGTGAAGGTCGGGAACGAGATGGTGACCAAAGGCCAGACAGTACCACAGGTGATCACTTACCTTCTCAATAAATGAATGATGTTAGAAATAGAGGTCAACCGATTGATCGGCCGGCTGATTGATCAGCCGGCTGATTAATCGGGCCGATTTTTTGCATTTTTTAATTAATCGGCATTGGCAGAATGTGCTGCAAATTAGGCCAATTTATAGGCAGGAACATCTGTGGGCAGCTAAGCGTTGTTGCTGAACGCCATACCAGAGAATCTCTCTCAGACGGAGCAGCTCACACTCTACAGCAGCGCTTTGTTCATACACAGCTTCAGCAAATGATGGCAGGGCAAAACAGCCTGTTTCAAAAGCGTAATTACATTTTACCCTACTAGAATTGATGCCAGAAAGTTATCATATTCATAAGTGCAACAAGTCATTTGCATGTGAAAGTAGAAACGTGCAATTCAGACAAAATTTCTGGGCTGGTTAAAATGTGCACGTTAACTTTCCTCATTAAATGTGTGTGTGGGTCCGACAATAGCCTCCACGATGTCATCGCTCGCAAGCTGTAGGCTGTGTAATATGAGTGAACTCTTTTATTTTTGTTATCACTTAGAATATGATTTTTGACTTATAGCAGTGTCCAGTGCTTCCCATACACTGATTTATTTGTCACAAATAAATCAATTTCGTCACAATATCAAAACTGACCGCCACAAATAGATTTTCCAAAAGGCTTATATTTCATTTCATAAAATAAACTGAGCACTGCATGTTTCAAAATTAAAATGCAGCGCAGGTGTTTTTTTTATGAATGTATCTTTGAAAAGAACCGATGCCATTTTCATTTCGTCTTTCCTGTAATGTCTGATAAAATAGCATTTGTGAGCGCAGCGCTTATTTGATTACAGTCATTACCGGGGGAAACCATTATATCCAGTGGTGTAGTCTAGTTTTTTGTAGTGAGCATACTGTGATTTTTCCCTCCCTCACCCGTCCCAAAGCGACACCCCATAAGCACCACTCACTAACGTGTACAGTATTCATCTTCATGTAACTGACAGCATTCTGAAAGACTGCTTATGAGATATCAACATGTCAGTTTATTATAAGCAACACAAGACAGCCAATGACATTTACAGCTGGGAAGACTGGACTGATTTTTTACTGTCTTAATCATCTAACTCAGCCAGTTAAGAGCTACATTTTTTCTGAATATGGTCCCTGGAGCACAGGTTTTATGGAAATTTTCAATGCACATTTAAGAGTGCCTGTTTTTAAATTCCCTAGCCTGACTTTCAGGCCACAAGGCTGGCCAGGAGTTCTCATCTCTCTCATCATCTGAAACAAGGAGATATAAACATTGTATTCAGTTTAACTGCTGTACACAGACATACACATCTGTGTTATCTCTCCCCTTCTCCTGCATTCACTGATCCGCACACTAATGTTACTGAAGTTATTAGCTAGTTATGTTGGCCTGAGAAAGTCAACATACTGTTGACTGTGTGAAAGATGCTTGGGACAGTTGACTGATCTGTCACTGCTCCCCGGGCCGTAGCTAGAGAGTTTGCGGGGCCCCGGTGCAGGTTGTACCTGTGGGCCCTGTTTGAAATAGTTTAATATATGTTTGTGTGCTATTTACACAATGTTTAAGTTTTTTTCAAGTTTGTAGGTGTCCGGGTACAGGTACAGAATAATCAAATATAAAATAGCATTGCATAGTCATAGTCGATTTAATTTATTGGATTCACATTAAGGACACCGACAGCAGCTAGTAAATTAGGCGCAATCACTTTAAGAGACAATACATCCAATATGATACACATCCGATTTTTTTCTCAACTGTTCACATTCACTTAAGTTTACGTTTGCTCTCTATGTGCTCTCTATGTCAACGAACACGGCGTGCGAGTACTCTTTTGAATTTTTCCGCGTCCTGTGTTTTAATGATTATAAACTCTTTTGAATGTGTAAATGGGCAAGGCATAAAAACGCGTGCAAATAGGCTTGTCTGAGATGAGCAAAATCTGCACAGAACCGATCACCGGTGATCACCGCGAGATGCATGCCAGTTAGAAAAGTGTCCGAGTTACGTCCGCCTTGCTCTGATGTCATGCTGACGTTTGCAAAAAAAACTCTTGCGATGGCGAGGTGGCTGTGACGGATTGTGCAGTCGCGCGCAATTGCTCTCCACCGACTGCGCTGACCAAAATCATGATGGGAAACAACTGACTGAGGACATAGCTTAATGCTCATTGGTTCAGACAACAGTGATGTTGCGTTCTCTTCTAAAATGTTTTATTTTTTTTTTTTATCTGATTTCATGTGATTATGTATTTAAATTATGCATGAATAATTAGGGGGGGATGCGAGGGACGTGTCCCTACCAATATCCAGTGACTACCAAACTGTCCCTAGCAATAATTTTGATCAAACAATTAAATATATGTATATGTTTTTGTAATTTCAGACGCATCTGAAAGGTCATACCATTGATACCTAAGAAGTTAAAGTAAATACATTAGAAAACTGTGCGCTTTCAAGGACGCGCATTTAATACATGGGCAGAATAGTCGCACACCGGACGAGGAGAGCAGCGCAGCATTTAGAACAACTCACAGGTATTGCACCCAATTCAAGACAGCAGTCTAAAACAGTAAACATAAAAGCCCACTTCAGGAATTAAGAAAGGTGCATCGATGACTTTGAAGTACGGTGTTTGACAAAACAGAGCAAATGGAAAGAGAAAGCGCGACCTATGGCTATGATTAGATACAGACAGAAAGAGAAACGTTGTGCAGAAAGATACACAATCTTCCAGCCTAGGAAAAAGTCATTATGATCATTAACAATAATTTGGGACAAATATAATGTGTATTTTATGGTAAACTATGTAAGTGGCACTCTGTGGTGCAGCAGGATTTGGAACATGAGTCCTGAATCACCGCGGACAGTCTTTAACTTTAAATTAATGTTGTACAACTGAATGTACAAGTCAAACTGGTAGCTGAAATATCCACATAATAAAAAAACACTGAAACAAGAGTGTGCGGTTTATCTGCCAATCAAATGTGCATGAAAGTTCCGTTACTACAGCAACAGCAGTTTTCTTTCAGAATCTGGATCCATTAATATTAAAATAAAGTGATGTGTGATAAAGACACCCAGCGCTTGTGTTATTGTGTAATTATTTGTTAAACATATTAATAAAAAAAAATTAAAAAAACTCTGTATATGAATTATGAATATGTTGGGTTTATGTCCCCACCAATGTCAAAAGCAAACCTACGCCCTTGGTTTGTATTAAAATAAAACAGGATTATAAATACACCTTTCCTATGGAATTAAATAGCAAGCACTTTGAGTGTCTTGTTCATCATATTTATTTTCATATAAAGTGACAGAACTGAAATTACTATATCATGTTTATCAGCAGCACAGCACATGAGTGAGAAAAAGCGATATCTGCCTTTGATCTCGTAGTATCTGTTCTACTTCATGAGGTCTGAACTGTCCGTCTTGACTGTGCATATTTCACTCCTCCCCTCACTGCAGCCGCCTACTCTCGCCTACATTTCAGGCGAGGCGCATCTCAAACAAGCCTAATGATAGGCTTTTGTGGCGACGTGCAGCAGTGGCGCATTTTTAGGATGGCCTCAGCCAGCCGGTTGAAATTAAAGAGTTGCGCAATAGCACTCGTCATCAACAGAAACACAGCGTGATTTTCAAAAAGTCAGTGCTTTGATCGCAACACAGACGGGGGGAATTTATGAATGAAGGTGTGAAAGTTCTGTCACAAAGATGTTACGTATCCTCGCGCTTTTTTAAGTGGGTATACGGAAATCCTTGACCTTTGCTAGTGGTTATATGCCATGTACCTGCATATCACGTAGACTACACCACTGATTATATCTCCAGCTCCAACAGTGCCTCCAGCTGACAGAGAATGAATTTGCATTTGCAAGTCTGTGGGAAACACTGGTGTCTGTCAGCAAATGTAAACAAAAAACATGCTTCAGAACTGTTTTGAGAAGGTCCTTAGGTTTTGAGCCATGTATCATTACTATGAATTAGGCTACTACTACTACTATTACTATCGTGTACCCTGTAATAAACATTTACTCAAACTCTCTTTTATGATATGAATGGAGAAAAAAAAAAAAAAAAAAAACTCGACCAAACATATCTGCAAAAAAAATCAGCATCATATATCGGCCATCAGCTGCCCTGATTTCTAAATATTGGCATCGGCCAGAGAAAAACCCCTATCGGTCGACTTCTAATTAGAAATGTCCCATAGACATTCATAAAAGAAATTCATACTTCACAAAGTACGTTTTAATATCAATTACACTGTTTCTCAGGTGAACAACGCAGTCTCTGCTCTCTGCAAGTCTGTCTATGAGAAAATGTTCTTGTGGATGGTCGTCCGTATCAATGAGATGTTGGATACCAAGCAGCCTAGACAGTTCTTCATTGGTGTGCTGGACATCGCTGGATTTGAGATCTTTGATGTGAGCATCAGTCTTTACAGTCTCTGTAAGAATCAAGATATAAAAGATATCAGTCAGCAGTAAGAACTTGCCTCTGTTGAATTATCAGTACAACAGCTTGGAGCAGCTTTGCATCAACTTCACAAATGAGAAACTGCAACAGTTCTTCAACCACCACATGTTTGTTCTGGAGCAAGAGGAGTACAAGAAAGAAGGTATTGAATGGGAGTTCATTGACTTTGGTATGGACTTGGCTGCCTGCATTGAGCTTATTGAGAAGGTAAGCGGCCTTTCAGTACATTAAAATGGCTATTCACATTGTACCTGTACTTCAGTGTGAACATTTATTCAACAGCCAATGGGCATCTTTTCCATCCTTGAAGAGGAGTGCATGTTCCCCAAGGCAACAGACGTAAGCTTCAAAAACAAACTGTATGATCAGCATCTGGGCAAAAGTGCAGCTTTCCAGAAGCCCAAGCCTGTCAAAGGTAAGCCAGAGGCCCACTTCTCTCTGGTGCACTACGCCGGCACTGTGGACTACAACATTACTGGCTGGTTGGACAAGAACAAGGATCCATTAAACGACTCAGTTGTGCAACTTTACCAAAAGTCATCACTCAAACTGCTTTCCTTCCTGTATGCCGCACATGCAGGTTCTGAAGGTACAAACATTTGCACTTTCTGAATTCCTTCATCTTTTAATTATGTGCAAGAAAAAATTCACATAGGGAGTTATTGAAAAGATTAATGAAAAGCAATAAAAATTTAACAAAAATTTTTTTAATTACATAAAAAACAGCGGAGGGTGGCGGTGGAAAGAAAGGCAAAAAGAAGGGTGGTTCCTTCCAGACTGTGTCTGCACTTTTTAGGGTAAATAGATTCTCTCTTTTAATGCAGGATGTGAACCTCCTCTCTATGAAAAACTAATGACAAACATTTCTGCAGGAGAACTTGGGTAAGCTGATGACTAACCTGAGGAGCACTCACCCTCACTTTGTGCGCTGCTTGATTCCTAATGAGTCCAAGACTCCAGGTAAACTTGATCCCCAAAGACTCAAATGCATCACAGTTTTGAAAATACTTCTGAAACATTAAGAACATTTGCATTTCAGGTCTGATGGAGAACTTCCTGGTTATCCACCAGCTCAGGTGTAATGGTGTGCTGGAGGGTATTAGAATCTGCAGGAAGGGTTTCCCCAGCAGAATCCTATATGGTGACTTCAAGCAGAGGTAAAGACACCACACCTTTTTCAACCTTTTAATTAGATAATACACCACCTAATCTTAACCACATTTCAAAATTGTTAACCCTAACTCAACAAAATATACCCGTTGTTGTCTAAATGTCCTCTAGGTACAAAGTATTAAATGCTAGTGTCATCCCTGAGGGACAGTTCATTGACAACAAAAAGGCTTCAGAGAAACTCTTGGGCTCTATTGATATTGACCACACCCAATACAAGTTTGGACACACCAAGGTGAGCTACATTAAACTCAACTCTACATGGAATGGCTTCCATAACATACCACTAAACATCATTATATATTTGTAAATCATTATATTTGTACAGGTGTTCTTTAAAGCTGGTCTGTTGGGAACTCTTGAGGAGATGAGAGATGAGAAACTAGCAGAGCTGGTTACCATGACTCAGGCTCTTTGCCGAGGCTTCCTCATGAGGACAGAGTTTGTGAAGATGATGGAGAGGAGGTGGGTGAAATTTGTATTATTTGATATACTAGAAAATATATGAAGTTGAAGATTTTGGTCAAACAAAAACCAGAAACTCTCTTCCACAGAGAGTCCGTTTTTGCAATTCAATACAACATTCGCTCATTCATGAATGTCAAACATTGGCCATGGATGAAGCTCTACTTCAAGATCAAGCCTCTTCTGAAGAGTGCAGAGACTGAGAAAGAAATGGCAGCCATGAAGGAGAACTATGAAAAAATGAAGGAAGATCTGGCAAAGGCATTAGCTAAAAAGAAGGAGCTTGAGGAGAAAATGGTGTCACTTATTCAGGAGAAAAATGACCTTCAGCTGCAAGTAACATCTGTGAGTATTTCAGCTCTTACTGATCCTAATATGGATCCTACAGCTATGAACATAAGTCATTAACTATATCCATTAGGGATGGGAAGATTCTCTGATTCGATGCGATGCATCAGTTTAAAAAGTGTGCATCAGCTACAAGTTGGCATTTATATCGCGATGCATCGTGTCTAACATATTTGCAACAGTAAAAACAGATTTATTTATATATAATTACTAGTGGATGCGCCATACTGTTATTACTTATTTTATTTAGAAAGTGGCCAATAATCTGTGACCAATATTTTATATGATTGATTTCTCCTCTCTAAACTGTTTCTCAAGCACGATCTCTCATCACCGCTGCTGCGTGAATATGTCGCATCACAACACAGGCCAGGTTCTACGGGGGTGCTACGAAATGAAATCAAAAGCACCTTCCAACATTTTTACGCCCCTAGGGCCGGGCTTTGGGCCAATTTTCACGTCATAGTTCAGACGTGGGCCAGGCCTCGGGCCTGTTTGAGTCTTCTCCTTATTTTTACATTTCAGACATCCATCAATTAGTGATGAAAAAATTGCCGCACTAGTGGAAACAACACGAGACCGTGCTGCCGCGACTGTCAAGAGCGGCTCGACGGTGTTTAGTGTCCCGCAGAAGCAGCAGCAGCGAGCGTGCCGTCAGCGCAACTGAAGAGTTCTGCTTTCAAATGCTCGCAATAGGCTAAAGCTTGCCGCAAAGCCCCAGCAAAAGTAATAATGTGCCAGGGGGAAATAGTAAGGAGATATTTGAATTATTTACTAATAAACTAGTGTTTTCTGTGTCAGTGTCGCAAAGATGAAGATGACGATCCTGACTCGCCATCTCCTCATTAGACGTGCCTTTAGAAAGAAGTGCATCTTTACGGATTATGATCATAATGAAAGTTTTTGTTTTCGATTTGATTTATTTCATTAAGTAGTAATTTAAAGCTTTCTATAGATATATTTATCATGTCTGTGATGCATGTATTCGCTGAGTTTCGGTTCATTTTTGTGAAGCGCTCTTGTTCAAGATCGAGACGGCAGAAAGCGCATCATGTTTGTTTTCTTTATTTGATAAAAGCACATTTTGTTGATATTGTCAGTGCACACAAATAAAAGTATACCCTTTACAGTTCCGAATGATGTATTACTCTTACCTATATGAGCAAAAATTATGGCGTATTTTAAGTTGTTTCCATTGAAAAAAAAAAAAAAAATGCAAGTGATTGTACTGGCACCTCCATGTCCTGCAAAGCGCGCTTTAGCTTCCACTCTCCGCACAAACGACTGGATACAGCGCACATTTATCTAGGTTTAACGTTTAAACATTGTTACATGCTTGAACTGTTTTAGTATATCTATAGATTTTATTTCAGGCAAGACGTGATGATTTGAGAAGGCTAAATTGATCAAACATAGGCTATGATCAGCTCACTGTCTGCCGCTGGCCGCTTGGTCGTTACTTTAAAAAAAAAAAAAAAAAACATTTAATGAACAAAAAATGCTCCAAACGTTTATCTAAATTAACTTAATAAAAAAACTAAACAAAATATAATCACTTTGCCATAACATACAAATTTTAATAGCTGAAACAGTAGTATAAGCCGTTTTGGAAGAAGGGGGAAAAAAGACGGGTTCGGGCCGGCTGTCGGACATGGGCCGGGCTAGGGCCTGAGTGTCTCGGGCCAGGGCCAGGCTAGGGCCTAAATTTGAGGCCCATGCAGGGCTCTAGTATTAATGTCATTTTAATGCAGATTTGGCAAGCCATCCACTCTGGTTTGCGCTCTGGAGATCGATTTCTATTTCAACGTGTTTTTGCAGCATTAAACAATGTAGCCAATCACAGACATATCTGTTGTTTTCTTGAATCAGAGGCGTTTAAGTTAGAATCCACTCACCGCTCAAATCGCCTGAGTTTTTGTTCAGGTATTGTGTTCAGCACGAATCATCTCATTATAAAAAAAGTGTTGATGCATTGTGAAGCATAGAGGACTTTATTGATAACGTATCTTTGTGAGATCGCGATGAACTAAGATGATTGACAGCTTTTTAGTGATTATGAACGGAGCGCTCTTTGCTCCATAGCAATGGACGCCACTAATATATATATATATGATATATTATACAGCACCCTCACTAATTTAAGAAGCACCCTCAGTGATTTGATTCTGGAGCCGGGCCTGTCACAACACCACGGAGACCTGAGGAAAAGTGGGGATTAAAGTCCAAAACCAGACTTGAAATAACCTAACAAATCAATCGGGGCTAAAGCGGTTCCATAAATGACAAATTAAGCTCATACAATCTCACTAATTTGTGCACGCTTATTCTTAAGCAGCCCTTAATGTCGATCATGGATCAAATCGATCCACCATGGCAAACAGCGAATATATCTGTGCTGTTTAATGCATTTGAGACGTTGTGTTTTCCCCAGTGCATAACTGACGTCACAGGTATATTCTTCATCTGTAAATGTTAGAAAGTCATGCAAACATATCCATTTTGCTATCAGGAGTGGGGGAGGCTGACGCGAGTAAACAAGCTAAACACTAAACAGACAGAGCACAAATGAATAGTAGGAGCGCAATAATACCAAGTAAAATATACATTTTGCTAAAATATTTATTGTTGGACATTAAATGTGTCTTTTGTGGAATTTTAAACCTACGTGTAAGTGTATTTTTATGAGAGCAGTAACTGTAAAGGGAGTATTGTAATAGGTAAAAGCTAGTACAGTACTAACTACAAAGCTCAAATGAGTTAATGTGTGTTTCTTATAGCAGTTAAAATAGTTATTTTCTTTATTTTCATTTTTAATTCAGTGATTTTATTTTAATGCTTTAAAGAGCAATTTTAGATTGTAATGTTCTAATGTTCTGTTGTCTGCTCTGCAAACTATAAAAGGTACAGCTGTCATAAAACCAGAGAGAAAGGCTGCATGGCTAGAAACTGTAAAAAAAAAATAATAATAAAATAAACAAACAAATAAATAAAATAATAATAATAATAGTATGTGAGACAGTGGCAATATCATTGTGTTCTATTGGTCAGTGTTAGAGGAACTCAGTTTAGTCTGACAGTTAACCTGCTTTAGACCAGGTTGGTTTCCCAGCATAGGTTGCCACAGTTACTAAACTTGATCTAGGCCTATATTAAATTTGCTTTATGGAACCAAATCATTTTACAATGAGTCTGCCTGGCTTATTTGGTAAACTTGTTTTATGAAACAGGTCTTGAGGCATTAAAAGTGATCATATTTTCTCCATTGCATCATATTGCATCGAATCGCATTGTGTTGAATCGAATCGAAATTGGATCGCACTGCATCGTAACGGGTGAATCATATCGCATCGCAAGCTGCTTCTTATGTATCATATCCTGGCTATGCATCAAGATGCATATCGTATCGGCCCGAGTCATGAGATGCACATCCCTAATATCCATGTCAATGAACAGGAATCTGAAAACCTCTCTGATGCTGAGGAGAGATGTGAAGGTCTCATCAAAAGCAAGATCCAGCTTGAGGCAAAACTCAAAGAGACAAACGAGAGACTGGAAGATGAAGAAGAAAGCAATGCTGAACTGACTGCCAAGAAGAGGAAACTGGAGGATGAATGCTCCGAGTTGAAGAAAGACATTGATGACCTGGAGCTCACCTTGGCCAAAGTGGAGAAGGAGAAACATGCAACAGAAAATAAAGTCAGTATTTTTTGACATCATCACACTGCTAATGGTGATTCAGGCTCTTGAAAATGAAACCAATAAACAATGTTTTCATCTAGGTGAAAAACCTGACAGAGGAAATGGCCTCTCAGGATGAGAGCATTGCCAAGCTGACCAAAGAGAAGAAAGCCCTCCAAGAGGCACACCAGCAGACTCTTGATGACCTTCAGGCAGAGGAAGACAAAGTTAACACTCTGACTAAAGCTAAGACAAAGCTTGAGCAGCAAGTCGACGATGTAAGATGTTTGGCGTGAGAATAAGAGCATCAATCAAAGCAAAATTAATGTTGTTGCTATATACCAGATTTTAATGCTCTGGTTTCTGTAAAAACAGCTTGAGGGCTCACTGGAGCAAGAGAAGAAGCTACGTATGGACCTTGAGAGAGCCAAGAGGAAGCTTGAGGGTGATCTGAAACTGGCCCAGGAGTCCATAATGGACCTGGAGAATGAAAAACAGCAATCAGATGAGAAGATCAAAAAGTGAGTAGATGTCAATCTTTCACCGATTACACATTTGACAAAAAGCATTTTGCATATTTTACAAAACACTACTTTCAAAACAGGAAGGACTTTGAGATAAGTCAGCTTCTCAGCAAGATTGAGGATGAACAGTCTTTGGGAGCACATCTTCAGAAGAAGATCAAAGAACTTCAGGTAATGTTTATCATAATCTTATCTATGTGAAACTGTGAAGTTGCTGGGCAAATACACAATACAAATATCATTAAAAGTTTTTTTTTCCTCAATTAGGCCCGTATAGAGGAACTAGAAGAGGAAATTGAGGCAGAGCGAGCTGCTCGTGCTAAAGTGGAGAAGCAGAGAGCTGATCTCTCCAGGGAACTTGAAGAAATCAGTGAGAGGCTTGAGGAAGCTGGTGGTGCCACTGCTGCCCAGATTGAGATGAACAAGAAGCGTGAAGCCGAATTCCAGAAGTTGCGTCGTGATCTGGAAGAGTCTACCTTGCAGCATGAAGCTACAGCTGCAGCTCTCAGAAAGAAGCAAGCAGACACTGTGGCTGAACTCGGAGAACAGATCGACAACCTCCAGCGGGTCAAGCAGAAGCTGGAGAAGGAGAAGAGTGAATACAAGATGGAGATTGATGACTTGACAAGCAATATGGAGGCTGTGGCTAAAGCAAAGGTACAATCTTGAACAAAAAAAAAAAAAAAATCTTTAAAAAGTTTCACAAAACTTCTTTAACTTTAGCTACTTGAAATATGCCCAAAAATTTGAAATAATATCCAGAAGAATCTAAATGAGTTCAAAAAAGTTGATATTTCTTAACTGGTGTAGGCAAACCTTGAAAAGATGTGCCGTACATTAGAAGACCAAGGAAGTGAGCTAAAAACAAAGAATGAGGAGCTTGTACGCCAACTTAATGACATAAATGGCCAGAAGGCAAGGCTCCAAACTGAAAATGGTATGTAAATGCTGAATATATCTTATACACAATGGCACAGAACTGTGCGAAAAAAAAAAGTGATTCAGAAACCCAGTACTCAAATCATACAACTCTTTCGTGACTCTTTCATAAATTATACATTGTCTCATACTAGGTGAATTTGGCCGTCAATTGGAGGAGAAAGAAGCTCTTGTTTCTCAACTGACAAGAGGCAAACAAGCTTACACTCAGCAGGTTGAGGAACTCAAAAGACATATTGAGGAAGAGGTTAAGGTGTGTACCTACCAAAAGGATTACCTTATCAAGTACTATATATAGCTAAGATTATAGCTGTGTACAACAGGAACGGAAACATTTTCACTTTAATGTTTTTCTGACTTTAAGGCCAAGAATGCTCTGGCCCATGCGGTTCAGTCTGCCCGCCATGACTGTGATTTGCTCAGAGAGCAGTATGAGGAGGAGCAGGAGGCCAAAGCTGAACTCCAGCGTGGGATGTCTAAGGCCAACAGTGAGGTGGCTCAGTGGAGAACCAAATATGAGACTGATGCCATCCAACGCACTGAGGAGCTTGAGGAATCCAAGTAAATACAGAAAAGAACAATGACTTCGACACCCTACATTTAATATCACAAATATTATTAAGATTTCATTATTTCATACCAATTTCTTCAGGAAAAAGCTTGCCCAGCGTCTGCAGGATGCTGAAGAATCTATTGAAGCAGTGAACTCCAAGTGTGCCTCTCTGGAAAAGACCAAACAGAGACTGCAGGGTGAAGTAGAGGACCTCATGATTGATGTGGAGAGGTCAAATGCATTGGCTGCCAACCTTGACAAGAAGCAAAGAAACTTTGACAAGGTGAGAAGGATGTGGATCATCTTTAAATCTATACCTTGATCCATGGACTTGGCTAATTAACAATGACTACCATTTTCTTCAGGTCCTAGCAGAGTGGAAACAAAAGTATGAGGAAGGCCAGGCTGAACTAGAAGGTGCTCAGAAAGAAGCTCGTTCTCTCAGCACTGAGCTTTTCAAAATGAAGAACTCCTATGAGGAAGCTCTTGACCAGCTCGAGACCCTGAAGAGGGAGAACAAGAATCTGCAACGTAAATCGCACTTTTTTTTGTTCAAAAAGCATTTTAAAAAGATGCATTAAAATAGAAAGTTTTACAATTCCACTTTTTAAAACCCTTTAGAGGAGATTTCTGACCTCACTGAGCAGCTTGGAGAGACTGGAAAGAGCATTCATGAACTGGAAAAGGCAAAGAAGACAGTGGAGTCTGAGAAAGCAGAGATCCAGACTGCACTTGAAGAAGCTGAAGTACTGTTACTTAAAATTGTCAAATCAATTAATTTCTTAACAGGGCATTACATTATTTTCGATTTGATACGATTCTTATTATAACTACTATCCATCAGGGCACCCTGGAGCATGAAGAGTCCAAGATTCTTCGTGTGCAACTGGAGCTGAACCAAGTGAAGAGTGAGATTGACAGGAAGCTTGCTGAGAAGGATGAGGAAATAGAACAGATCAAGAGGAACAGCCAAAGAGTGATCGATTCCATGCAGAGCACTCTGGACTCTGAGATCAGAAGCAGAAATGATGCCCTGAGAGTCAAAAAGAAGATGGAGGGAGATCTAAATGAGATGGAGATCCAGCTGAGTCATGCCAACCGCCAGGCTGCTGAGGCCCAGAAACACCTCAGAAATGTTCAAGGCCAACTCAAGGTATCTTTCTGTAGAATGAGGAACTTCAACACATCTAAAATGTTTGATAATATGAATATGATACATGAATTAAACGAATCATTACATGCAACTAACAAAGAAAGAACATTGCCACAGGATGCCCAACTGCACCTTGATGAAGCTCTCAGAGGACAGGAGGACATGAAGGAACAGGTGGCCATGGTGGAGCGCAGGAATAACCTGATGCAAGCAGAAATTGAGGAGCTGAGAGCTGCACTGGAGCAAACAGAGAGAGGCCGCAAATTGGCGGAGCAGGAGCTGGTGGATGCCAGCGAGCGTGTGGGACTGCTGCACTCACAAGTACAGAAAAACTACACTTGAAGCAAATTCAGGTTACATGATAACAGAGTTTTAGTTAAATTTACACTAAACTACCTGCTTAAATCCCACAGAATACAAGTCTTATTAACACCAAGAAGAAGCTGGAGGCTGATCTGGTCCAGGTTCAAGGTGAGGTGGATGATGCAGTCCAGGAGGCCAGAAATGCAGAGGAGAAGGCCAAGAAGGCCATCACTGATGTGAGTGCTTACATTCTGTTTCTCTATTCTAAATTAAACAGTAATTTGACTTTGTTTAGCTGCATATGGTAACCTTCATGGAAGGCATTTCTGTCTATATTGGCTAGTTCATTTGATTTGGCTTATATTTCAGGCTGCCATGATGGCTGAGGAGCTGAAGAAGGAGCAGGACACCAGTGCTCACCTGGAGAGGATGAAGAAGAACCTGGAGCTGACTGTCAAAGACCTGCAGCACCGTCTGGATGAGGCTGAGAGTCTGGCCATGAAGGGTGGAAAGAAACAGCTCCAGAAACTGGAGTCCAGGGTAAATAACAAGCTAAGTACAGTCTTAGATGAACTGGCTATGGTAGAGATTTGACAGGTGACAACAATAACTCTCTACTGAAGGTGCGCGAGTTGGAGGCTGAAGTTGAAGCTGAACAGAGACGTGGTGCAGACGCTGTGAAAGGAGTGCGCAAATATGAAAGGAGAGTGAAGGAGCTCACCTACCAGGTACATCTACACAGGATTTAGAAATTTATTTCATTATAATATACATAGTTTAACCAAGACCATGTACAATATTTACACCCAAAGACTGAGGAAGACAAGAAGAACTTGAGCCGACTGCAGGATCTGGTAGACAAGCTGCAGCTGAAAGTGAAGGCCTACAAGCGCCAGTCTGAAGAAGCTGTAAGTCTAATGTCAAATGTCTTGAGTGTGTGGTTTAGACATTTGAGTGCAATGCTCTGAAAGGGTTTGGATATCTTGTGTCATCCTAACAGGAGGAGCAGGCCAACACTCACCTGTCCAGGTACAGGAAGGTGCAGCATGAGCTGGAGGAGGCTCAGGAGCGCGCTGACATTGCGGAGTCCCAGGTCAACAAGCTGAGAGCCAAGAGCCGTGAGGCTGGGAAGGTAACATATAAACTTATACTACCAAGATAACAGTGTTGGGTTGTAAAATAGCAACAAAGAGCAAAGCTGTTAGTTTAGATAGTCCTACCAGACAGCTAAAACAACTCAACTGTGGTGGAGGGTCTCTGACCTGCTGACTGTTTTGGTGAAATCTCATCTTCTGTCGGAGGTCCAGCATCTGATTAAAGAAACGGAACAAGGCTGACCAACTGAAGGACTGCGTATGACTTTTCTTGCTTATTCATGTGAAGCTCACTGAACTAAAAATGGCAGCACTGCACAATTATTGTGATTGTGAGACTGAATTAGGGTTGCAATGAACAACTATATTGACATTTTTTCCTTATAGTCAGAGAGCTAAATATTTTTGCCAGCATCTTTTTATTTAATATAACTAACATAAATATATAATACAACACGTTATGCAGGTTGTAAGCAGCAGATTAGCTTAGAAAACCAAACAATAAATAAGAAGAAAACAAGAAACATACTGTTAGACCTGTTTCACATTACACACATTAACAACACTTTTTCTTTTTCCATTTTGAGGCCATGTCATTAGGTTAGATTGTTAGATATATGGTTTTGACTATCGCCGTGTCAACACTGCGAGTGAGTAGGCCGCTATTAATAAATGAAGTGGTTTACACTGCAAGTGTTCAAATGCTGCATATTTAATGGAGTAAAGCTGAATTCATTTAAATGTTTTAAGCAAAGTCATTCACAACATTTTCAAGTTTGAAAGCATTTTGCTTGAGGTTTTTGCTTACCTTTCCATCCTGGTGTTTTGCCTTCATCCTTCTGGCAGAGTTTACTTTCATCCTTGGTTATCTGTTCAAGTGTATTTTAAGGGTTAGGGATGGATCTACACTTGGAAAATTGATGTTCAGGAGCAGCACAAAGTAGCTCTGCATGAAAGTGACATATAAATTGATTTTCAAATAGTCTGGTGAGATCATAATGACTCTAATATGTTCTTGTTTTCAGGGCAAAGAAGCTGAGGAGTGAGGGAGAATATCCAGACAGAGTAGCAAGTCATCATACAATATGAGTTGCTTGTGAAATGTCAGTGTGCATTTAGTGACAATAAAAGTAAACCTGCAGACTTCTTGCTGTTGTGTTTCTGTAACTATCAACCATTTCCATTAAGCTTTCCATCATATGGGACCAAAAGTTTCTGCAAGAAAAAAGGCAAATCATTCTAAAACACAGGCGAATAAAATACTTTTGAATATTTATCCATCTTTCATACTGTACACTATTATGTTGTAATGCCTGAATTTAGCAGTGCCAGCTATTTACCAGGTATACATCAAAACTACAATAATTATTATGTATTCCTGCTTTAGTACTTGAATTTCCATGCAGGAACCTACTTAAGTATTTCTGACACAGATGCAAATATTACATGATGTTAGTCTTATTAACCAGATGGTTTAAAGACAATCGCAATTAGAGTAATAGCATCATAAGTACACTAAAATAGCTTCATACTAGCATTCATGCATTACTGTTCTCTGTAAGACTCAACTGTGTTAAAGCAACTACTAATGTCCAGTCTTGGAAAGAGATTTAAAATAAGCCTTTTTCCAGGTTAAAAATAACAATAACTCAAGCACAAACGTAAATATAAGAAGTCAATAATAATTAAACTTCACATAAGGGACAATATAATGATAATCAAACTTACCTTTCTAGTCATCTTGTTAGTTGTTCGCTGTCCATGTTAATGCTGGTGATGAGTTTCATTTCTATTTTACTTACGTTTAACTAGGTCGATATTTCTTTCTTAACCTCCTAGTAACACCTTAGCAACCACCTCATATAGCCTAGGCGCACTACACTTTTATGAGACTTTTAACGTGGTTCAGCTGTAAAGCTCTGAAGAAGGATCTTGGCGTAAACATGAAGATGTAACCCATCACTGGCAAACAACCCTTAGCAGCAACTCATTCTATCAAAAATAAATGAGGACATCATTCTTTATTTTTAGATAATGAACTTAGATGATGAAAAGCTGTAATGGCCTGTGGATTGACACTGAGCCTCAGCTGCAGAGTCAATACTTTATATTGAATATCTGCGATTTGAATCTGCAGTTGGATCGTGACAGTTTATATAAACTATAAAAAAACGGTGAGCTTATTTTAAACCATAAAACCAGAAAGTTTATGAAGTTCACATCCATTTGACGTCATTTTGCCAACTGATAAAATAAATAAACCTCACCTCACGTCTCCGACAAAAACTTACGCGTGGATTTCTGTCATGTGGAGGCAGTATCCATACTCTCTCTAAAAAAAACATCATCCATGTGTGACTTTTCCAATTAAATGCACATTTTCGCTGGCACTGGTCCCTCTGTGACCGTTATCTGACGAAATCCCCTCAGAATAAAAAGCCGCGAAGCCCAAGAGTGACGCCCGCTTCAGTGAGAGGCGTAGTCACGCACGCAGGACGCAGCGTTGGGCGTGTCTACCCTAATTCCAATTGGACTAGTGTAAAATCAGAAGTAACTGTATCTTCAACTTTTAACGTATTATTTAACAATAAATTGTTTGTATTGTTAAGTATACTTTAAAATATAATTTACTCCTGTGAAGCAAAGCTGTATTTTCAGCATCATTACTCCAGTCTTCAGTGTCACATGATCCTTCAGAAATCATTCTAATATGCTGATTTATTATCAGTGTTGAAACTCTTGTGCTGCTTAATATTTTTTTGGAGCCTGTGATGCTTTTTTCTTTGATTCTTTGATGAATAAAAAGTTAAAAACATTTATTAAAAATAGAAATCTTTTTATCCATTATTATTTAACACATCCTAACAATATTAATTTCTTAAAACAAACAAAAAAAAAAAAACCTGACACCAAACTTTTGAATAGTGGTGTAGTATTGTAACACAATTTATTTATTTATCTATTTATTTTATTTTATTTTTTAATAAACACGCTGTTCTTTTTAACTTTTTATTTACCAAAAAAAAATCCTGAAAAAAGTATCAGAGGTCCCAAAAAATATTAAGCACCACATCTTTGTAATCTCTTCAGATGACAGTGTAGATGCCTGACAAACGTTGTTGTTGTGATCATAAACTCTATGGATGTGATTACACGGAGATTTTCCCTCATCATTGTAACGCGCTGCTTTTGCAAGGCTCCGTGAAAACGTTTCAGCTTTTATTTTTCTTTTACGCCCTGAAGAAGATATCACAGGTTCATCAAATTCGTCGAAATGATCCATCCTCGATCACTTTTAGTCAGCTTTGACGAAACTCCTCTCAGCTAGCACGTCTTTTCAAAGTGACTGGCAGCCTTGTCACCTGACCTGAATACAGCGCGCTGATTCGCTGAAACGGATTTATCGGCTTCTGTTCACAAACAACGAGGACGCTTGTCGGCTTCTGCAGTAAAACGTGAACTCACGATGCCTTGAAAGTGGACAAGACCGGCTTTTTTGGCTAAACGTGTTGAGGGTTCAGATCGTGCTATATGTGGAGAACAATGCAGGGGCCGTCATACCTCTTTTACAGTTTTGTTTTGTTTTGTTTTGTTTTGTTTTTTTTGTTTTTGTTTTTTGTTTTTTTTGTTTTTGTTTTTTAACTTTCCCTCTTTTTTTCCAAACTGTACACACAAATCCAAGAATTGCATTTAGGAATCTCTCCAAGAATTGAGAGATGTTGATAAATTGACTGTAAACTCTGGAGCAAGATTGAAAGTAAACTTCTTTTTTTTTTCTTTTTTTTTTTTTTTTTTTACTGTGTTTGTGGTTGTGAATACAGTATTACACAGTACGAAATAAAGAAACAGTTGTGTAGATGTGTGTTTATAGGCCTGTTCTAAAGCATGATTGGTTGTGTTAGAAAAAGGAAATCAAGATGCTCCCTGTTAGATTTTTGTGTGTTACACGGAGAATTGTGTGTTGTGTTTTGCAAAAAGTGTTTTATGAAACTGAAAACTGAGTCAAAGGCTGAGAATTAGTGTATGGTTTTGCAGATTTGGTGTGTGCTTCTGCTGTTTGAGTGTCAGCTTTCAGAAACTGTGTGACAAATAAAGATTTTGTGTGCAAGCAGTTGAAAAAAACTGTAATATTTTAAATTTTGTGTTATTACAGCTAAATTAGCAACTAAATATTTATTTCCTATAATAAAATTGGCTGATGCATCATCATCATCATCGTCATGCTAAACGTATATCTAAATATGTTACAGTTTAAAAGTAAATGCACATTGTTCTTAAGGGAGTCGTCTTTCCCCATCTTACCCTGTATAGTAGGGAAAATGATCTGCATGTTCTTTTCTGTGTATGCCAAGCCACTTTATCTGACTATAAAACCTGGGCCCAGTTGCATAAACTGCTAAGAATAGTCTTACGAGTCATCAAATTTATTCTTTAAGACTGTTCATAACTTTTTTTAGGACAGTTATATTAAAACGTAAATTGATCTGATTTGATACTCCTTGGCTAACTGCTCATAAGACACAGTCTTAAGACACTGGCACAGTCATAAGATGCAGCTGGCCCCTGGTCTCATTAAAAGTAAATATTTGCTAAAGGTGGTTGAATTTGACGTAGAAGTGTGTGTATTCCTGGTCAGCATATATCTGTTTTGCTGCAGATATTTATAACACAGATTGTGTTAAATCTGGAATCACTGCTTTAGGAATCGTTGGAATCTGGCTGATCACACCCAGATGAGACACTGAAAGTTTTAAGACCGTCGCTCTCACTCGTGTTGTCCAGCAGGTGGAGATCTATTAATGTGTTTGACAGGAAGATCAAGAGGTTCGATCTGCTTTGTGATCTATTCTGTGTCTGGATTCACCACACCATGACAGCCAAACCCAGAACATTAATTGGCCGTGAGCGCCCTTGAGATTTTCCTATGAGTTTTTATAATGTTTTTCAGTTTGGGCTGTGGTAAACATAACTTGATGCTACTCTGACCTTTTGTTGTAAGACATAAAAACCCAGAATAACATTTTATTTACATTACATATACATTTCATTTGGCAGATGTTTTTTTTTATTTTTTTTTTTATCCAAAGCGACTTAACAATTTATCATAACACGTGAAATGCCCGCTATACAAGGTTTCAGTTATCGTTCAGAATAATAAAAGCTAGGACAGGAAGGGATAAAGGGTAATAAGAGAACAGAAAAAGTGAAAGCATAGGATTTTTTTCTTTTTATGAGGAGGCAGTTGTTAGATGTTCATTGAAGAGATGAGTTTTCAGTTGTTTCTTGAGGATTGTGAGGGATTTGGCTGTCCTGATGGAGATTGGTAAGTCATTCCACCAAAAGGGTACAGTGAAAGAGAATGTCCTGGAGAGTGATTTTGTGCCTCTGCTGCTAACGAGCCACTGCTCATTAACCAACCACAGTTAAGGGGCTCAGTCTTTGCCAGGTTTAGTTGCAGATGATGTTCTTTCATTCATGCCAAGATGTCTGCCAGGCAGTCTGAGATCCGAGCAGCTATCATTGGATCATCTGGTTGAAATGAGAGCTAGAGCTGTGTGTCATCAGCATAGCAGTGGTAGGAAAACCCATGTGCCTGAATAATGGGTCCCAGTGATGTAGTCAATTCAAGTCAAGTCACCTTTATTTATATAGCGCTTTTAACAATACAGATTGTGTCAAAGCACTTAACAGTATCAAATTGGAGGATAGAGTGTCAGTAATGTATAATAATAAGATTAAACACTCAATTTTCAGTTAAAGGCATTTCATTATTGAATTCAGAGATGTCATTGTCTAGCTCGGTTTAGTTTAAATAGTATATATGAAATCAAATTGATGATAATCACTAGAAATTAAGTGTCCCCAACTGAGCAAGCCAGAGGCGACAGCGGCAAGGAACCAAAACTCCCTCTGTGACAGAATGGAGAAAAAAACCTTGGGAGAAACCAGGCTCAGTCGGGGGGCCAGTTCTCCTCTGGCCAGGATATTATTATTTATTTTTTTACTTATTGTTTTAATTAAATTTTAAATGTATAAATGTATTATATTTCTATTTTTATATTGTTGCAATTTCTAACAATAATAGTATTATGTAGTTAGGTATTTTATTATATTTTTAGTTATTTTGTTTTATTTTTAGTTTTATTGTATTTAAGTCGAGGTCTTCACTGGGGATATGTCCCCGGGGCTCATCCAGGTGTCCGGCCTCCGCCGACGATCAGGGTCTAACAATCCTTTAACGGATTTGAATAATAGAAGTGTATTAGTGTGTTATGTGTAAGCCAGGTTAAAGAAATGTGTCTTTAATCTAGATTTAAACTGACAGAGTGTCTGCCTCCCGAACAGTGTTAGGTAGATTGTTCCAGAGTTTGGGCGCTAAATAGGAAAAGGATCTGCCGCCCGCAGTCGATTTTGATATTCTAGGTATTATCAAATGGCCAGAGTTTTGAGAACGCAGCGGACGTGGAGGACTATAATGTGATAAGAGCTCGCTCAAGTACTGAGGAGCTAAGCCATTCAGGGCTTTTTAAGTAATTAACAAGATCTTAAAATCTATCCGATGTTTGATAGGGAGCCAGTGCAGTGTTGACAGAACCGGGCTAATATGGTCATACTTCCTGGTTCTAGTAAGGACTCTAGCTGCTGCATTTTGGACCAACTGTAGTTTATTGATCAAGCGTGCAGAACAACCACCCAGTAAAGCATTACAATAGTCTAACCTTGAGGTCATAAACGCATGAATTAGCATTTCTGCATTTGCCGTTGAGAGCATAGGTCGCAATTTAGATATGTTTTTGAGATGGAAAAACACAGTTTTACAGATACTAGAAACATGGCTTTCAAATGAAAGATTGCTATCAAACAGCACACCTAGGTTCCTAACTGATGAAGAAGAATTGACAGAGCAGTCAATGTAGTGTATGTTGAGAAGAGGAGGGGTCCTAGGACCAATCCCTGAGGAACCCCAGTGACCAGACCATGATTTTATTACCTCCCCTCCCCTGGACCGTAAGGTGAGACCAGTGCTGCATTAAGCCTTTGCGGGGCCCTAGGCTAGCTTTGGGGGGGCCCCCATCCCCCCGTTATATGCCGGTTAGATTCAATGAAATGGTAAATCAAATCTGCAATCAAACAAACACCATATAAAGATGCGCACGTTACTGTCTTATGAATATCCCATTTCTTTACCATGTGTTTGGGTTGAAAATATGAAGCCATCATATGATACAACCCGTGAAATGAAAATAAACAAACACAATGCACACATCATAATCCCATAGTAGGCTAAAAATTGTGTATATAAATTAAACAATATTATCGAGTGATAATCTTACAAATCAGAAACAGCCTAGCAAATAAAATTAATTAAATATCACTTACCACTAGAAGGGCTTCTTCCTGCTTCTCTATTGCAACCATAGCCTATGAATGCATGAAAATTAAGATTTTTTTTTTTTTTCAGTTAACGTAATCTGATTGTCACAAATCCTGTCCATGTTATACCTGTTTGCCACTGTTCGACCCTGCCTGTTATGACCACGTCTCTTCTCAATAAAAGCTTGCATATGGATCCGCACATTTCACGTCTCGTCAGCCCCGTTACAGAATACTCGGCCACACAAGGATCCAGCAACTTCTCAGATGGACATTGGTCAGGTATGGACACAACTAGACTATTGTTTGCCCTTAAACAAGGCCCACGATCATTGGAGAACCATATTAGAGAGTTTTTGGCTTTCGCTCATTATTCAGATCTACCGGACATAATCTTGATTGAAATTTTTTGTGATGGCATTAATCAGCCTCTGCGATCTCAGCTCAGACGCGAGGGTCCGCGTTCATCACTGAGTTGTTTTTTGGACTATGCTTTATTGACTGTTGGTTCAGTGTTCACTGTGGGTGTCGCGGAGGAATGCACTCACTCATGTAATGGCAGCTACACTAGAGCATGCTCACAAAATGGCGGCGACAGTTGAGCCCATTCACAAAATGGCGGCCACAAAAACATCCCGTCATGTCATTGCTGCCATTCATGAGCCAAGTCAAGTCACAGTCAATCTACATGAGCCAAGTCAGGTCACCGTTGATCTTCACGAATCAAGTCAAGTCACCACTGATCTTCACGAATCAAGCCAGGTCACAGCTGATCTTCACGAATCAAGCTAAGTCACAGCTGATCATCATGAGTCAAGCCAAGTCACAGCTGATCATCATGAGTCAAGCCAAGTCGCAGTTGATCTTCATGAATCAAGCCAAGTCGCAGTTGATCGTCATGAGCTAAATCAAGCTACAGTTGATCATCGTGAGTCCAGTCAAGTCACCATTGATCTTCCTGAACCCAGTCAAGTCACCGTTGATCTTCACGAGTCAAGCCAAGTCGCAGCTGATCTTCACGAGTCAAGCCAAGTCGCTGATCGTCCAGAGTCACAGCACGTCTCAGCTGATCGTCCAGAGTCACAGCACGTCTCAGCTGATCGTCCAGAGTCACAGCACGTCTCAGCTGATCGTCCAGAGTCTCAGCACGTCACAGCAGATCGTCCAGAGACACGTCACGTCACAGCTGCTCATCCAGAGACACGTCACGTCACAGCTGCTCATCCAGAGACACGTCACGTTACAGCTGCTCATCCAGAGTCGCGTCACGTCTCAGCTGATCGTTCAGGCTCTCATCTCGACTCAGCTGATCGTCCAGAGTCTCGTCACGTCTCAGCTGATCTTCCAGAGCCTCTTCATGTCTCCGCTGACCTTCCAGAGTCTCTTCATGTCCCCACTAACCTTCCAGAGTCTCTTCACGTCTCAGCAGATCTTCCAGAGTCCCTTCACGTCACCACTGACCCTCCAGAACCACGTCACGTCACCACTGATCATCCAGAGTCTTGTGACGTCCAGATATTCACACCCAGATATTCAAGGTCAGTGCTTCGATTTCTCAGTATGGTATCCAGTGTGAGGGATGCACCACTGGTGTCGGCACGTGCAGCTGGTATCCCCAAACCAGCTCACTTTAACCCTCCTGTTCCTTCTCCAATTCACCTGTCCGAAGCGCTTCCCATGATGGGGATCACTTTATGTTGCATTTGGGCCGCATATACCACCACAGAACTGCCCCAGGCGATGGCACCCGCTGCAGCTTCTCCAGAGGAGGTGGCACTTGCTGCAGAACCTCCTGAAGCAGCGGTGCTCGCTTCAGATCCTTTTATGGTGGTGGCGCCCAGCAATGTACTCTCAGCCTGTCGTGTCGTGGTCAAGGAGACGGTTACCACTGTAGAACCTCCGGAGGTGGCGGCAACCGCTGCAGAACCTTCGGAGGAGTCAGTGGTAACCACCGGTGAACTCACGCCCTGTCCTGTCACGGCTAAGGAGGCTGTTTATGAACTCTCGCCTTGTCCTGTCACGGCCACGGAGGCCGCTTTTGAACTTTCACCCTGCTCTGAATCAGCCAAAGAGGCAATCTCTGAACTCTCGCCCCGTTCTGAACCAACCATGGTGGTTGCTTGTGAATTGTCTGTCTTTAGCCCAGAAACTATAAAAGCACCCCATGTCTGTCCTTTTAACTCTGTCACTGCCATTGATACCACTCGTGAACTGTCTGACTATCTGGTTTTAGCTAACAAACCTGTTTTTGAACTTTATGCCTGTCTGCTTACTAGAAATGAGCCGGATTATGAACTGTCATCCCGGGAAGCTACTGATGAACTTTTTGTGTTCCCTGCCTTGACTCTTGGGGCCCAAAATTCTCTATCTGTTTCGTGTGTCTCAGTGTTTCCTAGGTCCCAGTCCCTGCCGTGGTCTTCAGGTCCGTCTGCTCCGCCGAGGTGGTCTTCTGCTCCGGTCTGGTGGTCTTCTGCTACGTCTACTCCAGTCTGGTGGTTTTCTACTCCGCCGTGGTGCCCTTCTGCTCAGGTCTGGTGGTCTGCCGCTCCGTCTGCTCTGCCCTGGTGGGCTCCAGTCCCGCCTGCTCCGCCCTGGTGGGCTCCTGCTCCGTCTGCTCCGCCCTGGTGGGCTCCTGCTCCGTCTGCTCCACCCTGGTGGGCTCCTGCTCCATCTGCGCCGCCCTGGTGGGCTCCTGCTTCGTCTGCTCCTCCCTGGTGGGCGCCATTTCACTAATCACACGCTCACACCTGAGACTGATCACACAGCTGATTCCCATTACACCCCTTATATAAACCATGGACTTCCGTTCACAAATCGCCGAGTATTGTATGCACTTATCGCTGTTCTAGCTTTAGCTACCTTACAGAGCCTGTTGTAGTTTTCTAGTCTTGCCTTGCCCATTTCGGATTGTATTTTCCCCTGCCTGGATTATTGCTTTGTACCTGGATTATCTCTCTGCTGTGCCCTGTTGGATACTGTTCGCCGATCGTCGACCCACGCTTGTCTTTGTTTACTCTTTGTCTTGCCCGTGTTATACCTGTTTGCCACTGTTCGACCCTGCCTGTTATGATCACGTCTCTTCTCAATAAAAGCTTGCATATGGATCCGCACGTTTCACGTCTCGTCAGCCCCGTTACACTTATAGTCTAGAGTATGTGCTCCTTTTGGTGCTTGAATTTGTTTTTCAATCATGAGGTCCAAATTTATTTAATTTCATTTCATTTATTTAATCAGGGACAATGCACATTAGTAATACACATTAATGCCGCTGCAAGATTAATCTTTAATGAGCCGAAAAGAACGCACATCACACCTCTGTTCATCAATTTGCACTGGCTACCAATAGCGGCTCGCATAAAATTCAAGGCATTAATGTTTGCATACAAAACCACCTTTGGCTCTGGACACCTTTACCTAAATTCAGTACTTCAGACCTATGTGTCCTCTAGAAACTTGCGTTCTGCAAGTGAACGCCGCATTATTGTGCCATCCCAAAGAGGCACAAAATCACTTTCACAGGCTTTTTCATTAACTGTTCCCATCTGGTGGAATGACCTGCCCAACTCAATCCGAGCAGCTGAATCCTTAGCCATCTTCAAGACACAGCTAAAAACACATCTCTTCCATCTTTATTTGACCCTCTAACTCTAGCATTCTCTTTTCTAATTTTATTTTATCTATCTCCCTATCTCCTTTTTATTAAAAAAACAACACACACACACACACACACACACACACACACACACTTGATCCTCTATCAATTGCATATTTATTCTTAACTGCTAGCTTTTCTTGAAAAACTAAAACACTAGCTTTCTTTTCTATATTCTATCTACTTGTTTAAAAAAAAAAAAAAAAAAAAACCATGCTATGTGTACTGCGTTAGGCTAACCGAGACTTGTCATAGTGCTTGCATGCTGTTGCTCTTTTGTTGATTTGATTGCTTCTATTGTCCTCTTTTGTAAGTCTCTTTGGATAAAAGCGTCTGCTAAATGACTAAATGTAAATGTAATACATACAATATGTAAAATGCACCAGATTTAGCCAACACTGGCTAATTTTCATCCGTAGTCCCTTTTGATCATTTAACAATATGCTAGAAGTTAAAATTGTAAAAATATGTGTTATTTTGTTTCTCTATTTAACAACATTAACTTATAATAGTGAGTAGGTAGATTGTATGTTTTCTAGCTGGATGTTGTGCTTACGATCAATAATCAAACTGATTTGCAGAAATCAAAACACAAGTCCCACTCGCTGTGAAGCGGGAGCGACTAGGCAGCAAAGGATTCCACTTGGTCTTAAAGCCTTGCTGGAGTGACTACGTTCGCAGTTCAAACAATGATTTGGAAAAAGAATAATCTGTTATTCGTATGGTCTGGTGGTCATACGGCATATGTCTGTAAATACGGGACAAACTGCATTCCGTATAACTTTCATATGGAATGTTTCTCTGAATGCCTCAAATATGGGGCGATTCCGTATTATAAGGAACAGTTGGCAACCCTATTTAAAACGCAAAAGAGAATAGTCTCGGGGGCCCCTAGTGTCCGGGGCCATGGGCTGGTCTGTAGCTCTCAACAAGTGAGGTGTCTAGTGTGGGTTTTTTGAGCAGTGAGGTTACCCGAGCCTGCTTGAATGCGGTGGGGAAAATGACATTTATTTTATTGTAATAATAATATTTTTTAAATTTAATTTAATAATTTAACCATTTAATTTTTTCCCCTTCTTTTTAACAATCTGTGGAACTTTTTCTACTGTAAAGAAGATTTTGTGTCATTTAAAAGTTTCATGGATGTTAATGAATCAGAAAGAGCTTTATTGCCAGGTATGTTTAAACATACAAGGAATTTGTTTTGATGACAGAAGCTTCCACAGTACAAACAGAACGACAGCGACAAGACAAGACACAGATAATAAAAAGAATAAAAATAGAATAAGTAAACGGAATAACAATAGACAAAAATATTTAAAGAAAAAATGTACAATATACAAAATAGACAATAGATGGTATTAGATGTTTGTACAGGTTATGTACAAATGCAAGGAGATGTAAATAAGTATGCGTGTTAAATAAATAAATGTATAAATAGTAGGGATGGGATGATACACCTACCTCCCGATTCAATACTATCACGATACTTGGGTGCCGATGCGATATGTATTGCGATTTTTTTAAAGTTTTCGATTCTACAAATATTGCGATTCGATATTGCTGTGTTGCGATTTTTATTTTTTGTTTTTAACTCTAGACCATGGGAAAAAGTTGAATGATACACTTAATATACAGACTGTCACAATTAAAAAAAAAAATAAAAAGAAATAAATAAAAAACACATCTAAGCAGTTATTTTTCCTGTTTTATTTCAGTTTTCAGTAAACATAAACAAACAAACAGCAACAAAAAGTCCAATAGAAAAATACTTTTTGAAATAAAGTGCTCATCAAACTAGTTCCATTAATAAAATAAAATAAACTAAAATAAAGAGTCTGTGAAAGCTTTCTTTAACATCAAACTTAACTCGAAAGCCATTCTTTTAAATACTGGACTACATTAAATAAAATATATAATATAATTAACCCCTTAGCATTCCTAAAGTCTCTTTTTGAATGGGATTTGTAACAAAACAAAAGCAAATTTATTTCACCAAAATTAATTTAAGACTGTTAAGAATATGATTAATACTGAATAAACAACCTATAAGGTAAGGCTATTAAATACCAGGCCCAAACTGGTTTTTGTTAATACAATTAAGTTGGTTTGAGCCACCACAGTCATTTAAACATATACAAACTGACACAAAGTGAAAATAACATGGTATTTTTGGGTTATGGAAACAACAGTTACCATGGTGAATATACAATACTAACATGAACTGTTAATGAAATGTGAAATCTGTTCCCGAATATCATACCTTCATGCAAATCCTTCCAAGCTAATACACGCAGTAGCAGTTATGATTTATTGGTACTGTACTTTTATTTAACTCGTTGCATGATAGTTTCTGCGCTTTAATGAAGTGATATACAACACGGCGCCACGTTCTGCGCATGCGCGCTTTTGTGGCCCTAACTTAACTTCCAGTAGACATCCATACAGAATCAATAACAACAGCTAAGTCCCTCTAGAGTAGATTTATTTTTTGATAACAAGCAAAATATGTTTGCTGCGTAAATCAGATGGACTTATTATAAATGCAAATTCATTCTCTGCCAGCAGGAGGCGCTTTAAATCGGGAGAACTAGAGGTTTCCCTGGTAACGGTTGTTGGGCTGTACACAAAGCAGCGCTGAGCTTACAAACGCTGCTTTATCAGGCATAAAACATGCAAGATGAAATGAAAATGACATCGAACATTTTCTAAAGACAGTCTTCCTTCAGAAATACAGTGATATAAAAACACCTGCGCCTCGTTTTGATTTTTAAACGTGCATTACGTGCTCATATGTTTATTCAACGAAGCCTTTTGGAAAATCGTTCAGTTTTGATATCGTGGTGGGTCGCCACAAATAAATAAATGTATGGGAAACACACCCCACAGCACAACAACTTTCACCTTCAACCTTCAACAACTTCATTACACATCATTTAACTTTGCGTTTGTAGCCAGCGCCACTAACCAGACCGATAAACAAACACAGACCGGAAGTTAACTTCGGGCCAGGCGCGTGCGCCCGATGAAACCGTCTATTGAAGATTGCATGCTACGAACATGGTATAACCTCTGACAGGACAGGATAATTTGTTTTTCTGAGGTAGGAGACTTTTTATTTCGTAACAAGTTACAGAAATAGCGATAGAATAATGACACTGACATTAAGCCTGTCAACATCTCATCTGACCGCAGATACTGAATCGGGACAGTGTGTTTTTCTCAGGCACTCTTTACTTAAACTGCATCTGACAGAAGTGTCAACAGCTTTCATGCATGTCTTTTAAAATAAAAGTCTCGCATCAGAAAAACATTAAGAATTAAGTTTTTTGTTGTTGATGTCGTTTCTTTGTCCACACACTCCGCGACCCACCAGCTGAGAAACACTGAAATACTCACCGATAACACATCGCCCTCTGCTGAAATAAAAGAGGTAACTTTCCTCCGCCTCTTATATAAGCAAGGACTAAACTAAAGCAATGTATTTAATATGAATTAATATCAATTCTGATATAAAAAAAAAAGATTTTAAAATCGTAAATAAAAAAATCGCAATAGTTAGTCCCATCCCTAATAAATAATGTTGTGTGTTACACGTTTATTGTCAAGTTAAGTGTTCATGAGATGAATTGTCTGAGTTGAAGAAACTGCAGGAAACTGTATGAACTGTAAACTTTCAGTTTCATAATTAAACACACCAATTTTAGATTCAAAAGTGCATAATTAAATGTGTAATCTGTATATTCGTAAGCGTGAATGTGTGGGATGTTCATGTCTCGGGTTACTGCCTAATGCTGTGTTTGTCTGGTTTTAAGGTTATACAGCAATGTTATGCTGGAATCACATTCGGATTCAGTTGTCATTTCTTATATTGTTCACAGTTTGGGCCACTTTTTTTGAAATCGAGCTTCGCCCTGAACTCGTGACACATTTCCACCTGCTGTCATTTTAACTGTTCATTTGACGCTCACAGTGAAAAACACCCACATCCATGAAAGAATTGAAGACGTTTGTGAGGAGTGTCGTGGGCGGGGCCGTGGCTGTGAGGGGGCGGGGCTTGTTCTGAGCACCTGATGCAGGTAAAGGTGTTCAGACACACTTCAGCCATCTGGAATCAGCTCAGAGATTCCTTCTTCCTCCTTCTTTAAAGGATCAGAGCTTCTCTTCAGTGTCTGATGGTAATCAGCCGATAAACTCTAGCTTCATAAAGTGACATTTGTGTGTGTTTTATATTGGCAGGTAATTTGACTTCGGAAGATAAATCTCTAACACTAATGATAGTGTCACCCACACACAAGATACCCATAGTTTCACTGTGTAGTTGTTAGTTGTACAACCATTACAGTTTTTTAAAAATGCTTACACATGGTTTTTGAAACTATGGCTCTATTTCTCAAAATTCTACACACAAAACCACAAAACGTCACACACATCTTGCAAAAGCAAACACTTCTTTCAAAACTATTTTAACTCTTCTAAAAATTGTATTTTTGCATAGTAACTACACGCAAACATAAAATAATTAGCCACATACAAGCCAAACTACACACAGATGTGAAAAATTTTTTCCCACAGATCACTGGAGCTCCTCTCAGTGTGTCTGGACTCATACGGATCCATCCACGATTTGTGTTCTTCATTCCACCGGAGTCTGTTGGAACGGATCAGATTTCAGTGGAATGAAGAACGCGACACATGGAGAAGAATATCTGGGAAAACACAACGGCCTTCCTGAGAGAGTCAGTCTGTGGACAAGAGCACGTTTAGACCTGCGTCTCTGTCCTGTGTGTCATTTCATGTTCAGAAACTTCTCTGTGTGAATGTAAAGTCTGCATCACAAATACAATCTTCTGGGAATGAGTGTGACATAGATATTCATTTCCATACAGTTATAAATGAAGTTAGTTTGTCTCGGACACAAGCACCACCTGCAGACAGATACAAACACATCCACAGAAACACGAGCGTCTGCTCCCAGCAAATGTGAAATTCAAATTCAAATTTAATTTCCGGACTTCTGGCTGAGCATGTGAGTAAGAAGACACGCTTGAAGTTAGCTCCCGAGCACTTTGTCGTTATATTATATCTTTCAGGCTGCCTGAAACTTTAAACACACTTGGTGGTTTATTTTTCAAACTACTTATTCGACGATTGTAGCTTAGAAGGATTTATGGCTTCTGAAAGGCAACGGAAACTTAAATCGTCAGCGACCGTGACAGAGAGGCATGGCGACAAGCTGCCGTTGGATCTGGAAAATCTCCACGCTATCATCTACCATCGCAGAACGGGTGAAAGCAGCCATCGACTCTGCTCTGGTCCTGGTTGTTGCGTCCTTTGAGAGTTTTAAATCGAGCATTGAATCACAAGAACGGCACACTGATGAGTTTGATCAGCACTTGAACGATTACAGCGACTGCATTGTAGTACTGTAACAGATGGTGCTAAAGTTGACTTCGGCTAACAAGCAACTCACTGATAAAGTGGAGGACTTGGAGTCGCGCTCTCGGCGTTGCAATCTCCGGGTCATCGGCATCCCCGAGCGAGCAGAAGGGAGCGGTCCGGTTACGTTCATGTCACAATTTTTCCAGGAAGTGCTCGGGTCAGAAATCTTTCCCACTCCCCCGCTGTTGGATAGAGCGCACCGTATTGGCGCTGCGTCTTCGGCTGACCGGGAGAATCAAAGGCCTAGAGTGATGATTGTGCAGTTTCACTACTTCAGCTATAAAGAAAAGGCTGTTCGGCGTGGAGAATTGAAACCAGCTCTGAGTCGTAAGGTCTTCATTTTTCCTGATTTCAACTCCAGCGTCGCTAAGAGGAGGGCGGCATTTTCAGCTGTGAGAAACAGCCTGCGTGACAAGAACGTGAGATTCTCTCTTAAATTCCCCGCTCGCCTGCTGATTGACCTCGGTGA
Source organism: Spinibarbus caldwelli (assembly GCA_039654775.1). Taxonomy (NCBI): domain Eukaryota; kingdom Metazoa; phylum Chordata; class Actinopteri; order Cypriniformes; family Cyprinidae; genus Spinibarbus; species Spinibarbus caldwelli. Next base: position 211,491 of record CM077230.1, read on the forward strand.
TGAGAAGTTTCAATCGACTGTCCCAAAGAAGCACAGCGATGGTTTAACGAACGATATTAAAGGTCTTAGGTATTATGTAGAGATAAGTATGCAAAGAACACCATTTTATAAGCAGTTGTACTCTGATAATTGATAACTGTTAACCAAGTGAGTTTAGATAAATGTTTTCATGTTGCCTGAAATATCTGTTCTTTATGTTACTCCATGTGTTCGGGAGTGACTTCATACGACATAGACAGGAATAGATAAGGTTTTTGAGCATCGGAGGTTCCCGAGTTTTGGTGTTCTGCCTCCATTGTTTGGGAATGGAGACAAGAAATTGAGTGATGTTCGGGGTGGGGTGGGGGGAAGGATGGTGGATTTTTCCCCAATTTTTTTTTTTCCTTTTTCTTTTCTTTTATTTATTTTTTCCTTTTCCTCTGCTTGTGGCCTCCTCTCTTATATATTAACCTAACCTGATGGACAATACCAGAAGCTCAGTTAGATTCTTGAGTTGGAATGTGAAAGGACTGAATGGTCCCATTAAAAGATCCAAAGTTTTGACACATTTGAAACTACAAAAACCTGGCGTTGTATTCCTCCAGGAAACTCATCTGCGCCTTAAGGATCAATGCAGGCTCCAAACTCGCTGGACATCACACATTTTTCATTCGAACTTTGATTCCAGGTCTAGAGGAGTTGCCATTTTGATTAATAAGATTGTGCACTTTTCTATTGACAGTGTTATTTCTGATGTGAATGGTCGATATGTAATTGTGAAAGCGAAAATTTCACAAACACCAGTAGTTTTGGTAAATGTATATGCCCCAAACTTCAATGATGCTCTCTTTGATCAGGATTTGTTGTCAAAGATCCCAGCTCTGAACACACATCTTTTGATATTTGGGGGAGATCTAAACTGTTATTGATCCTGATTTGGATAAATCAAGCACTGTTATGAAAGCTCCCTCTGCCATGTCAAAGATTTTTTCTGAGTTTATGGTTTCGCAATTTATTACTCAAATTGCACAGCCCAATGGAGCATTAACCTCAGATCTTGTGGAGATTAATTCAACTTTTAAAAACTTTTTCTCTTTTCTGTATAAAACTGAAGCTTCTGACCATTCAGGAGAAATGAACCAATTTCTTGGGCATATTAACTTCCCTAGGGTTGATCCTCTTTTAGTGCCTGAACTTGATGGACCCATCACCTTAGAGGAGATCACTAAGTCAATTAATTTGTTGCAATCTAAGAAATCCCCTGGCCCAGAGGTTGTTAATTACTTATAAAGCCCTGAATGGCTTAGCTCCTCAGTACTTGAGCGAGCTCTTATCACATTATAGTCCTCCACGTCCGCTGCGTTCTCAAAACTCTGGCCATTTGATAATACCTAGAATATCAAAATCGACTGCGGGTGGCAGATCCTTTTCCTATTTAGCCTCCAAACTCTGGAACAATCTACCTAACACTGTTCGGGAGGCAGACACACTGTGTCAGTTTAAATCTAGATTAAAGACACATTTCTTTAACCTGGCTTACACATAACACACTAATACACTTCTATTATTCAAATCCGTTAAAGGATTGTTAGGCTGCATTAATTAGATCAACCGGAACCGGGAACACTCCTCATAACACACGATGTACTCGTTACATCGTAAGAAGAATGGCATCTACGCTAATATTTGTCTGTTTCTTTATTATTCTGTTTCTCAGTCCGTGTCCGGATCAGATGGTGGATCGGCGCCGGGAGATGATGTCTGCGACCCTGACCGTCGGCGGAGGCCGGACACCTGGATGAGCCCCGGGGACATATCCCCAGTGAAGACCTCGACTTAAATACAATAAAACTTAAAATTAAACAAAATAACTATAATATAATAAAATACCTAACTACATAATACTATTATTGTTAGAAATTGCAACAATATAAAAATAGAAATATAATACATTTATACATTTAAAATTTAATTAAAACAATAAGTAAAAAAATAAATAATAATATCCTGGCCAGAGGAGAACTGGCCCCCCGACTGAGCCTGGTTTCTCCCAAGGTTTTTTTCTCCATTCTGTCACAGAGGGAGTTTTGGTTCCTTGACGCTGTCACCTCTGGCTTGCTCAGTTGGGGACACTTAATTTCTAACGATTATCGTCAATTTGATTTCATATATACTATTTAAACTAAACTGAGCTTGACAATGACATCTCTGAATTCAATAATGAAATGCCTTTAACTGAAAATTGAGTGTTTAATCTTATTATTATACATTACTGACACTCTATCCTCCAATTTGATACTGTTAAGTGCTTTGACACAATCTGTATTGTTAAAAGCGCTATATAAATAAAGGTGACTTCACTTGACTTGCCTTCCGAATTTTATAAGAAATTTCATGTCAAACTAGCCCCGCTTCTTTTGTCTGTATTTGAGGAATCTTTAGATCTAGGTATGTTGCCCCCAACACTGAGACAAGCATCTATAACTCTATTGCCTAAAGATGGGAAGGATCCAACATTATGTAACTCATACAGACCTATTAGCCTCCTCAATGTTGATGTTAAGATTTTAGCCAAGATTTTGGCTTCTCGTTTAGAGGCAGTACTTCCTAGTATTATCTCAGAGGAACAAACTGGATTCATTAAAGGACGGTATTCATTTTCTAACATTCATACTCTTTTTAATATTTTATACTCAAGACAAAATAGTGTTTCCTCTGAGGTGATCATTTCGTTAGACGCCGAAAAGGCATTTGATAGGATAGAGTGGGTTTATCTGTTTTGAGTTCTGGAGGAGTTCGGTTTTGGGGAGAGACTGATATCATGGATATGTTTACTATATACTGACCCACAAGCTTCAGTTTCTACTAACAGTGTTAACTCCTTATCACAGGGTACACGCCAGGGATGCCCCCTATCTCCATTACTTTTTGCCATAGCTATTGAACCCCTTTCAATAATACTTAGAACACTTCCTGTATTTCAAGGTATAATCAACAAGGGAATCATATTATCGTTAGGGAACATAAATTAACCTTATACGCTGACGACTTATTACTCTACATTACAGATCCAATTTCATCTATTCCTGAGAAAATCCATCTATTAGATGATTTTGGGAAATTTTCTGGGTATAAACCAGAAAATAAGAGTGAATGTTTACCCATAAATCAATCTGGCCAAAAATTAAAACAGAATGGCATACCTTTCTACTTGGAGAGTTCTAAATACAAGTCAAGTCACCTTTATTTATATAGCGCTTTTAACAATACAGATTGTGTCAAAGCACTTACAGTTTTTTACAATCATTTTTGTACTAATAACAGAAACTTCATGTCATTTTTCAAAACTCTAGACACATAATTCACAACCGATGATCAAAATGCACATTTTTCAAAACACTTAACACTTTTTCCAAATGCTTAGATACAATACACATGAGCCAAAGGTCTTTTGTTCATTGAACTAAAATCACTGGTTCAAAATGACACAACTTAACATCAAAGTATTGCTATTTCAAAATTCAACTCACACATTACATCTGAATTGAGTGTCTATTCATTTCATTACAATGATCTAATTATCAATTGATACAACTGCTCAAAATGCTAAGTAACTGTTGCATTACTCTTGAAGCATAGTTTTTATGGAAAATGATGAACAATATTAAATGTTTAGATTATGAAAGCACCTGAGGACTGAGTATGTTCAGGTATGATCAGTTTCAAGATGCTTGTTGTTGGGAGAAAAAAAAAATCTCCAAAATTCTATATCGTTGTTATCAGTATTTGTTTTTCCTAAAGTAAATATCTTTTTTAGAGGGTGATAGAGCTGGAAGCTGATGAAAACCATTCATATTTTTGGATGAGGCAGGCTTTAACCTGGCCATGACATGGAGGAGAGGTTGAGAGCCCAGCGGTTGAGAGCGGCCCAGAATGATGTTCGCTGGGGGCCCGACCACCCCCCACTGAATGTGATTTTGAGGGGCCCCATAACAAAATCAGTGCAATGGGCCCAGAATTCCTAACAACAGCAATCATGTGCAATCATGGTTTCAGGCCCATCCACAGATTATCACCTTGTATTTACCCCATACTCTCCTTTCCTTACTGTAACCCGACTGAGGAGTTTTTCTCCACATGGAGGTGGAAGGTGTGTGTGAGAGCGTGTGTGCGCGTGCGTGTGTGTGCGCATGTGTGTGTGTGTGTGTGTGTGTGAGTGTGTGTGCGTTTGTGAGTGTGTGTGTTAAAGGCATTTCATTATTGAATTCAGAGATGTCATTGTCTAGCTCAGTTTAGTTTAAATAGTATCTGTGTAATCAAATTGATGATAATCGCTAGAAATTAAGCGATTTGGTATCTTGGTGTTAATGTTACCCTTTCTTATTCTGCCTTAAAAGCAGCAAATTTTACACCATTAGTTTCATACATGAAGTCAGCTTTTTAAGATGGGCGGCTCTTCCATTATCTCCACTAGGTAGGATAAACGCTGTAAAAATGAATATTCTCCCCAAATTTCTTTATCTCTTTCAAGCTATTCCTTTGTTTCTACCCAAATCTTTCTTCAAGAATATAGATCAATTAATCTCCTCCTTTATATGGGCAGGTAAAACTCCTAGAGATTCCAAAATTTTGCTTCAAAAAGTCGACTAAGTGGAGGGCTTTCCCTGCCCAATTTTATATATTATTATTGGGTAGCAAATATTCAGAAGTTGGTGTTCTGGGTACAAGCCTCCTCTTTACCAAGGTGCAACTAATTCTTGTATTTCAGCATCTCTCTCTGCTGGTGTTCTCTTCTCTCTCCGTGTCCCCTTCACGTTACACGGATAATCCAATAGTATGCTCTTCTCTTAAAATCAATTTTGACATCATTTTAAATTTACCTTGGCATCAACCATGGCTCCAATACATAATAATCATCTCTTTCTTCCTCCCTTTTCAGATTCCGTATTCTCTTTCTGGGAAAAGAAAGGTCTGAAATGCTTTGAAGATCTTCTCATTAATAATGTGTTTGCAAGTTTTTCTGAATTATCGTCATCATTTAGTTTTCCTTCCTCTCACCTATTTTGGTACTTTCAGATTAGGCACTGTGCCTCCTCTCTGTTCTCTGGGTTTCCCTCCCTGCCTACAAAGTCTCCATGGGAAGAGGCATTTAAACTGAATCTTCATATGGGTGGGATTATCTCTAAGATATATGCAATTACCTTGTCAAAGGATAATTCTCACAATATTCAAATAATCAGAGTTTGGGAAAAGGAACTTGACCTCGAGTTTGAGGATGACTACTGGAGTAGAGTATTAGACAATTAGTATGCACCACCACTTCGTGAGCTAGACTTAGCTTTATTCAATTTAAAACAATTCACAGAGCTCATCTTTCGCAGGCAAAACTTTCTAAAATATACCCCAATGTTTTGGATTTGTGTGATAAAGGTAAACTTTCACCATGTAATCTTAGTCATATGTTTGCATTTTGTCCCAAGTTGCAAAACTTTTGGAATTCTTTCTTCAGAATAGTTTCTGATGTCCTAAGGGTCGAGTTAATTGTTTGCCCTTTCATTGCAATCTTTGGTGTTCCTTCTCGGTGTCAGCCTTTAGGCCGGAGACAGACTGACGTCATAGCTTTTGCATCTCTTCTTGCTAGGCGCAGAATACTGTTATCTTGGACCTCTCCTCAACTCCCCTCTATTTCTATTTAAAACTTGAAAAAATTAAGTACAATATCAGAGGTAGGGGGGAATCTTTTTTTTGAAAAATGGCAACAATTTATCACATTCTTTAATGATTTACAAATCTTAGACGTGAATTGAGTGGAGATATATATGTATACCCCTTATTTTATTATTATTTTGTTTTTCTTAATTATGCTATGTATGTATATATATATATATATATATATATATATACACAGTATATTATTTACCCCCCCTCCCTCCCTTCCTTCCTTCCTTCAGATGTCATTGTGTTCTAATTGGGGATTTCCTCCAGAATATTTTGTTGTATGAATATCTGAACATGCAATACATCAAAATAAAGAACAGACAGTCTACATTTAAACAACAACAACAACAAAAAAATCTATTTTATTCTAGCTTCAAGCATTCTTTGTTATCAACACTTGAACATAGGTAGGTTTCGTTAAAAAAAAAATTGAGCAAATTACTACATCTGCATTTTTTATCAAATACTACATCTGGATCATATTCAGTAATATTATCAAAGCAAAGATGCAGTAGATGGCTTCCATCAGTATCCCAAAGCTTGCACAGTCCTGGATCGTCATTTCACTCTGCAACATTAGGCAGTTTTTATTCATATGCTGTTTATTATTGATGATTGCATTATTTTCCATATGCATACATATGAGATCGCTCGTTTCTGCATCTGTTTTTGATCGAGATTTTCCAGACTCATTCAGGAGATGCGTAATAAGTGAAAAAAACACAAGAACCCTGGAAAACTCTGTGTTTTTGGTGAAAGAATTAAAGACAGCTGACACAAAACGAGTCCTTAAATTTTTCCCAAATAGCGGCATATTTTCTCGTTTAGCCTGTGACTGTCTGTCAATCTTTGGGCTGAGCCACATCCGAGATTGTCTTTGGCTCTTTCCCACAATTCAGCTGTTTATTAACTTTCTTGTTGGAGACGATGATGACGACGGGACTGACGGCAGCGTACAGAGACGAGAAGAAGATCCTCAGGTCTGAGATGAGCGAGGAACCCAGCGTCTGCGGCACGGTCAGGGTATAAACCCAGAGCCCGTTGTCCACCCCGTAAAACAGCAGGTAGAGCGAGACGAGCGTGACGACGGTGAGGGCGGCGCGGCGCTCCGCGGAGGGGCCTCGCCTGGCCCCGTCGCCCCGCAGACCCCTCGCCCGCCGGCTGTGGCGGAGCAGGAACGCCAGCAGCACCAGGCTGGCTGCCGCCATCAGGGCCATGGGCACCACGTCTCGCCCCACCTGCGCCGCGCCGTTAGCGTCCCGCGACAGCTTGGACGGGAAGCTCAGGAAGCAGAACTCCACGTTGATGCCGTTCTGCAGGAGTCTGGAGTCGTTCCGGGCCCCGACGGCGAACAGAAGCGGAGCGGCGCTCATGGAGGTGTTGATCAGCCACAGAGACAGAAACACAGCGGGCAGGTTCTGGGCGAGCAGAGCGCGTGCGGAGGCCCAACGCGAGCCCGGCGGAGCCACACTCAGACACTGATACACACTCAGCACGAACGTCAGCCAGATCGACAGAGACCTGCAGAGGCAGTACAGCTTTTATTGTCACAAATATTGTAAAGAAATTATATTATAACATCTTATAATATCAGATATTATCATATAATGTACACTACCAGTCAAACGTTTTTGATCAGTAAGATTTTTAATGTTTTTCAAACTAATTCTCTTCTGCTCACCAAGCCTGCATTTATTTGATCTAAAGTACAGCAAAAACGGTAAAAAAAATATATATATATATTTTTAATATTTAAAATACATGCTTTCTATTTGAATTTATTTTAAACTGGAATTTATTTCTGTGATCAAAGCTGAATTTTCAGCATCATTACTCCAGTCTTCAGTGTCACATGATCCTTCAGAAATCATTCTAATATGCTGATTTACTGCTCAAAAAAAACGTATTATTATTATTATGTTGAAAACAGCTGAGTAGATTTTTTCAGGATTCTTTGATGAATAGAAAGTTCAGAAGAACAGCATTTATCTAAAATAAAAAGCTTTTGTAACATTATACACTATACCATACAAAAGCTTGGAGTCAGTATAATTATTTTTTAATTCATTTATTTTATTATAGAAATTAATACTTTTATTTAGCAAGGATGCTTTAAATTGATCACAAGTGATGATGAAGACATTTATAATGTTACAAAAGATTTTTATTTCAGATAAATGCTGTTCTTCTGAACTTTCTATTCATCAAAGAAACCTGAAAAAAATTCTACTCAGCTGTTTTCAACATAATAATAATAATAATAATAATAATAATAATAATAAATGTTTTTTTGAGCTGCAAATCAGAATATTAGAATGATTTCTAAAGGAGCATGAGACTGGAGTAATGATGCTGGAGTAGTGAAGATATTTTGTAAATTTCCTACTGTAAATATATCAAAACTTAATTTGTGATTAGTAATATGCATTGCTAAGAACTTCATTTGGACAACTTTAAAGGTGATTTTCTCAATATTTAGATTTTTTTGCACCCTCAGATTCCAGATTTTCAAATAGTTGCATCTCAGCCAAATATTGTCCTATCCTAACAATAGAGACCTGGATGTGCGGTAGACGAAGATGACCGCCTTGCAGCCAGTGTCGTTGAACACGTTGTAGATCTCGAAGGTGGCCAGGACCTCCAGCAGGCAGCGGATGCCCACCACCATCAGGTTTGCGGAGGCCAGGTGCAGCACGATGGCGTCGGCGGGTGAGAGGCGGCCCTCGTGGAATGCCGCCGAGACGAAGGCGCAGATGATGGCGGCGTTGCCTGGAACTCCGGCCGCGGTCAGAGACAGAAAGAGCAGGCCTCGCGTCAAAGCGTCCGTGTTCATCTCCACTGCAGCTGCTCCTGAAGGATCCCCTCCTCTGTTTTATAGTCTGGCTCGGGCCTTGGGGATGTTCATGTACGGGACGGTCCACTGACTTCAGACCTGAGCTCAATTATCTGAATGATGTGCAGCTGAGTGATTCTGTCACGGCGTAATTCAACTCTCTCCAGCAAGAGTCAGTTTGTGCCCGAAGGACGGCGAGTGTTTGAGCTGAGATATAGAGACCCTCTCAGAGCATGTTCATCAAATGTAAAACAGGGCAACGTTTCGTCACTTTACTTTCTGTCAATCATATACTGTTCTATCTCAACAAAGACAAAATGAATCTTCAGAAAATTCAAAGACCATAGACTTAATGCATTAAAAACACATGTATACTGATAGAAGGGTGCACGCACATTCTTCTAATTCTGAGTTATCCTTCCTCAAACAACTTTTAATTTAAGCCTTTTTTGTTAAAAACTAAATGCACGAACAATTATAATGGCAGTTTATTTCTTGTCTCTTTCATCGACTCGACTAAAAGAGTTTCTCACTATTGTCTCTCATTCCTCTGAGCAATTTTGGGGCTTTTTATTGCAGCGCATCACAGGTTTCCTAAGTCATTCTGGTTTAAAGCATCTTTTAAATGAATAAAAGCAAGCAGAATCTTCGCGATTGAACATAACGGATTAATGAATATCAGATCAGAGATGGGTTTGAGCTGTCGCTCAATAAGTCATGATTCATAAAATTCCTAAATACAAGCATGCATCAAATGGAAACTGTGTAGTTCAAGTATGAACTCGGTTCTGATCTGCTGGTGTGTTCGTCCGGCCCGAGGGAATCGTGGGTCGCTGATATCACAGTACATGAAAAACTCATTAACGCCACAACAGAAAACAGACCAGCCCAGACCTGCCCCAAAGCTTCCCAGACCTCCTCATTACACAGCGTGTTTGCAAAGATTTAATTAGCTAATGCGCCTAATGTTTTCTAATCATCTCATGAGGGACACCATTAGTAGAAAATCACACAACAGCTGCTCTCCAGAACAAAAAAACATACATTTTTAATGTGTCACAAAGTGCGTTAGTTGATTTCAAATGGAAATACATCGACTGCTCATCACAAACATAAACACGAACGAAATGAGAAACGCAAACAAATGGCAGTACAGCATGCAAAAAATGCGATTCATTCGTGAAAAATGAGGGGAATGTCTTTGTTTCCTCAGCTCGCCACTGACAGAAACATAAGCTCTTCTAGTAATTAGGATGCACCTCAGGTGGACACTCAGTTCTCCTTTGTGTCTTCCAGTGTGTTTCCGGCGGCTCCCACGGGTGCGTTCGACGGTTTATATCCACCCCTGGACTTCAGGAAGCCTTCAAAGCGGGCGTTCTTCGCACATGGATCTGTGCGTGACCATCAAAGGCGTCTTGTTCCTCCTGCAGACGGGTCTGGGGATCCTGGCCAACGCTCTGGTGCTGCTGGCCTATGCCCACATGTCTCTGACTGAGGCTCATCTGCAGCCGGTGGACTCCATCCTGAGCCACCTGGCCTTCGCCGACCTGCTGCTGCTGCTGACCCGCAGCGTGTCGCAGACCATGACCGTCTTCGGCATGAGGAACCTGCTGGACGACGCTGGCTGTAAGGTGGTCATATGCGTGTACCGCGTGGCCCGAGCGCTGTCCGTCTGCGTCACCGCATGCTGAGCGTCTTCCAGGCAGTCACCGTGGCTCCGGGACTCTCCGGCTTGAAGCTCCGGCTCCCGCGGCTTGTCGTTCCCACTTTCGCTGCGCTGTGGTTCATCAACATGGCTGTCTGTATAGCTGCTCCGTTGTTCTCCGTCGCCCCTCAAAACGGCACCGTCCCACCCTTCACGCTCAACCTGGGATTCTGCCACGTGGACTTCCGCGATAACCCGTCCTACGTGATCAATGGGTGGCGACTTTGCCTTCGTGGGCGTGATGCTGGGCTCCAGTGGCTACATCCTGGTGCTGCTCCACCGGCACGGCCGGACGGTGCGGGGCCTCCGCCGCTCGCAGGGGGCCACGATGGAGACACGCGCGGCGAAGGCGGTGGTGATGCTGGTGGTGCTGTACGCTGTGTTCTTCGGCATCGATAACGTGATCTGGATCTACATGCTGACGAAGCCGCGGGTGTCTCCGGTGGTGGCCGACATGAGGGTGTTCTTCTCCTCCTGCTACGCCGCGCTCAGCCTGTTCCTCATCATCTCGTCTAATAAGAAGGTCAAGGCCAGAATGGTGTGCGCGAGCTCCTCCCCGATGCACCAGGAGCGGCGAGCCGAGGACTCCAAACCTGCCAAAGACTGAGCTTAACATAAACTCTTGTAGATTTGTAATAGTGTCACAAATACCGTGAAGATATAACATCTTATAATATAAGGGCTGCGTCCAAAAGCCTAGGCAGCTGACTTGCTGCCTCGCTGCCTCATGAGGCAATGACTTTGCAGGCAGCGTTTTTACATGAAGGCACCTCAAGAAACTGATTTCGGACAGGCTTCTGAGGCAGTGTAACAGTTTAATTATCCATAACAAAATAGAACGAGTTTTGATGATAACTAAACAAATATTTAATTATTATAATACTGATTTCTCGCTAGAAATAACATCAAAAGTGCAAAAGGTTAGTCAGAAACATACATTTACACAAAAATTGACCACCAAACGCAACTTTCAGACGCCATCTTTATTTTTTTTAGCTCAACCGTCACGGAATGGAACGCACAGGATTATGGGATATCAAAGGCAGCGAAGGATACATCTATGCTGCCTTCAAAATTCGATCAGTAGAAGGTACCTCCGGAGACAGAAAGTGAAGCAGAATTTGGATTCGGACGTGCCTTGATGCCTTCCTGCCGCCGAAGACAACATTTTAGAGCTTTCAGACGCAGCCAAGATATTATCATATAAAATGATGTAATGTGCACTACTAGTCAAATGTTTTTGAACAGTAAGATTGTTGATGTTTTTTTAAAGAAGTCTCTTCTGCTCACCAAGCCTGCATTTATTTGATCCAAAGTAACAGTAACAGTTGATTCAAAAACAGTAAAATTTTGAAATATTTTTACTATTTAAAATAACTGCTTTCTATTTGAATATATTTTAAAATTTAATTTATTCCTGTGATTTCAAAGTTGTATTTTCAGCATCATTACTCCAGTCTTCAGTGTCACATGATCCTTCAGAAATCATTCTAATATTCTGATTTGCTGCTCAAGAAACATTTATTATTATTATTATCAATATTTAAAACAGTTGAGTACAGAATTCTTTGATGAATAGAAAGATCCAAAGATCAGCACTGATCTGAAATAAAAAGTTTGTGTAGCATTATACACTACACCATTCAAAAGCTTGGAGTCAGTATCGTTTTGTTTGTTTGTTTTGCTTTTTTGAGGGGGAAAGAAATTACTGAAATTAATTATTTTATTTAGCAAGGATGCTTTAAATTGATCAAAAGTTATGATAAAGATATTTATAATGTTACAAAAGATTTCTAGTTCAGATAAATGCTGTTCTTCTGATCTTTCTATTAATCAAAGAAACCTGAAAAAAAAATCTACTCAGCTGTTTTCAACATAATAATAATAATAAATGTTTCTTGAGCAGCAAATCAGAATATTAGAATGATTTCTGAAGGATCATGTGACACTGAAGACTATTCAAATAGAAAACAGTTATTTTAAAATTTTAATTATTTTGCTGTTTTTGCTCTACTTTGGATCAAATAAATGCAGGCTTCGTGAGCAGAAGAGACTTCTTTAAAAAACATTAAAAATCTTACTGTTCAAAAACATTTGACTGGTAATATAATATAATAAAATATAATATATCAGATATTATAAACTGTGACTGTGTCTGTGTTTGAGTGTTAAAAAAGCGCACCTAATGAATGAACTGCCTAAAGCGACTCTTATTTTGACGGGTTGTTGTTCAGTCGGCTTCGTGGCTGGTTGTGTCTGGCTTCCGGCGCGCGCACAGAAGCGACCCGGAAAACTCAAGCTGAGTTGAACTGAAGGTGAGCTCGAATTTAATGCGGTTTTCTCTTCATTACGCTTTTGCTAAAAGATCAGCGACCGTCATTAAACTTCTCTCGACCGAGAGAGTTTGATCTTTGGGGATTTTAACGTCTTTACTGAGGAGAGCGGCTCACTTCCGCTTGTGTAGCCTGTTAGCTTCGCTTCGACAGTTTGCGACATAAAAATATATTCAAACTTTTAAAAGCAGAGCGTGTTTATAAAGAAATAAAGCTGTGGGTGTCGTAATGTTCATTCATTTCACCGTAAATATCCGCTTTTATACCTAAAAACAGTGAGAAGAGCTTAAATCCGCACATAAACAGAGGAAAGTGCGTTCGTGAACAAGTTATTTATTAGTTATTATATTCTTCAGCGACAGTGTTTTTAATGTTTCTGCGTTTAGCGTTTTTGGGGGGTCATGAAAACACAAGAGCAGCAGGTCATTTCGTCCCAAACCTCTAAAAATAAAGTTTATATAATGATAATAACCCGTAATAAGCCCGTTTTGAGGCTTTTATTAATAATTATTTTTGCTTGTATGTGTCGTATGTTCTTGGACCTGCACATAATCACTGGACTGTCGTTACTGTAAATCACTTTTACTGTATTTCGCTAAAAATTACTGCAATTTACTGTTTATTTTTCAGTTGTAATCAGTACCTGTGAACACTGTTAACTTTTTTATTTATCTTCTTTAATAGTTGTAAAGTATGCTGTTTTCATGTTTCTATGAAGCTCTAATTGAATTCGTCACTTTTTATCAATTATTTTAATACATTTTTAACATGTTCTATTTATTTTAATACATTTTTAACATTTTCTATGACAGGAGTTTAATGTTTCAGGTTTAGATGGTTTTTGGGTGAATCTCATGAAAATACAAGAGCATCGTTAAAAAAGTAAACTTTGCATCATAATGATAATATTTAACATAACGAAAATGAAGCACTATAGTTTTTAATTCATTGTTTTTGATATGTGATTGGGAAATGTGCTTTATTGTCATAAAAATGTCAAGATGAAAAAATATTAATATTCTAAACTATGCTTTATTCTATATATAAAAATATAACATGTATATTTACATTTAAAACATTACTTTTATTTTGAAAGCCCATTCTCCATATTGTCTAATAATAGTAAAACAAACCCTTATTTATTTTATTCAAATTAAACGGATAGTTCACCCCAAAATGAAAATTCTGTCATTAATTACGCACCCTCATGTCATTCTAAACCCGTAAGACCTTCATTCATCTTCAGAACACAAATTAAGATATTTTTGATGAAATCCGAGTTCTCTGACCCTCCATAGACAGCAACACAACTGAAATGAACAATTCCTCTCCCAGAGTTACCGTCTTCTGCCATACTGTATGTTTATATATGTATGCATATATATCACCCATATATATATATATATATATATATATATATATATATATATATATATATATATATATATATATATGATTAGTCACGATTAATCACATTCAAAATAAAAGTTTGTTTACATACTATATGAGTGTGTGTACTGTTTATGTATATATAAATACACACACGTATATAATTTAAGAAATATTTGCATGTATATATATTTATACTCATATGATTTACATTTATATAAATATTTTATATATAAATCTACCATATTTTTCCTTAATATATACATGCATGTGTATTTATATGTACATAATAAATATGCAAAGTACACACACAGTATGTAAGCAAACTTTTATTTTGAATGCGATTGATCTTGATTAATCGGTTTGCAGCCCTAATATGCATCAATATAAATGCATAAATGTCATTTGATTTCCCGATTATGATTTTGTGATGAAAGTTAATCTGCACCAGCGAGTGCAAGTCGAGTCGTCCTCTGGTCTCGCCGGGCGAATAACTCTGCGAAACTCTTCTGGCGCAGAGATGGCGGCGATCCGTAAGAAGCTGGTGATCGTGGGTGACGGCGCGTGCGGGAAGACCTGCCTGCTCATCGTCTTCAGCAAAGACCAGTTCCCCGAGGTCTACGTGCCCACCGTCTTCGAGAACTACGTGGCCGACATCGAGGTGGACAGCAAGCAGGTGAGGAGCGTCCGGCCGGAGCGGCGCGAGCGATGCTAATGCTGTGCTAACGCTAGCGTGTGGTGTTCCAGGTGGAGCTAGCGCTGTGGGACACGGCGGGTCAGGAGGACTACGATCGTCTGCGGCCGCTCTCTTACCCCGACACCGACGTCATCCTCATGTGCTTCTCCATCGACAGCCCCGACAGCCTGGGTGAGTCTCGCGCTAACTGCACTCACGCTAGCCCTGCGCCCGCTGACCTCTGACCTCTCTGACCCCACAGAGAACATCCCAGAGAAATGGACTCCGGAGGTCAAGCATTTCTGCCCCAACGTTCCTATAATCTTGGTGGGCAACAAGAAGGATCTGCGCAACGACGAACACACTCGCCGCGAGCTCTTCAAGATGAAGCAGGTGCGTAGCTCGCATTAGCGCTAGCGCAAGCGTTTGTTCTGATTAGAGGTCAACCGATACGTGCCGATTCATTTTTCGTGCCAATATTTAGCATTTTCTCATTATTGCTGTTGGCTGAACATGTGGAAAGCAGGACTCTTATTTTGAAAGCCTGTTCTCCATCTTCAGATGGTTTTTCTATGAGTAAGTAGTAAAACAAACCATGTTATTTGTTGTATTTAAATGACATAGTGTGGCAAAACACAAGGAATTATGACCATTTATTTTACATGATGGTGCATATATTTTAATAACATATTATAATGTTATTATAATGTTATTAAACATATTATAACAACATATAATAATGGATTGTCCTCTAATTTGCATGTATTGACATTTTAACATATTAGTGCTCTGATTTCAGTGCAGGGGCGGACTGGCCATCGGGAGCACCGGGAGAATTCTCGGTGGCCTGGCAGCCAATTTGGCCCGCTGCCCTACATTTATTATTATTTTATTTATTTATTTATTTATTTATTTATTATTATTTTAATGTTGTTGTTGTTTTTGTTGCCTGCCGAATGTATTAAAGTGATTATTTCCGAATTCGCCATTCAATAATAAAACTCTAATAAATCATGAATCGGTTAGTCTTGACTGGCAACGCGATTCGCCTCGCGCGCGCTCCGCGCATCTGCCAAAAAGATGCGAGACTCGAGAATGGAGTGGAAGCACCAAGGTGGAGCAGTACGGTGACCGCAAGGGGACGTCTTCGAGTCATGGCCACGACATATTAACTCGTGGGAACGTGATATTATGTCGTGGCCTGGAGATGCTATGTTGATGGAACGACATCCATTTCTCGTGGCCACGAGTTTAATGTGTAAACAAACCTATAGCAACCCGGGATTATCAGAGATGGATTTATTAATATTTTATTTTGAATTAAGAAATTATTGTATTAATTATTACATATATTATTACATTAGCTATTAAATTATTATATTAACCATAGGCTTAGGCTACCGGACTGTAGGCTATTGCATGCGATGTAGACAGCATTCAAATTTACAAGAAAACATTTTTATCTATCCCAGTCTTGCTGTGTCCATTAACTGGTCGTCTTTTCCCGTAATATTTGTATATTATTATTATTATTATTATTATTATATTTTTATATTCGTTTTTTTTCCCTTCATTTTGATCTCTTTACATAACGTTTTGACTAGTTTTGTAAATAATAGCCTACTGTAAATGCTCGACATGCCAATAAATTTTTGATTGTACTGACTGAATTTATAGCCTACTGGAAGTAAAGTTTAAAGTTTGAATGTAACACATATTTCATTTTATTTCTGTGAATTAATAATTATAAACATTATAGTGTTTCGTTGAGGAGTGAATCATTCACGTAGTTTCATTTGTAAATGAAAACACAACACGCTCATTTATCATCACACGGGCATAAATACAATCATAAAGTACAGGCGTTTACAGTATTTGCAAAATATATGGTGGCAAATATAATTATACAGAACGTTAATTAGGTATGCACAAATTGAAAGGGGAAATAATAAAATATTATATTTATATGAAATAAATATAAAAATATAGCCCTAACAAGTTAAAATAATAATAATAATAATAATAATATACAAATAACTTAAATGTTTAATGTTAATAAAAAAAATTTATCCATCTCTGATAATCCCGGGTTGCTATGGTCACGCAAGTTTGTTTATGCATTAAACTCGTGGCCACGAGAAAAATATGTGGTTCCCTCAACATAGCATCTCGTGACCACAACATAAGGATGTCGTTACCTCGACAAAATGATCTCGTGGCCACGACATAATATCACGTTCCCACGAGTTAATATGAGGTGGACATGACAAAACTAAGACGTCCCCTCGCAGTCACCGTAGAGCAGAGAGCCAAAACTGTCCTGTTCAGGACTTAAAGTGCAGGTCAGTTACATCTGTAAATAGACTATTGTACTTTTATCTTTGTTTACTTAGTTAAACATTAAACTGCTAGCAAATGTTAGCAGTAGCAGTCAATTACTGCAGTGCAAACTTAACAAAAGGACATAATTACTATTGTAAAGAGAAGGAATTTAGCAGACAAATATTCACATCATTTTATAACAGGTTTAGGGGGAGTTATGGCAGACAACAACACAACCCTTACGAAAATTAACCGTGATTTTACTAAAAATAAAACCAAAAACCATGGTTACTATAGTTAAACCATGGTAACCACAAATGAACAATAGTTTTGCTACACTAAATAGTTTCACTATGGTATTTGTAGTAAAACTCTGGTTATACAAATGGTAATCAATCTGCCAAAAAATATGGCTACTTTTACCATAGGCCTAATAATACCATGGTTAATTTTCCTTAGAACAAAACATGACCCTTGATAATGCAAAAAACATGTTCAGTTTTAAGATTTTTCTATAAAGATATATTCAAGATATGTAGCTATTATTGTGCTAATTTTGACAGTTAGACAAGATAAAGCAATAATGTAACACTTAAATTTTTCTAAAATAAATGTATACTATGTGCAAACAAATTACAATGAGGTGGTTGTTTTGCAACAAGGTGGAGATGTGTTGATGGAAAAGTGACAGGTACAAGAAAATTAGTGAAAAAAGTAAACACACATGAGAGACATAGGGATGTCAGGGAAAATGAAGATACTAAAAAGGAAAATGGAAGTTCAAAAGATGACCTTTAATTATTTTGCACGGCCCCAGCCTAGGGATTTAAACTTTTTTATGCAATGATGATGATGGCCATACAAAAAATGTTGTGATCCAGTTTCAGAATGTGTTGTGGGTGAATGGGATGGCCTGGATGAGTGTGAGATTTCCCGGCCTGAAATTTTGTTCCAGTCCGCCCGTTTCAGTACATTTGTATGCTTATATGAGATTTTGCAGTGCGCTTGAGTGTTTCTGCTCTAATATTTCTCAGTATTATCACTGTAAGTGAAGCAGCAGCGGTGGGTTTTTGCTGTGCTTTCGTGACGTCTCTCCATCTGTCCCTTAGGAGCCTGTGAAGCCAGAGGAGGGCCGCGACATGGCCAACCGCATCTGTGCCTTCGGATACATGGAGTGCTCCGCTAAAACCAAGGACGGCGTGCGGGAGGTGTTCGAGATGGCCACCAGGGCGGCGCTGCAGGCCCGCAAGGGCAAGAAGAGCAGCAAGTGCCTGCTGCTGTAGACAGACTGCGCTCGCCTCCATTTTATCCCTTTTAACTGAATCAGTTCATCTAGTGTTGAGAGTTTATGTCAGTATTTAACATTTCTGTTCGTACGCCACTGGATTCGCCACAGAACACACAAATATGCAACGACGACTTGGAGAAACAACAGATCAGGACCGTGGACCAGACTTGAAATGCATTCTTTTGTCTTTCACAATCAGCAGAATTTGGTATGTTTGTGTATTAAAGCCTTTATAAGACGCGTGTGCTGCTTTGTGTTTCTCCTGCTTCGATGGTTAAAACATGACGCCACAGTGAGGATTCGCCCTTTATTTCACACACCTTCACTAGAAAATAAACACACACACATCCTGCAAATAAAGCTCCTGTGTAAAGATAGAGGTGGAAGAGATTTTCCCATGGGATTTTATAATGAGGCTTTTCTGTTTATGAGTGCACTTATTCTCTTACACAGTATTTTCGTCTTGTTTTCTAAATATCTAAACATTCATACATAAAGACACATTTACTGGAAAAGTGAAATGACAGAAGACATGAAGTCTTGTTTTCTGAGAAACAACAAAATGAAGTGAGTTTTTGCTTAAAACAAGAACAAATATCTGACCACGGGGTCTGAGAAATGATCTTAATTGAAATGGAAAATTAAATTGACACATTTGTTCTTGTTTCAAGCAAAAACTTAATTTTGATCTATTTTTCAGAGGATTTCACTCATCTTTTATTGGCCAGCATTACAAAACTCCACAGATCGACCACTAAGGTTCTTGTGGGAATGAAATATGAAATGTAACACAAGGCTTAATTTTAAGAGGAGTTTATGATCTACTGTTGATGAATTATAACAATGTTATGTTGTGGTGTTTATATTGTAATCGTTCAGCCTTGTTTTTAAAACATTTTAGTAATATGAAATAAAATGTGTTAAAAATGAATAATGTTAATAATAATAAAATTATAAAAAACAATTATATTTGGCACTTCCTAATTATTTGAATCAATATTATTTGAAAGCCAGTATCTGACAACAGATCTTAATTCAAATGGAAAACTAAATTGACATTTAATCTTGTTCTAATCTAAAACCTAATCTATTAAACTTAAGTCTATTTTTTCAGAGGATTTCACTTATTTTTCACAGAAAACATGACTTAATATAAGTCACTGTGAATTTCCAGTAAATATCTCTTGATTTAGAAATGTTTAGACTGGAAAACGACTTTAAGTGTAAAATAAGCTCTGTGGTAAACATAACGACTTCGATGATAAATTACATCCATACTGAAAACTTGAATTCTGAAGCTGTTGATTTTTAAATATGTTTTTAATAGCTATATAAGAGCATCTGGGTTGTGAATGTGTACACCAGAGATGATTGTCGAGCTGTTTATTGCAGACTAAACTGAAAAGCCCAGAGGAAGCTCTGGAGGTGAATAGCTCTTCTCGGTGTAATGCAGAGACGCTCACAGCTGCTGGAGGTTTTGCGTGAGACGTCAAACGAGTCATTGGTTTTTCTTGGATGGGGCTCTAGCATGTGCGAGGAGAAGCGGCAGGAGCGCGAGCAGCACAATCATCCCACCCAGCAGAGGCCGATAGAAGATCCATCCGGCGGCGATGGTGAGCAGCGACAGCGAACACGAGACGCAGAGCGTGAAGATCCTCAGCCCCGCAGACACCAGCTCCCTCAGCACAGGAACCCAGTCCACTGACCAGAGACACAGAGAGAGAGAGAGTCAGTCACATCAGCCCAGAGAGAGTGTGTGTGTGTGTGTGTATACACAACGCTCTACGGACACCTTGGCAATTGAATCACCATTGGCTAGTACATTTTTTAGTTTACTCGCCAGACTGATATACTATACTATATATATACACAGGTGCATCTCAAAAAATTTGAATATCGTGAAAAAAGTTAATTTTTTTCTGTAACATTTCAAAAGCTGAAACTTTCATATATTCTAAATTCATTGCATGTAAAGTAAAACATTTCAAAAGTTTTTTTTTTTGCTTTAATTTTGATGATTAGAGCTTACAGCTCATGAAAGTCAAAAATCCAGTATCTCTAAATATTAGAATATTTCATAAGATCAATCAAAAAAAGGATTTGCAAAACAGAAAAGTTCAAGTTCTTTAAAGTATGTTAATTTATGCACTCAATACTTGGCCGGGGCTCCTTTAGCACAAACTCAGGTTCAGGTTCAGGTCAGGCATGTTGGCTGGCCAATCAAGCACAGTAATATCATGGTCAGCAAAGCACTTGGAAGTGGTTTTGGCACTGTGGGCAGGTGCTAAAGTCCTGCTGGAAAAGGAAATCAGCACCTTCATAAAGCTTGTCAGCAGATGGAAGCATAAAGTGCTCCAAAATCTCCTGGTAGACGGCTGCATTGACTTTGGACTTGATAAAACACAATGGACCAACACCAGCAGACGTCACGGCCCCAAATCATCACTGACTTCAGAAACTTCACACTGGACTTCAAGCAGCATGGATTCTGTGCCTCTCCAGTCTTCCTCCAGACTCCAGATCTTGATCTTGAGAAGTGGCTTGGTAGCCCCTTCCTGAAGACGTCTGAGCGTGGCGACTCTTGATGCACTGACTCCAGCTTCAGTCCACTCCTTGTGAAGCTCTCACAAGTGTTTGAATTGGCTTTGCTTGACAATATTCTCAAGCTTGTGGTCATCCCTGTTGCTTGTGCACCTTTTCCTACACAATTTCTTCCTTCCAGTCAACTTTGCATTTAATATGCTTTGATACAGCACTCTGGAATTCTAATTATTTTATCTCAATAAATTAGACATTCTAATTTATTGAGATGCACCTGTAAGTTACAAAAATTACAAAAAACTTTTACACGATATTCAAATTTTTTTAGATGCATCTGTGTGTGTATATATATATATAATGTTTGTAGAATGGCACAGCTTTTTAAATATCTGAAAGTACACTTTTAACATTAGTCAGTCAAGCATTATAATAACTTGGTAACCATGTATGAATACATAGTCATTTTAACTGAATTTAGGATTGGTGGTGGTGTTTTTCTGGTAATTCAGTGTTTTTGTAAAAAAAAAATGGGAAAAAACTAACAATAATACTGATTAGATAATAATAATTATTATTATTATTATACAAATTCTACTAAGAACAATATAAAACGCACTAAGGATTAATGAGCTGCTGGATTCATGAATATTAATCAGGTTGTCTGTGTTCGCTCGAATTGATTTGCTGAAATCAAAACAGGGATGATAATAGGTGAGCGCCAGTCAATGAGATTGTCGTTTGCGCATTAGTTCCGCCCACTACCGGAGAACCCAGCAGTTCTTAAAAGCTGAAGAATTCCAAAAGGAACTCCGTTATTTTGACAGGAAAATACAACAAAGAATATCGTTTAAATGTAGCACATCAATTCTGCATGTTATGTAAGACTCTCTCGCTCTGTTTCTTTGTGTGTGTGTGTGTGTGTGTGTGAGTGAGTGAGTGTGTGTGTGCATGAGTGAGTCAGTGTGTGTGTGTGTGTATGTGTCTGTGTGTGTGAGAGTGTGTACTGGTTTTTGTGGTTTACGGGGACAAAATTTGTATAATGACATGGGTATGACAGAGGTATTACAATTTGAAGGTGGTTTATGAGGACACTGCTTATGTCCCCGTAATTCAAAAGGCTTAAAAAACATACTAAATGGTGTTTTTTTGAAAATCTAAAAATGCAGAAAGTTTCCTGTAAGGGGTAGGTTTAGGTGTAGGGCAATAGCACATACAGTTTGTACAGTATAAAAACCATTACGCCTATGGAGAGTCCCCGTAAACCACAAAAACAAACGTGTGTGAGTGAGTGAGTGAGTGTGCGTGAGTGAGTGTGTGTGTGCGTTCATGAGTGAGTCAGTGAGTGTGTGTGAGTGAGTGTGCATGCATGAGTGAGTCAGTGAGTGTGTGAGTGTGTGTGTGTGTGTGAGTGAGTGAGTGAGCATGCATGAGTGAGTCAGTGAGTGTGTGAGTGCGTGCATGAGTGAGTCAGTGAGTGTGAGTGAGTGAGTGAGTGTGTGTGCGTGAGCGAGTGTGTGTGTGTGCGTGCATGAGTGAGTCTGAGTGTGTGATTGTGTGAGTGAGTGAGTGAGTCAGTGAGTGTGAGTGAGTGAGTGAGTGAGTCAGTGAGTGAGTGTGTGAGTGAGTGAGTCAGTGAGTGAGTGTGTGTGTGTGTGCATGAGTGAGTCAGTGAGTGAGTGAGTCAGTGAGTGTGTGAGTGTGAGTGTGTGAGCGAGTGTGTGTGTGTGTGCGTGCATGAGTGAGTCAGTGAGTGAGTGAGTCAGTGAGTGTGTGAGTGCGTGCATGAGTGAGTCAGTGAGTGAGTGAGTCAGTGAGTGTGTGAATGTGAGTGTGTGAGCGAGTGTGTGTGTGCGTGCATGAGTGAGTCAGTGAGTGAGTGAGTCAGTGAGTGTGTGTGAGTGAGTGTGCATGCATGAGTGAGTCAGTGAGTGTGTGAGTGTGTGTGTGTGTGTGAGTGAGTGAGTGAGCATGCATGAGTGAGTCAGTGAGTGTGTGAGTGCGTGCATGAGTGAGTCAGTGAGTGTGAGTGAGTGAGTGAGTGTGTGTGCGTGAGCGAGTGTGTGTGTGTGCGTGCATGAGTGAGTCTGAGTGTGTGATTGTGTGAGTGAGTGAGTGAGTCAGTGAGTGTGAGTGAGTGAGTGAGTGAGTCAGTGAGTGAGTGTGTGAGTGAGTGAGTGTGTGTGTGTGTGCATGAGTGAGTCAGTGAGTGAGTGAGTCAGTGAGTGTGTGAGCGAGTGTGTGTGTGTGTGCGTGCATGAGTGAGTCAGTGAGTGAGTGAGTCAGTGAGTGTGTGAGTGCGTGCATGAGTGAGTCAGTGAGTGAGTGAGTCAGTGAGTGTGTGAATGTGAGTGTGTGAGCGAGTGTGTGTGTGCGTGCATGAGTGAGTCAGTGAGTGAGTGAGTCAGTGAGTGTGTGAGTGTGAGTGCGTGCATGAGTGAGTCAGTGAGTGTGAGTGAGTGAGTGAGTGAGTGTGTGTGCGTGAGCGAGTGTGTGTGTGCGTGCATGAGTGAGTCAGTGAGTGTGTGATTGTGTGAGTGAGTGAGTCAGTGAGTGAGTGTGTGTGTGTGTGTGCATGAGTGAGTGTGAGTGAGTCAATGAGTGTGTGAGTGTGAGTGAGTGAGTGTGTGTGTGTGCGTGCATGAGTGAGTCAGTGAGTGAGTCAGTGAGTGTATGAGCGAGTGTGTGTGTGTGCGTGCATGAGTGAGTCAGTAAGTGTGTGATTGTGTGAGTGAGTGAGTCAGTGAGTGAGTGTGTGTGTGTGTGTGCATGAGTGAGTGTGAGTGAGTCAATGAGTGTGTGAGTGTGAGTGAGTGAGTGTGTGTGTGTGCGTGCATGAGTGAGTCAGTGAGTGAGTCAGTGAGTGTATGAGCGAGTGTGTGTGTGTGCGTGCATGAGTGAGTCAGTGAGTGTGAGTGTGTGTGTATTACCCAGTGTGTATATGACCCGTGTGCTCAGACTGACGCTCAGAAACATGAGGGCCCAGCCGCCGAGCCTCAGAGCCCAGGTCTTCATGTTGTTGAGCTGATGCTCTCGTGCGAACAGCTCCTGCGGGAACACGAGCACAAGCGTAAGCGTCAGGCCTGCAGCAGTGCATCCGTGTGACCTGTGACCCCACACACCTCTGCGGTCAGATCGCCCATGTACAGGATCTCCAGCACGTCTCCGGAGCGCGTCCTGAAGGGCTTGAGCTGATCGCCCCGCTGCATCGCCACCACACTCACCTACAACACACACTACACACAGTCAGGTCTGATCCATCAGCCTTTCACGCTCAGAGTCTCATACACCGAGCAAAAACAGACTCAAACTGAGTGAAAACATGCATTCAGTGCAGATGCTGATGTTTATGATGAGCTTCTGATGATTGAGATGTAAATCCCTGAGATGTTTATAATAGTGCAGCAGATACTGACACAAAATGATCTAAATATCAGTGGTCATTCTAATTCTCCAATAATATGTCTTAGTAAGATGAGACTGAAATTATTCAAACATATAATGCAATGCTGATTGAGAGATGAAGAAATAAACACTCCTCAGAAGATGTAAGATGAAGATCATTCCTCCGCTGAGGAACAGTGAAAGTAAAGCTTCTGGAAACAAACGCTCCTCAAAAGATCCTGATGATCAGAGTTGAGACGCACTGATTTTTCTAAAAAATGATTGATGGAGAATCAAGTAAAGCTGAGCTGCTTCAGTCCAGTAAGTGTTCATCTGGAAATATGACGGCAGTTATTCTGACCTTTACTTGATCAAAATCAGTCAAGATTTGACAGCAGAAGCTGGACGTTTGTACAATTACACTAAAAGAGCTTTTACTGGATAAAACACTCTAAACTATCAATCAGATGACACAAGACATGAGGAGATTGTGTGTGAAACAGCAGAGTTTGATCATGTTGATCATTTAGAGGCTTTAAATAATACTGCGCCCAAAAATGGAAATTTATATACTCTCAATCCTGTTTCTTTCTTCTGTTGAACATAGAAGATATGTTTTGAAGAATGTGAGTAACCAAACCGTTTCTGGTCCACATTGACATTCATAGTATTTTTTCCATACAGTGGAAGTCAATGGAGATCGTGAACTGTTTGTTTACTCACATTCTTCAACAGAAGAAAGAAATGCAAACAGGTTTGGACAAACTCTTGGTGTGAATTTTTATTTTTTCATCATAATACTGAATGACATTTCCGTCAGTTTCACTGCTGCCTGACTTGCTCATCATTGGACGAATTGACTGCGTTATATTTCTCTCCAGTGGTGCAGGATGATGTCACGTTCAGAAAGCCATGCATCTGATTGGGCGTTCTCACCTTGTGGGCGGAGCCAGGATAGACTCCATCACCGCTCAGACCGGCGTAAGCGAAACGAACGCGCACATCTCCGACCTGAACCAAAAACACAACAGCGGTCACCATGGAAACCTGTGATATTCACATTCATGTGTGTGTGTGTGTGTACCTGTTTTTCTATTCAGGTGGGGACTTAAACCTGAATACACACAGACTCATGAGGACTCGTGTCACGGTGGGGTCCTAAATTGAGGTCTCCACGGGTAAAGAAGCTTATAAATCACACAGAATAAAGTTTTTTGAAAATCTAAAAATGCAGAAAGTCTCCTGTGAGGGCTAAGTTTAGGTGTAGGGTTGGTGTAGGGCAATAGAATATACGGTCTGTACAGTAGAAAAACCATTACGCCTATGAATGTCCCCACAAGGATAGCGAAACAAGTGTGTGTGTGTGTGTGTGTGTGTGAGAGAGTGAGTGAGTGAGTGAGTGTGTGCGTGAATATATGTGTGTGTTTGTGTGTGTGTGTGTGTGTGTGTGTGTGTGAGTGTGTGTATATATATATATATATATATATATATATGTGTGTGTGTGTGTGTGTGTGAGTGAGTGTGTGCGTGAATATGTGTGTGTTTGTGTGTGTGTGTGTTTGTGTGTGTGTATATACAGGTGCTGGTCATATAATTAGAATATCATCAAAAAGTTGATTTATTTCACTACTTCCATTCAAAAAGTGAAACTTGTATATTATATTCTTTCATTACACACAGACTGATATATTTCAAATGTTTATTTCTTTTAATTTTGATGATTATAACTGACAACTAAGTAAAATCCCAAATTCAGTATCTCAGAAAATTAGAATATTACTTAAGACCAATACAAAGAAAGGATTTTTAGAAATCTTGGCCAACTGAAAAGTATGAACATGAAAA
>CM077230.1:240000-320000 GCA_039654775.1 Spinibarbus caldwelli
GTCAAAGTAAAATAAATAAATAAATAAATAAAAAACGTCTGCATCTCCCTGATATGATCGGTTCTCCCGCCGCCCCGCCCCCTCTCCTCCACCGGAGAACCGTCACAGCTGAGCTCGTGCTCACAATCAGAATATACACTGATTAGATCACTAATTATAATAGTATTATTATTATTACTACTACCACCACTACTACTACTACTATTATTATTATTATTATCAGTAAAAATAATAATTATTATTATTATCAGTAATAACTAAATTTTTAGTTAGTTTACAATAAAATGTGTTTAAAAGTATCAGAAGTCAAGCTGACACGTTTATATTTTGTTTACAGATGTATTCTTAATTCGATTAAAAAAAGCTTTCAGTGGCAAAAGTTTTTTTATTATTATTGCAATAATAATAATAAAGATTACAGTACGAACAAAATAAACAGAAAAGAACAGTATGTACAAAACATACAAAATACCTTTCAATAAAAAATACTTATGGATTAACAGATAACAGAAAAAGTAATATAATATAAAAAAAAATCTTTAAAATTGACAGAAAGGAGTCACACAAAAAAAAAAAAGAAAAAGAGAGGGCACACAAATAAAGATATAAGTACATTAAGGAAAAATCTTAAACATGGCACAAGTTCTAGATGTTTTTATAGCTTTCTTATTAACAGATGTTGAAATTGTATTTAAATACAACTTCATTTCTTGTTTGAAGATGTTAAAGTGGGGTTTATATTTACATTTATGGACATAAAACTTTCCAATAAATAACAGGAGGTTTAGATAGAAACTTGCATTAAATAGATTCTTATCTTTAACATAAAACCCAAAAAGAATGTGTTTATAACATAAAGAGAAATCATTAAAAATATTTTGGACAATCAGAGCATTAACATTATTCCAGAAAGACTGAACAAAAGGACACTCCCAAAACAAATGAGCCACAGTTTCAGAAGAACATTCACAGAAACAACAAGATGCATCAATGTCACTTTTAAATTTCTGCAAAAACTGTTTAACAGGATAAAACCTGTGAATTATTTTATAAGATATTTCTTTAACTTTATTTGTTAAGAAAAAATTCTGAGGAAGTGACCAAACATATGCCCACTTAATATCATCAAAAAGGTTGTTCCAATAAGAAATGGAGGAAGAATTTCAGTTTCAGTGTAAGTGCGCTGGTGTTTCTGATGTCTTGACACGGACAGAAATGGACTCTTTTGTGTTCGGCAGTTTTCCAGTCCGCTCACTAACGCGATAAACTCCCAGACACAGACGGACATGTTTACACACTCACTGGTAAATCCACGTATCATCCTGTTCACAAGTGCACAAAAATGTGTCATATGCACTCATAAAAACAGTAAAGAAAGCCACAAACACGGCAAAGTATCAACAAAACTTAATTTTATTTTTCAGCAAATGCAGGACTGCAAACATTTAACAGGACTGCAAATATTCAACAAACACAACAGGACTGCAACATTTAACTAATCATTTAGATTGAGAAAAAGATTTTGCAAACAGACACTTCAAGTGAATTATTAAACTGATTAAACAATAAAATATTTATATATATATATATATATATATATATATATACACACACTAATCAGTAACAAACACAATAATGAATACACTTGCAATGGACACTGCAAAGTCAGGGCAGTGATTACTACTCCAATCTCAGACAGACACATATTCTACAACTCTAATGGCACCATCAAAACAAGAATAAAATAAAATAAGAGGGATCATAAACATTCCATGCTATTTTTATTTAGTACTGTCCTGAATAAGCAATTTTAGATATTTACATATATTGAATTTATAAAAAAAATAAACTGAATTTATAAAAATGAAAATGTATAATTTATAAAAAATGTTCAAAAGTTTACATACACTTGATTCTTAATACCATGTCATTACCTGGATGACCCACAGCTGTTTTTATGTTTTGTGATAGTTTTTCATGAGTCCCCTGATTGTCCAGGGCTGCAGGTTCTACAATCTACTTACGCTTAAAGTGTTTTGGGAAACGCAGCCCAGAGCAATTCAACTGCCTGCTATTCTTCAGAAAAATACTCCAAGTCCAGCAAATTCTTTGGTTTTCCAGCATCTTCTGCCTATTTGACCCCTGTCCAACGACGACTTATGATTTTGAGATCCATCTTTTCATTCTGAGGAAAACTGAAGGACTCATACACAACTACTATAAAAGGTGAAAACATTCACTGATGCTCCAGAAGGAAACAATAAATTAGGAGCTGGGGGTGTAAACCTTTGAACAGGATGATAATGATGAGTAAATCATATTTGTTCTTTTAGTACTGCCCTTCAGAAGCTACATAAAATACTTGTTTTTTATACTTTTCAGACAAAATAAGTAGTTTACCCTGATCACCCTATTCAAATAGCTTACACTTTAGACTTGCGTCTCTTAATGCATTGTGTTGCTTTCTTGAGCATCAGTAAATGTGTTTACCTTTTGTAATAGTTATGTACGAGTCCCTCGATTGTCCTCAGTGTGAAAAGATGGATCTGAAATTATACGGTCACTGCTGGAAAGGGTTAAAATCTGCAAAAGATGCTGGAAAACCTGAGAATGTGCAGGACCTTGAAGTTTTTTCTGAAGAAAAGTGGGCAGTTGAACTGCTCAGGAGAAACAAAGGACTCATGAAACACTATCACAAAACAAACATGAACCACTACTCCTTTTTTAAATAAAAAAAATCAGCTATGATTCTAACTTGCAGACCAAACGTAAACATTTGTTAAATGAAATAGCTTCATCAGGCCAGTCCTAAATAATAATAAATAAATAAATAACGTATAATTTTGTTTAATAACATAATGCATATTCTGCAATGTGATGTAAACTTTTGACCACAACCGTATGTATGTGTGAAACAGCGAGTACAGCAGGCTAATTTCAGTGAAATATCAATACCCCTATCATCCTCTGCCATGTCCTTGTATTTATTTTGTGGAAACTGTCAGTCCTTCAGATGAATGGTTGGGTCTGGGAACAGAGGATCCTGTGAAAAAAATAAAATATAATAAAACATATTTTCTCTAAATACATAGTACAGTTTTCATTGCTTAAGCATAAGCTAGAATGATGAAACATAACATGATAATGCAAATGTAATGATAACAGCCAGCTATTTTGTTAGTGTTTTGGGATTTTAATTCATGAATTCTCATATGTACGGTGACCGGGAGGGAACTTAAGGCTGGAATACGCTACATGACTTTTAAAATCTGAACAGATTTTTAAAACTCTAGGCATCATACACTTACCGACTTTGTAAATAGTGACAAAGAAAAACTGGGCATCATACACTATGCGACTGAAGATCATACACTACCAGACTTTAAAGTTGTTCCGACGTGCGCCTTGTTGCTAGGAGACGCATGACAAATGAAAACATGTGTTCTAAAATCATCTGAAAATATCAAACATGTTTGATATCCTCCAACTGGATAGAATCAAAGTCTGAAGCTAAAAAATCGTAGTCTGTGACCATCATACACAACGAGATTTTCTGTAGAATCTGTCAGCTGTAATCTGCAGACTGGCTCTGACTTTCCTCAACTAGCATCAACTTGTTCAGACTGTAAAATCGGGGGGAAATCGGGGCAAAAATCGCGTAGTGTATTCCAGGTTTTAGTTTTGTCGTGGCCACGAGATTATTTTGTCGAGGTAACGACATCCTTTGTCGTGGCCACGCAATATGAAGTCATGGCCTCGAGATCCTATGTTGAGGTAGTCTCAGACGTCACGACCACGGAACATTGGCTAAACGTCTGATGCATATGGCACACTTATCTGGAAACACTTAAAGAGTGTCGAAGTTGTCATCGGATTGGTTGAATTCTACAGGATTTCCGGGAGACGTGTGTGTCGCGTTCTTTAACGTTCCGCCTGGAAACAAAGATGCCGTGGCGCCAAACCCCCTCACGAAAGAAGAAAGCCGTTGTGTTTACAACTGTGATGACAAATGCTTATCCTTATAAAATAAACGCTGGATTTTCAAAAGTATGTGAAATATTTAAAGTTTGCGGCACAGAATCTTTAAAATACATCCGAGAGTTTCACATCCGAGTCTGTTATTGTGGCGACATTTCCACGCCCCAAAACGTGACGCTGAACGAAACGAACTGTGATTGGTTGTTTGATATGTCGGTCAAACGGCATCACGGGCGGGCCTTGGCCAATGAAAGCCACCATAGATTCCAGACCTTCAGCCATCAGTCTGAAGGTCTGGCTACGCGAGACTAATGTTGAGGGAACAACATCGATTTCTCATATATGTAAACAAACCTGTCTGACCATAGAAACCTGGGATTATCAGAGATGGATAAAACATTTTTATCCATCCCACAGTCTTGTAAATCCGTTAACTGATTGTGTCTTTTTATTTAATTGTATATTATTATTAGTATTAAATATAATAATATTATTATATTAACTGGTTAGGGCTATATTTTTACATTTATTGTTATATATGCTTATTTCCCCTCTCAATTCGTGTATCACTTTACCTAATTAATGTTCTGTATAATTATGCTAGTATTGCATAATTATGCTAGCAGTGCAAAAACGGTAAACGCCTGACAATTATGCCAATAAACTTTTGACTTTATGATTACATTACAATAACGTGATGATAAATTAGTGTGCTGTGTTTTCATTTACAATGAAACTACGCAAATGATTCATTCATCAACAAAACACTATAGTATTTATAATTATAGTCTATTAATTAGCTGAAATATATGTTACATTCAATCTTTAAACTGCACTTCCAGTAAAAATTCCCGTAAGTCAAATAGTATAATCAAAGCTTTATTGGCATGTCGAGCATTTACAGCAGGCTATTATTTACAAAACTATTCAGAACGTTAAGTAAAGAGATCAAAATGAAAGGGAAAAAATCATAGACATAACAATGAATATAAAAATATAACCAATAATAATAATAATATATAAATTTTTATGGAAAAAAGATGATCAGTTTATGGACTTACAAGACTGTGGGATGGATGAAAATGTTTTCTTGTAGGCCTATTTTATTTTATGTGCTTTATGTAACATTTATTCATGATAAACTTCTTTCGAATGCTGTCTACGTCGTGTGCAATACAGTCCTTAGGCCTACTTCATTAAGAATAGGAAAAAATCTAAGCTAGTCAAAGTGCTATCTTGCAGATTTAGTAACTGAATAAAATATAAGATAACCTGGGTAATTGAATGGTATTCAAAAAATATTTCTGTGTGCAAATTACCTGATTGATGACTGTTCTTTGAAGAGCAGTTTTCCAGAAGAATGGCAGCATTGGCTGACCTAAAACATAATATATATTATACATTAAATCACATCATCATAAAACAAAATACATTCTAGATTTCTACACTTAAACTAGAACACTGGCATGAACAAAAGGAGTTAAATTAATGCTGCACTTTGAAAATGATGATATATTAACAAATTTTATTGCTAAGACGCACCGTTTCCAGTGTTGCCAACTTAGCAATTTTGTTGCTAAATTTTGCAACTTTTCAGACTACCCTAGCAACTTTTTCTTCCAAAAGCACCTAGTAACAAATTTAGCAATTTTTTAAATTTATTTGGCAACTTTTAGCAACTTTTGATTAGTGACAAATAAAAAAAACACACATTTTCCATCCAAATTACACAAAAAGAGGAAACCAAAGATGCCTAGCAGTACAGACATCACGTGAATTGACTTAGCTGCTATTTGCAGTTGTTCAATTTAATAATAATAATAATAATTTAATAATTGTTCATTTATGATACACTTTGTTAGTAGCTTCTAGCTTGTACCTGCAATTGTTGATCAGTTAGTACACTGTAAGAAAAATGGAAAAGATACTAATTTTCCAGGACATTATCCATTACCCATGTAACCCTGTAACCCGAAAATACAATGCATAATTTAAAATGCAGGTAAAAATCAATACGGAAAATTCTTTCTTATTAACATAGTAGATTGTGCCCTATTTTTACAGACTTTTCTTAGAGTGTAGCATACTAACTACTAATACACTGCTTAAAGCATAATTGTTGAGAATGTGTAGTATTACTAGTTTACTAGCTATTAAAAAAAACTTAAATTGTTATCATTCAAAAATGTGTAAGTGTTCAATAATTCAATGTATTTAAAAATACAGTTACAGTTACATCATCACACAATGACATCACAACGTCATTTAGCAACTTTTAGCAACAAAACACCTGAGTCTGAGTCTGTCTCAGTCTGTCTCAGAGTCTGTCTCAGTCTGTCTCAGAGTCTGTCTCAGGGTCTGTCTCAGGGTCTGTCTCAGTCTGTCTCAGTCTGTCTCAGGGTCTGTCTCAGAGTCTGTCTCAGAGTCTGTCTCAGTCTGTCTCAGGGTCTGTCTCAGGGTCTGTCTCAGTCTGTCTCAGAGTCTGTCTCAGGGTCTGTCTCAGTCTGTCTCAGGGTCTGTCTCAGTCTGTCTCAGAGTCTGTCTCAGTCTGTCTCAGTCTGTCTCAGTCTGTCTCAGAGTCTGTCTCAGTCTGTCTCAGGGTCTGTCTCAGAGTCTGTCTCAGGGTCTGTCTCAGAGTCTGTCTCAGAGTCTGTCTCTGGGTCTGTCTCAGAGTCTGTCTCAGTATGTCTCAGAGTCTGTCTCAGTCTGTCTCAGAGTCTGTCTCAGTCTGTCTCAGGGTCTGTCTCAGTCTGTCTCAGGGTCTGTCTCAGTCTGTCTCAGAGTCTGTCTCAGTCTGTCTCAGAGTCTGTCTCAGTCTGTCTCAGAGTCTGTCTCAGTCTGTCTCAGTGTCTGTCTCAGGGTCTGTCTCAGAGTCTGTCTCAGGGTCTGTCTCAGTCTGTCTCAGAGTCTGTCTAGGTCTGTCTCAGGGTCTGTCTCAGAGTCTGTCAGGGTCTGTCTCAGAGTCTGTCTCAGTCTGTCTCAGAGTCTGTCTCAGTGTCTGTCTCAGGGTCTGTCTCAGAGTCTGTCTCAGGGTCTGTCTCAGGGTCTGTCTCAGGGTCTGTCTCAGAGTCTGTCTCAGTCTGTCTCAGTCTGTCTCAGGGTCTGTCTCAGTCTGTCTCAGGGTCTGTCTCAGGGTCCGTCTCAGAGTCCGTCTCAGGGTCTGTCTCAGGGTCTGTCTCAGTCTGTCTCAGAGTCTGTCTCAGTCTGTCTCAGGGTCTGTCTCAGGGTCTGTCTCAGGGTCTGTCTCAGGGTCTGTCTCAGAGTCTGTCTCAGGGTCTGTCTCAGGGTCTGTCTCAGGGTCTGTCTCAGAGTCTGTCTCAGAGTCTGTCTCAGTCTGTCTCAGTGTCTGTCTCAGGGTCTGTCTCAGAGTCTGTCTCAGTCTGTCTCAGAGTCTGTCTAGGTCTGTCTCAGAGTCTGTCAGGGTCTGTCTCAGAGTCTGTCTCAGTGTCTGTCTCAGGGTCTGTCTCAGAGTCTGTCTCAGGGTCTGTCTCAGGGTCTGTCTCAGAGTCTGTCTCAGTCTGTCTCAGGGTCTGTCTCAGGGTCTGTCTCAGGGTCTGTCTCAGGGTCTGTCTCAGAGTCTGTCTCAGGGTCTGTCTCAGGGTCTGTCTCAGAGTCTGTCTCAGGGTCTGTCTCAGGGTCTGTCTCAGAGTCTGTCTCAGAGTCTGTCTCAGTCTGTCTCAGGGTCTGTCTCAGAGTCTGTCTCAGGGTCTGTCTCAGAGTCTGTCTCAGGGTCTGTCTCAGAGTCTGTCTCAGGGTCTGTCTCAGAGTCTGTCTCAGTCTGTCTCAGAGTCTGTCTCAGTCTGTCTCAGGGTCTGTCTCAGAGTCTGTCTCAGGGTCTGTCTCAGGGTCTGTCTCAGGGTCTGTCTCAGTCTGTCTCAGGGTCTGTCTCAGGGTCTGTCTCAGAGTCTGTCTCAGTCTGTCTCAGAGTCTGTCTCAGTCTGTCTCAGGGTCTGTCTCAGTCTGTCTCAGGGTCTGTCTCAGGGTCTGTCTCAGGGTCTGTCTCAGGGTCTGTCTCAGAGTCTGTCTCAGGGTCTGTCTAGGTCTGTCTCAGGGTCTGTCTCAGAGTCTGTCTCAGGGTCTGTCTCAGAGTCTGTCTCAGGGTCTGTCTCAGAGTCTGTCTCAGTCTGTCTCAGAGTCTGTCTCAGTCTGTCTCAGGGTCTGTCTCAGAGTCTGTCTCAGGGTCTGTCTCAGGGTCTGTCTCAGGGTCTGTCTCAGTCTGTCTCAGGGTCTGTCTCAGGGTCTGTCTCAGAGTCTGTCTCAGTCTGTCTCAGAGTCTGTCTCAGTCTGTCTCAGGGTCTGTCTCAGTCTGTCTCAGGGTCTGTCTCAGTCTGTCTCAGGGTCTGTCTCAGAGTCTGTCTCAGTCTGTCTCAGGGTCTGTCTCAGGGTCTGTCTCAGAGTCTGTCTCAGGGTCTGTCTCAGTCTGTCTCAGGTGAATCCAGTGAAGTCAGCCTCTGAAAACAGAGAATGTGTCGGCAGATTTGTCAATGGGGAATATGTTAACAACTAAAGCATGCTAGCTAAACTAACATTAATTAATACATATATACATTTTACTAATAGCTAACTTTTTATTAACTTTTTTAAATTTACGTA
Organism: Spinibarbus caldwelli; assembly: GCA_039654775.1. Taxonomy (NCBI): domain Eukaryota; kingdom Metazoa; phylum Chordata; class Actinopteri; order Cypriniformes; family Cyprinidae; genus Spinibarbus; species Spinibarbus caldwelli. The sequence continues at coordinate 248,572 of CM077230.1, forward strand.
GCAGTAGCTAAGCAAGTTACCAGTTAACTTACCAGCTTACCACGATAGCTAGACTAATTTTAGAACATAAACCCACTCAAATATAAAGTTATACATTAAAACACTTAATATTATGTTTTGATAAATAGACTATTGAAAAGGTTTGTGTAAATTCTCCCTTACTTTCTTCTGATATAAATCTCTCTGTAAACACTGGACGGCTGTCACCTCGCGCTGACTGAAGGCCGCTGAAGCGGGAACGAACGGCTCCAAACAGCATCGGGCTAGAAATACAGTTAGAAAAAAATGATATAACATGTTATGTCTGATAAACATGTTATTTAAATGGTTTTATGTACGTATACTGACCTTGGTCTGAGGTAAATCTCTCAGAAAATCAGCGCGCGCGGGAACAAACGGCTCGAAACAACGTCATGCTAGAAATACAATTTAAAAATATTACATCGAACCGAACAACTTTAAATGTTATGTTCTTGTAAACATGTTATTTAAAATTGTTTTATATATTCACACTTACCTTCTCTGATAAAATGCAGGACGCTGTCAGCGCGAGCGCGCAAAACCTGCAGTGAGGCAGCGGGGGAGGGGTAAGAACAGTGATGCTCGGAGGAGTCGATTCCAAAAAGATTCGATTCACGGGCGTCAAGAGTTGCGAGTCTCGGGTGATTCAGCTCCAAATGCGAGGCCTGAAATGTCCGTGCGTGATATTAACTATAACAAACCCCGAGATACAACACTACCCACGAATGTGTGGATTTTTATTAATCTCACTCAAATTTTGCGATTCTGTTAATCAAAAGACTCATTTAAATTCATTCAATTCGGATTAATTTAAACTTGCCTACAGATTTAAAAATGACGGGTTGATTAATTTTTAACCGATAAACACCCAAAAAACACAACAGTGCTTGCTCCTTATGACAATTAACCATGGTACATAAAAAAAATAAATAAATAAAAAAAAACCTTATTGTACGTAATTAAAAACGTGTATTTGTAGTAAAACTGGTTATACAAATATGGCAATCAATCTGCCAAAAAAGGTAAATACACTTTTACTATAATAAAGGCATGGGTTATTTATAAGGGCTAGTATACTGGAAATCTCTGAACAGGTCTAGTGTGTGCAATCAGAAATATCCTGTCTCTGAAGATCTCAGTGCAGCTGTAGTGTATGGAGGTGTACGGGACTCAGCACACTCAGCCTGGGAAACTTTCGTGCACGGGTCCTACACCTTAAGTTTCACTGAAATTTCCATTGTCCAATTTATCCCGGAAATGAGTCTTTTCATGCAGTGTAACAAGGTCCAAAAATAAAGACCTAATTTTGTGATTGGATTTTTGAACAGAGAAACAAATAGAACCAACTACAGTGGATTCAGGACTGAGGGGACAAACAGAAATCAATGAGCCACTCTTATTATTTCTAAAGAACATTCAAATTTCCAGAGAGATGGCCTTTAAAACTGTATTAAATTCTTTTACATTTATGCATTTATCTATCTTTTCTAGATACAAGAAAGTGAAATCTTAAAACAAAATCAGAATAATTAAACAAATTGCCATCATTGTCAAACAATTGGTTCACTAACAACAATCCATTATTGAACCAATTTTCCAGAAACAAGGATTTCCTCTTACAGTTGTTGTTACAGTTGTTCCAAATAAAAAAAAGATTAAAAAAATGTGTGGTGAGAAATTATGCTTATGAATAAGTTTCCAAGCCAAAAGCATTTGTTGGTGATAACTGGAAAGTTTGATATGGAGTTTACTAATGGAATAATTACACATTAATAAAAAATTAATTCCACCTAATTGTGAAAACATGGGATTACACTCCAAATAGAAGACTGATTGTGGAGAAAGTGTTTCAGCCAATTGATTTTTATGGTGTTATTAAGAGAATCAAAGTCAATCAAATTTAAGCCGCCCTTATTATAAGAATTTAAAATAACAGATTTTCTAATATAATGAGTTTTATTTTTCCAAAGAAATTTAAGCAACATTACATCAATCAATTTACAGGTTGGTCTATCTACAGATAAGGAATGAGCAGCATAGGATAATCTAGAGATACCCTCAGCTTTAGTAAGCAAAGTCCCTCCTTTCAATGATAGATCTCTTAATAAACAAAGATTAATATTTGTTTGTTTTCTCCCAGTGGCAAAAGTTATACAGGTGCTGGTCATATAATTAGAATATCATCAAAAAGTTGATTTATTTCACTAATTCCATTCAAAAAGTGAAACTTGTATATTATATTCATTCATTACACACAGACTGATACATTTCAAATGTTTATTTCTTTTAATTTTGATGATTATAACTGACAACTAAGGAAAATCCCAAATTCAGTATCTCAGAAAATTAGAATATTGTGAAAAGGTTCAATATTGAAGACACCTGGTGCCACACTCTAATCAGCTAATTAACTCAAAACACCTGCAAAGGCCTTTAAATGGTCTCTCAGTCTAGTTCTGTAGACTACACAATCATGGGGAAGACTGCTGACTTGACAGTTGTCCAAAAGACGACCATTGACACGTTGCACAAGGAGGGCAAGACACAAAAGGTCATTGCAAAAGAGGCTGGCTGTTCACAGAGCTCTGTGTCCAAGCACATTAATAGAGAGGCGAAGGGAAGGAAAAGATGTGGTAGAAAAAAGTTTACAAGCAATAGGGATAACCGCATCCTGGAGAGGATTGTGAAACAAAACCCATTCAAAAATGTGGGGGAGATTCACAAAGAGTGGACTGCAGCTGGAGTCAGTGCTTCAAGAACCACTACGCACAGACGTATGCAAGATATGGGTTTCAGCTGTCGCATTCCTTGTGTCAAGCCACTCTTGAACAACAGACAGCGTCAGAAGCATCTCGCCTGGGCTAAAGACAAAAAGGACTGGACTGCTGCTGAGTGGTCCAAAGTTATGTTCTCTGATGAAAGTAAATTTTGCATTTCCTTTGGAAATCAGGGTCCCAGAGTCTGGAGGAAGAGAGGAGAGGCACACAATCCATGTTGCTTGAGGTCCAGTGTAAAGTTTCCACAGTCAGTAATGGTTTGGGGTGCCATGTCATCTGCTGGTGTTGGTCCACTGTGTTTTCTGAGGTCCAAGGTCAACGCAGCCGTATACCAGGAAGTTTTAGAGCACTTCATGCTTCCTGCTGCTGACCAACTTTATGGAGATGCAGATTTCATTTTCCAACAGGACTTGGCACCTGCACACAGTGCCAAAGCAACCAGTATCTGGTTTAAGGACCATGGTATCCCGGTTCTTAATTGGCCAGCAAACTCGCCTGACCTTAACCCTTTAGAAAATCTATGGGGTATTGTGAAGAGGAAGATGCGATATGCCAGACCCAACAATGCAGAAGAGCTGAAGGCCACTATCAGAGCAACCTGGGCTCTCATAACACCTGAGCAGTGCCACAGACTGATCGACTCCATGCCACGCTGCATTACTGCAGTAATTCAGGCAAAAGGAGCCCCAACTAAGTATTGAGTGCTGTACATGCTCATACTTTTCATGTTCATACTTTTCAGTTGGCCAAGATTTCTAAAAATCCTTTCTTTGTATTGGTCTTAAGTAATATTGTAATTTTCTGAGATACTGAATTTGGGATTTTCCTTAGTTGTCAGTTATAATCATCAAAATTAAAAGAAATAAACATTTGAAATATATCAGTCTGTGTGTAATGAATGAATATACAAGTTTCACTTTTTGAATGGAATTAGTGAAATCAACTTTTTGATGATATTCTAATTATATGACCAGCACCTGTAGCCTGTATTGATGATTGCGTCTCTTCCCCTCCCCCACTCTACAGCGCGCGCCCCTCCCCCACTCTACAGCGCGAGACTCCAGAAGAGACTCAGACGCAGCAGAGCAGCGCAAGAGTGCACATATACAACACATTAATAAAAGTGCTGCTTAAGATGTATACAATTATTATGAATATGTATATTTAATGTAATTTAACAACACCCAGCAGTTTTTCCTCACTTTTATTTAATGTAAAATATTTTACCATTTATTCATATACAGGTGCATCTCAATAAATTAGAATGTCGTGGAAAAGTTCATTTATTTCAGTAATTCAACTCAAATTGTGAAACTCGTGTATTAAATAAATTCAATGCACACAGACTGAAGCAGTTTAAGTCTTTGGTTCTTTTAATTGTGATGATTTCGGCTCACATTTAACAAAAACCCACCAATTCACTATCTCAACAAATTAGAATATGGTGACATGCCAATCAGCTAATCAACTCAAAACACCTGCAAAGGTTTCCTGAGCCTTTAAAATGGTCTCTCAGTTTGGTTCACTAGGCTACACAATCATGGGGAAGACTGTTGATCTGACAGTTGTCCAGAAGACAATCATTGACACCCTTCACAAGGAGGGTAAGCCACAAACATTCATTGCCAAAGAAGCTGGCTGTTCACAGAGTGCTGTATCCAAGCATGTTAACAGAAAGTTGAGTGGAAGGAAAAAGTGTGGAAGAAAAAGATGCACAACCAACCGAGAGAACCGCAGCCTTATGAGGATTGTCAAGCAAAATCGATTCAAGAATTTGGGTGAACTTCACAAGGAATGGACTGAGGCTGGGGTCAAGGCATCAAGAGCCACCACACACAGACGTGTCAAGGAATTTGGCTACAGTTGTCGTATTCCTCTTGTTAAGCCACTCCTGAACCACAGACAACGTCAGAGGCGTCTTACCTGGGCTAAGGAGAAGAAGAACTGGACTGTTGCCCAGTGGTCCAAAGTCCTCTTTTCAGATGAGAGCAAGTTTTGTATTTCATTTGGAAACCAAGGTCCTAGAGTCTGGAGGAAGGGTGGAGAAGCTCATAGCCCAAGTTGCTTGAAGTCCAGTGTTAAGTTTCCACAGTCTGTGATGATTTGGGGTGCAATGTCATCTGCTGGTGTTGGTCCATTGTGTTTTTTGAAAACCAAAGTCACTGCACCCGTTTACCAAGAAATTTTGGAGCACTTCATGCTTCCTTCTGCTGACCAGCTTTTTAAAGATGCTGATTTCATTTTCCAGCAGGATTTGGCACCTGCCCACACTGCCAAAAGCAGCAAAAGTTGGTTAAATGACCATGGTGTTGGTGTGCTTGACTGACCAGCAAACTCACCAATCCTGAACCCCATAGAGAATCTATGGGGTATTGTCAAGAGGAAAATGAGAAACAAGAGACCAAAAAATGCAGATGAGCTGAAGGCCACTGTCAAAGAAACCTGGGCTTCCATACCACCTCAGCAGTGCCACAAACTGATCACCTCCATGCCACGCCGAATTGAGGCAGTAATTAAAGCAAAAGGAGCCCCTACCAAGTATTGAGTACATATACAGTAAATGAACATACTTTCCAGAAGGCCAACAATTCACTAAAAATGTTTTTTTTTTTTTTGGTCTTATGAAGTATTCTAATTTGTTGAGATAGTGAATTGGTGTTTTTTTTTTAAATGTGAGTCAAAATCATCACAATTAAAAGAACCAAAGACTTAAACTACTTCAGTCTGTGTGCACTGAATTTATTTAATACACGAGTTTCACAATTTGAGTTGAATTACTGAAATAAATGAACTTTTCCATGACATTCTAATTTATTGAGATGCACATGTATATCATTCATTAAAAAAATAGAGACCTGTTCCAGTTTATATTTATGAGCAGCTTTGTATTTGCTGACATACTGTTACTGTATTGGTAATTACACAGAATTAGTAGAAAATATAGAAGAGATCCAGTTGCTTTTCTGATGCTCATTTAGACGCAGTTGTGCGCATGCGTGCAGCTCCACGCGCTTACATTGCGGCACCCGCTGTTCTGTGTCTCAGTGCAGGAGTCATGATGCGAGATTGACCTATGTGCATAATTACAGTCGCGATTTTATACATTCTAAACAATCTTTGAAACCCGTTGTATTAGGGGAGAGTCGACTTTCTCCCTGTAAAGCCGATCACTCATTAGTAAACAGCACACGTTATATCCTGAATCTCTTTAAAAAGAAGATTTTAATCGCTGGATTATGTTGTCCTGAACATCTTAGACACAATATAACGAAGAAACATAAGCTCGCGTGACTATGGATATGTTCTGAGGATTTTTGTAATCGTATTTTAGCATTTAAAGTAATTTACTTTTTTGTAGTTGTTTGTATATAATGACAAAGTTCAAATAAAATGTTGCTTGCAGTGTAAAACGATTTTATTTCATGAATACTTTGCTGATTGTAATGAGTTCGATCAAGTTGTGTGAAGTGTCCTTGTTTGTCGGTTGCTGGATCGACACAGGGCTGTGTTCTATTCAAAGGAGGTCATCACTGCGCCCTAACCCTTGTAAGGCTGTATTCCCCACTACAGCAGCCTTGGGAAGTGTATTTGGTCGTTAGGAACACACCTTTGAAGACATAAACATCGGTTTTGAACAGTATGTGCGACTGTCACGCTTTTTCTCTCTCATCGAAGTGCCCTCGGTAGGCATCACTGTAGCGATTGGAACGCAGTGCAGGCGTCAGTCCGGCCCAGAACAAGCAGTTTTATTTTCTTTAAAAGTTTGCTGAACCAGTACTGGGATCAAAATAAGGTCCTTAATCAAAGAATTTTCAAGGTCTTTGTCAAAATATATGTATTATATTTAATTAATAAATGGAGGGACAAGTTCAACGTGAAATCCAAATACGTCATTTACGCAAGCGCAAACGCGTTTTCCCGGGAAATGCAGACACGTGACAATGACGTCTGCTCAATCAGGGACGCGTTTCCCGCGAAGCAGACCCCATCCCCCACTCCAGGCCATGCACCCATTAACGAAGGAAAGGTAAGATCAAGTCTTCTTCTGAAAATGCATAATAACTACCTATAATAACTGTGTTTAAGTTAGTAAGATGTATTTAGTTTAGTGAAAACATGTAACATTGTTCCAACAATTTTTTTTTGTGTTTTTTTTTTTGTAATCTTCTAAATGACTTTTGGACATATCACATGTACTGTCATTATACTGAATAGAACCCTATGAAATCATTCACCCTAAACTAACAGTATTGGTGAATAACAAAATCATTTTTGATGTTTCTGAAATGGTTAATCCAGCAGTATGTGTAGCTCTTTAGTCATAATAAACTATCATTATTGTTGTTACCCATTAATTTAAAAATTTAAATAGTAAAATAGTAGCATACTTTTTTTTTTTTAATTCAGATGCCCCATTAATCAATAAATACAGTCTAATAAATTTCTTAAGCACTGTATGTGTTTTACAAATTTATTAGATCACCTGTCATAACAAAGAGAGAGAAAAAAACCCACAAAATCGGGCATCTGCATTAAGAAATGAAAGTGATTTGGTTTTTTTATTTTTTTTTTTAATTTTTTTTTTTACTGCTGTGCTACACATACTGGTGGATTAACCATTACAGAAACATCAAAAATTATTTTTGTAATCACCAGTACTGTTAGTTTAGGGCAGCTGAGACATATATAGATAAATTATGGTTGTTTATTCCAATCACCTTATATTTCTTTTATTTTTATTTTCTCCAGTTATTACAGGAAAGCTGGCCTATGTCATAATGCTGGGAGCCTCGAGAAATAAACGACGAAAAAGACCTCAACAGGATGCAGAGCATTACATTGCTTGCAAAACCGATAAACCAGGACTTCAAGAGCGATTCATCGACATATATAAAGGCAAGATATTTCAGTATTTTTGACTAAGCAGTTTACCAATAATATTAATCTGCAAAACTGAGAATGTACGGTAATGTGTAATGTATATTTATGATTCCTGAATACAGTGCTGCATGAATGAGTCCTAAAACACAGAACGAGTTGTATGTTTGCACTTCTGGTTCCAAATCAATGGGTTTTTTGAAAGTCTGAGATGAACAAAAGTTTAAGATATTTTCACGTTTTATTCTACAACATAAAATACATCAGTAATACCCCTTGTATTCATAGTGTTTATAGCTTTTTACTTCTGGTGATTGTATTTAGACTTCAAAATGAATAAAAGTTGTTTATTTGTAAAGAGAATATCATGATGAACAAAACGTGAAAGAATTCTAAACTTTTGATGTCACAGGGCTTATTTTCTACAATAATCCATAAGCAAATGAATTCTTCTGGGATTTTGTTGAGGGAACCGGATGCAAACCTCCAGATTGGCCAGCAAAAATATGTCATCCCTGTGACACTCTATTCTATAACTCTACAATATATAGCCATGATAATATTTGTGTAAGTGTATGAACCTGCAACCATATAATTTTAAGACTTTAAATTTTAATGTAAAGTTTAAACAGCACATCATATTTCTGAATTACCTGACTACTTAATATTTTCAGAGCTATTTAAAGGGATAGTTCACCTAAAAATGAAAATTCTGTCATTAATTTCTCACCCTCATGTCGTTCCAAACCCGTAACAACTTTGTTCATCTTCAGTACACAAATTAAGATATTTTTGATGAAATCCAAGAACTTTCTGACAACTGACACAGTCAAGGCCCAGAAACGCAGTAAGGACATCGGTAAAATAGTCCATGTGACATCAGTAGTTCAACTGTAATTTTGTGAAGCTACGAGAATGCTTTTTGTGTACAAAGAAAACAAAACAAAAAAAAGACTTTATTCAACAATTTCTTTTCTGGGACAGTCTGCCGTGCTGTTGAAGCAGATCACGCATGCGCTGAGTCTTGTTTATGAGCAGAGGAGCACACGCATGCATTGTGGTACTCTCGGTTGAACCACTGATGTCACATGGACTGTTTTAACAATGTCCTTATTACCTTTTTGGGTCTTGATCGTTGTAGTTCCCTTGCTGCCAATGCAGGGTGAGAGAGCTCTCGATGTCATCAAAATATCTTAATTTGTGTTCCGAAGATGAACGAAGGTCTTACGGGTTTGGAACGACACGAGGGTAAGTAATGACAGTGTTTTCATTTTTTGGGTGAACTAACCATTTAAATAATTTATTCACTAATTTCCCTTTTACATCATATAACATATATTTGCACATTAATTGGTTCATATGGCAGAAAACTTTTAGTAATAATAAAAATAATAGTTGACTTTAAAGAAACTGCTGAACCTGATGATTTTCTTCTCTTTAGGACGTGGAGTTTTCACCACTGCAGCTGTTTTCAGAGGTGATTTTGTTCTTGAATACAGAGGTGAACTTCTGAGTTCAGCGCAGAGTCTTGAGCGGACGAATCTCTACAGTGACAGCGAGAGTGTGTTCTTGTTTGATTTTCAGTGGCGTGGCAAATATTGGTGGTAAGTACAGAATTGTTGGATTGATGTAGTAGGAATGCTGGTGTTCTACACAGTTTGTTTGTGTGCTTTACCTGATGCACTCAGTTCAGTTCATGGATCTCTCTCCTAATGAGCTGATAATCTGAATCAGGTGTGGTAAAGGGGTCATATGATGCTATTTTAAAGATCATTGTTTTGTGTATTTGGTGTAAAAGAATATTTTGACATGCTTTAATGTTCAAAAAACACATTACGTTTCAAATACTGTACATTATTATTAGGGCTGCAGCAATTCGTCAACGTCATTGATTACGTCGATTATAAAAATACGTTGATTAGCATGGAATGTGTGTTCAAGCAGATGTTTTAATCTGCTGAATAAATAAAACATTTCAAGTCTCTCACCTGTAAGCAACTGCTGTCAGTCCCAAACAATAACTGTGAATGCAGCTATAATGTGCATTTCTATTGATTGTATCACTGCCCTTTCTCTTTCTTTCTTTCTTTCTTGTTATTATTTCTTTCTTGCTTCCTTGCTTTCTTTTTCTTTTTTATTAATTATTTATTATTATTTTTCTTTTTCTCTCTTTTCTTCTTATTTTTATTTATTGTTATTTTCTTTCTTTCATTTTTATTTTCTATTAATTATTTATTGTTGTTGTTTCTTTTTTCCCCTCTTTTCTTGTTATTATCTTTATTTATTTTTATTATTTTCTTTCTTTCTTCCTTTGTTGTTATTATTATTTACTTTTTGTAAAATATGAAAAAATGTTTTTTATTGATAATTTAACTAAAGAATTCATCAACTGATAAGAAAATAATAAATAGATTAATTAAAAAATAATCGATAGATTAGTCGACTAATCAAAAATAAAAAAAATAATCGATAGATTAGTTGACAATAAAAATAATTGTTAGCTGTAGCCCTATTTATTATAGTTCCTCTATGCCCTGCCTCTCTCAAACACGTCGTTTTCTACAAAGCCCCTCTTTCCGACAAGTGCAGTCTGCTCTGATTGGCCAGCTGACACAGTGCACTGTGATTGGCCGAACACCACAAGCACGTGTTGGAAATGTAACGCCCCTTACCATAATCGCGAGTTTCAGCTTTCAAAGTAAATATAAAGACAGTTAATAATGTTCTTAGTTTTACCATCAGTTCAAGCCCGAAAGAGGAACAGAGTCGTGTGACAGACACCGTGATGATGCTCGTATGTATTTACAGTAACGTTACACAAGCTGTGGTTAAGACAGCTGACTCCACTGTGATGTGACTCTGTCTCTCTCTCTCTCACACACACACAAGACGTGTTACTCAACACGGTGCAAAACTCCGCATTTGAACAGTCAGTAGCAAATACTTAAACTAATAACAAAGCATACTTCCAGACGCTGATTCAGAAGCGCCAGATTGTCAGAGCAAAGTCGGAATTCACAAAACTGTCATCCATAAAATGCGTTACACAAATTCAAACATTTGAGTTGTGCTGTTGGGCAATTCCACCAAAACCTGAAATATAAATTCTCATAAATTATATTTATAATTTTCCAATGTATTCCAATATATTTTTCTAAACCCCTTAAAATAGAGTCCAGACATCAGAAAAGTATCAGCCTATAGACCTGTTTTATATTTTAAATGAGGGAAAAACACATGCGTTACAGACGTGACCACAAATAACACGAGTTTCTGGGAGACATAATATTTTGTAAACTTTCTGCGAATTACAATGCACAAACCAGAAGCAAAAATATCTGCCGAATGGAGAAGGGTTGGCTATTTACTAGTGCTGTCAATCGATTAAAAAATTTAATCGCGTTAATCACAGTCATGGACTGTGATTAATCATGATTAATCGCACATTTAAAATACTAGGATTTACCTGTAAATGTGTTGAAATGAAATGCATAACAAACTAGTTTAAGAAAACAGAACCTTTCACACTTCCGCCAGGTATGAGACATAATCCTTATTATTCTTTTATCATTATTCATTTCTTTTTATTCAGCCATTATCAGCCTTTATACTGACAATAAAACGTTTACCAAGCCACATCGCTTCAATCCCAGTTTACATTTACCCAACTATTATCAAAAGTATTTCTAAATAAATACAACAAAACATTTTCTTGCGACCTTACGTGAAGTATTATGACAAAATGCATTATGAAGAAGAATTGGACCTGTTCTGCAGGTGCATTAGCGCTAACATTAGCATCATGCTTCAGTAGACAATTTATGAGATTAATAGTACACTTTTACTCAGAACTCACTTCAAACCTCCATCGAGTGTTTGTAATAACTTCCTTTTACGTTCACACGTCGAATTTGGTTGTTTACTGTTGTTAAAATATGCTCTTTATAGCCTTTTATATTGCTGCACAAATTAGCATTTCAAATGTACACATTCATCTCAAGAAAATCACATACAAACCATATCCTATTGTAATCGTGTGTTTATTATCTTATATAATCTATAGTGGCTGTTGTCAAGATTATTTCTGCTGTGTAAAAGCCTTAACATGTATGCTCTGGCTGAAACTCACGTTGTTTGTGATGTTACAACCGCCTCTCCGTTCTTAAATTGCCAGGGATACATTGCAACTATAATACACATTAGTAAAAGGATCTATTTTAATTTTCATTTGTCTATATACACTTTGGGCAGCCGCGGTACATTATAAAAATAGCCCAAAAAAAAACGCAACCCGCGGCTCTGTAATTTTTCCCGCGACTGTATTTTCAAAATAGCCCAATTGTGCCGCTACCCTGGCAACACTGGCTCGCTGTGCCCTCATCACACAATGATAGATAACCTTCTGCGCTGCGATGATGGGAAGAAGTTGGGGTCAAGCATTATCACATGATTAATTTGCGTTAAAAAAATATTAACGCGTTAAATTTAGATCAATCGCATGCATTAAAACGCATTAACGTTGACACCCCTACTATTTACAAAGCATAAAATATCAATTTTGTTTAAATTTTCATTTTGTGTTTCACAGGAAAAATCAATGTTACGGACGTGACATCTCTCCGTTACAGATGTGACCGTTCTGAAAGCGGAATTTATCCGACTATGAAAACGCCTATAAAAATGCTTTAAAAACTTTAACAGGGATGTCTAGTGGGTATTTAATAGAGGTGCCCCCCACTAAAGATTTTTCTAGTTAACTAGTAGTTCATTTAAGCCATTAGGCTATTCAACTAATCACGCATTTATATTAAATCAATAGGCCTACTAATCCATAATGAGCTTCAATATATTCCACGCTCAAGCACACTTATAAAGTTTGCCAAAAAAGCACAGGCAAAAGTAGCCTAATGATTATTAATGTGTAGAAAAAGGAGACATTTTAATTATTTATTAATAAACTAATGTTTTCTTGTCGGCTGCAAGATGAAATTCACAGTGCTGACTCTCATCTCCACAGTAGCCTACTGACACGCCTTTAGAGAGAAATGCAACCTTCATATGTAATCAGGGAGTATTTAATTTCGTTTTTAATTGGTTCATTTAAAAGTAGACATTTCAAAATTTCTATAGATATATTTCTCTATGTGAGACACACGTGCTGAGTTTTGGTTCTTTTTGGAGATGCGCTCCACACAGAGGTGGCAGAAAGCGCATCCTGTTTGTTTTTGAATTCAAAATAATGTTTTGTTGTTATTATGAATTTACATAAAATCAGTTTCTAATTGATTTTAAGTTGTTTCATTATCAGGAAAAAAAATGCAAGTTATCGCGTGGGTGCCTCCCTTTCATCCGCATTGATATTCCGCACAAACACTTGAACACGGGCTAAAAGCACATTTATAGCCTATAGGTTAATGCTAGAGTTTGGAATCCACATTAAAACAAATCCTCACCAGTCTACATCCGAGACAGGTGCAGTTATAATCTATAAATTGAAAGCTATTTGACATTTTAAAATGATCTAACTGACCAACGCTGCTCCAATTCGTTTATCATATTGTTGATCAAGATTAAACAGATGCCGCTGAAAAAATTAGTTTTAAAGACTTACTTATGCATTAAATAACTAAGATACAAAACGGGTTAAGTAAAATATTCTAAATATATAATAGGCCTATTGTACAAATATTTACAAAATAGACTGCGAATTGACTGCAGATTCACGTTTTGCATCTGCAAAGTGAATCATTTTACTATGCAATGATACGAAATTAAACCAAACAAGATGTGTAAAAGGGAAAAAAAATTGACAAAAAAAAAAAAAAGAATAAATAAATGATAACCCCACAGCTTGTACACTAAACATGCAAAATCTTGCACTCTGCATGCAGCACAGATAGCGACAAGAGTTATTTGAAACACACAAAATCTTTAAACAAGTTCACTTTACTCAAATGGCCTCCACAGTCACCAGATCTCAATCCAATAGAGCACCTTTGGGATGTGGTGGAACGGGAGATTCGCATCATGGATGTGCAGCCGACAAATCTGCAGCAACTGCGTGATGCGATCATGTCAATATGGACCAAAATCTCAGAGGATTGTTTCCAACACCTTGTTGAATCTATACCATGAAGAATTAAGGCAGTTCTGAAGGCAAAAGGGGGTCCAACCCGGTACTAGCAAGGTGTACCTAATAAAGTGGCCAGTGAGTGTATATTGTATATTTTTGTATAGTGTATAACATAGTGAATTATTTTTAACATGCAATGAGAATAAAAAATAAAACCAAACAAGATATGTAATGAAGAAAAAAATATTTAGACAGATAAGAATGAATGATGTTACTCCACAGCACTCTTGCGCGTCTCACTCAGCAGCATGCGCGCCGAACACGCAAAATCTTGCCCTCTGCATGAATGCAGCGCAGATAGTGACAAGTTATTTGAAACACATAAAAGGTTTAAAGAAGATAATATTGACAATGAACATTGACATTTGAAAAAGTTTTGGCGGTTTGTCCTTCAGTCCGTCTGTGCATTTCTGACCCGCACAGCAAATGCAGTTTAAATCTCTGCAACGTTTTCGAATGCAATTTAAATGAATGCAATTTCTAAAATGTTAGAATGAATTAATTTCTAAAATGTTATGACACGGCAAGCCTGAAACAGATCAGTATAGACCTACACAGTAGACTATCAGTCATCAGCAATGAGGTAAACATGCGTGCCAGTATGCATAAAATTTAATATGAAATGTCCATAACGGTCACGTCCGTAACGCATTATATGGTTGATAAGAGCAAAGAATAGAGATGAGCTGTTGATCATAATTAGCATGGCCATGAGTTGGCTTTGTACAGAAAGTTTCAAGTTAATTGCATTAATTATATGATATAAACTTAATCTTTAAAATGTTACGGACGTGACACAGCACTGAAGCGTCCTAACCTCTTAAATCTAGCCCTTATAAATCCAAAAATCATCTCTGTTTAGACAACGTGAGTTAATTTACTTTTCAGACAGGCCTCCATTCTACAAAATACTTACTGTTGACACAAATGAAAAAATGGGCAGTCTTTGATATCTCATTTGAAAACATGAAATACAGTCAAATGAAAATGTAATTTTACTTTAGGTGCACCCTTCATATATAGTGGATAAACAGCGATTTCCTTCAAATTTATATTAAAGCATGTTAATGCAGTAAAATACAGACCTAAATGCACAAGTTAAACAGGGTTTTATTCTTTTGGTAAAAACTTTATTTATTCATGGTAAGGATGACTTTTGCATGAAATTGCCCTGTTCTGTTGTAATGATTCCCAACTGCATCTACTTTCGGAAGGCCAAATAAAGTGCTTAGCTTTCGCACAGAAACACACAGCGTCTCCCTGACATGGCTGCATCAACACTACTGCGGTTACTGAAACCACGCCTTCTTTCTTTGCGTGAACATTTGGGCTGCATTTTGCAAATATTACCACATCGTGACGTAGACATGTGGGCGTGTTTGAACGAGCCGTTTTAGCCCGGTCTGGATCAGCCTTCTCTTTTAGATAGAATAAATCCTTTTGTGGGAGACTTTGAGCTTTGTAACTCTGCAGATCTTATACATACACAAACAGCTACATAACACACTAAAGAAAAGAAAAAATAGAAATCGCATCATATGACCCCTTTAAAAAAGGAGACATATAAAATGTGCAGAGCGATGGATCACCAGGCCTGGAGTTAAGAACCACTTATCCACCTTTTTCTTCAACACAGATGTAAGCCTATGGGTGAGACTTCTGGTTCATTAGCCGCTATAGGTAAATAACGAGGAGAATAACAACATGCGGTAAATGGTAAAACCGTTTGCACCACAAACCAGTGTGTTCATAATTAAGATTATACATTTAAATAATATGACACACCAATTTTCGATATCAAGCAGCAAAATGAACTGTTTTGTACTGCTAAAAATAGCTGGACGCAGATGAGACCGGAAGCTAGACCCATAGAATTTACAAATGGCCACGCGCATTTTTACGGCAAGAAAAAGTTTGATAAAGATGACCTAACAGACAAGAAAAAAACAACTGTACGAGTCTTTAGGGTAGAAACGACACATTGACTTAATCGATTACACTGACCATAAAAATAAGTCTTTTTGCATGGAATGCACAATGTACTCACAGAGACATTATTTGCTTTTATCTGAAGATCTGCCAGAGCTGCTGTGGGTGAGGTGTGTGGTTCAAACAAACGCTCTCCGCTCAGTTATGCCGAGTTCACACTGCACGATTTTAGCCCTGTTTTTCAGTCGCCGACAGGTTTTGTGAAATTGCCGACAAATGCCTGAAATCGGAGGCAAATCAGTGCTCGTTCACACGAGTGACAATCACACAGTGTGAATTATCAAAGATGCGATCTGAGAGAATCGCCGACACGTGGCAACACCCTTGAAATATGTCATGCTAAATATCTGGTCCTGTCAGCGATTCAGAATCCTGCTGTGTGAAATGAGTTCTGACTGAAAAACACATCTACGATGACCTACAGGGCAACGAGGTTCGGGGAGGAGTTATATGAAACGTAGTTTGCAGACCAGTGTTGCCAAGTCCGCGGTTGTCGCCGGTTGTTTTTCATATTTGCAGGTTGAAGCGACCCCAATAACGTGACATTTAACCCCTGGAATGTGAATTGTACCAGGAGAACCCCGCAAAAAAAAATGTGTACTTTTACCGCCCCTTTGAAAACAACAGTGATGCGACGTCTTTGAAAATCGTGCAGTGTGAACTCGGCATTACAAAGCATTTAAAGTTGTTGTAGGCTCTGTAAAAATATGACTGATGAACTTGTGCTTCAATTCGACTAATTCATGTAATACACTTTTAATTGAGAAAAAAAACTCCCAGTGTTATGGACATCGCCATCTTTGATACATCACTACGGTTACCTTAACGATTGTATTCTTATTTTCATAGTCAACATAATCGAGCAAGTGAATGGATAGTTTCAGCCCTATGTGTCGTACATATATAAAATTCAAATATTGTCTTATGCTTAGTGGTATTTCTATGTATTTATAGCATGGATGCATCTAAAGAAGACAGGTCCTTGGGAAGACTTGTAAATGATGAGCACAAAAATCCTACTTGCAAAATGAGGACCGTTGAAGTAAACGGAAAACCTCACCTGTGTCTCTTCGCTGTACGAGATATTCTACCAGGGGAAGAAATCACTTACAATTATGGAGACTCAGACTGGCCGTGGCGAGTCAAGGTACTTTCAAGATTGCTAAAAATCTTTATTAATAATTCATGATTACCCTTTACTCTCATTCTATTTAGTTACTAAGTTTTTTATATTTTTCAAGTCTTTGAATCAAGCATCAGAAGAATCCACTGATAAAAAGTTAGCCAGCAGTTTGGGTCCGCAGAAATCGGCAAGTCCATTTAAAACCTCTTTATCAATATTCTGTATTCTTGACTTTCTGAACATAAGGATACTGACGTGTGTGAGTACAGAGTCTGGGTTTTGTCAGAAGGAAAGGAGTGATAAATAAAGTTACTGTAGGACAGCTAGAGGAATGAACCTGTACTAGTTTTTCTATCTTTTAAAAATATTTCTGATTTTGATATTCACTGATTTCTTTTTTGGCATTCAGTCCCATCACGCTGCTTCTGTTTCCTCACCTGACTTGGACAAGGAGAACAGCAATGGTCCACATAAGAAAGCTGAGCCAGAACAGTCAGACAAAGCAAGAACATCAGGAAATAAACAGGTAACCATCTCAAGCATGCAGCAACTACCTATTAATGTAGCTCTCTGGAAGCGCACTGCACTCGCAACGAAATGGATACGTTTATAATCTAATTCATAAATATCAAACGTTTTTGACATCATTTATGGAATACACTCGTTTCACATTGAGTTCACAGTTTTAACGGTCATCTTTGCTTTAATTTATTTTCAAGATCTGAGGAAAATTATCTGTTGTTGCTTTCAGTATGGCTATAAGGAAGCACAAAATGATAAACTCATATTAGACACGTTTAACTTTGAATAAAGCACATAATCACCTGAGATTATCTACTGTCATATAGTTTGTATGTTGTTGTTCCAGCTGCAATGTCACAGAAATAGAAACCGTTTCTAAATTAGAAATTTTGTGTGTCGCCGTCATGGCTAGTTAGGACAAAAACTCAGATTAACATGAAAAAGATACCTTTTATCGCATGTCGCGGTGTCGCGTGTAGTTAGGACACGGTGTTAAGCTAAATAACTCCTTATATGTCTACAGAAGCTGTCTCAGTCAAGATTCTTGAAAGAAATTCAAAAGGAGCACAATAAGACCGCCAAACAGCCATCACAGAAAGATTGCTTGGTGAGTAAAATGTGAAATGGTCATATCACTACTGCAGGGGTAGGCAACGTCGGTCCTGGAGTGCCGCTGTCCTACAGAGTTTAGCTCCACCCCAAATCAAACACATGCTCTTTATCATCACAAGGGCTACGGGCAGGTGAGGTTTTTTCAGGGTTGGACCTAAACTCTGCAGGAAATTAGCACTCCAGGGCCGACAGTGCCTGTCCCTGAACTACTGTATGATTTACACCTAAGTCCATTAACAGTTAATTATTTTATTATTAATTTATATTATATTTGCTTGGTGCTTTTGCTTTGAGTTCTTATATTTTTATTCCAATTATATTTTTAAGCTCTCACAGTCATCTTCTGTCGCATCTACCACCGATACAACCTCTTTATCAGCACCCTGTGCTGTGTCCACTTCTGTAGTTGCCCTGATCTATGTCTGTTTTTTTTGGTTTTGTGGTCGTTGTTCATGAGTGCCTTGTTGGTCCAGAGCAGCCCGCTGTTCATTCTTTGGTTTTCCAGCATCTTCTGCATATTTGACCCCTTTCTAACAGTAACTGTATGGTTTTGAGATCTATCTTTCACACTGAGGACAACTGAGGGACTCATACACAACTATTACAAAAGGTGAAAACATTACCGTTGCTCCAGAAGGACACACAATGCTTTAAAAGCAAGAGGGTGTAAACTTTGAGTAGGATGATGATGATGATGTGTAAGTTTTTCTTTAAAAAAAAAAGAAAAAAAACTTTTTTTTCATTTAGTAGTGCACTTCAGAATCTACATAAATACTTACATGTTTCCAATTAACTGTACTTACATGTACAGTTTACCCTGATTATCCAAATTAAAAAGTTTACAGCCCCTGCCCCCCTTCTAGAGTATTGTTAAAAGTTTTCCTCAGTTGTCCTCAGTGTGAAAGATAGATGACAAAGTCATACAGTTACTGTTGGAAAGGGTCAAATATGCTGAAGATGTTGGAAAACCAGCGGGCTGCTCTGGACCAACAAGGCACTCATGAACAACGACCACAAAACCAAAAAAAAACAGACATAGATCATGAGGGTATTCAAGGTTCAAGGATATGTAAACATATGAATGTGGTCATTTTTATAAATTCAATTATTTTGTCTTGTGGAGAATACATAAACATCTGTAATGTGAAATTCAAGACAGTACTAAATAAAAGAAATAACCTTTTTTTTTGATCCCTCTTATATTGTTAAAATTATTAATATTTTGCATATTCTGAAATGGGTATGTAAACTTATTAGCACAACTGTATATGCAGTTTAATTTTTAACATTTATATATTAAACTGACCCATAAGGTTCAGCATATAAAATATTTGACATACTTGCTTTATTAAATTGACTGGTAGATTACTAAGATGCCTCATGTAACATTAATTAACTACGTTAAAAACTTTAGAAATACATTTAGCTATTGTGTTACTGTGAAAGTAATTGGAATTAATTAATTAATTTTTAATATTTATAAATAAATGTTTATTTATTTTTATTTATAATTATTTATAACTTTATTTATTTTGTAGGTTCTTCCAATACTTCAAAGCAGAAATGGGAAAATGCAGAGGTACAAGCAGTAGAACGACAAATGATAACCTTTATCAACACATGCAGAGTTCCTGGTAAGAAAGACTGTGAGCAATGCATACAAGCAGAACCAGCACTAAAGGAGCGGACATGGACAGGTGTTAAAAATTATGTCAGAAACAGGATCACTACTCTGAAAAAAAAGGGTGGTTTGTAGGGGTGTGTATGTAAAGGGGAAGAAGGAGGGAGGAGTGAACGTAAAGGGGAAGAAGGAAGGAGGAGTGAACGTAAAGGGGATGAAAGGGAGGAGTGAACAAAAGGGATGAAAGAGGGGAGCGTGAACAAAGGGGAAGGAAGGAAGGAGGAGTGAATGTAAAGGGGAAGAAAGAGGTAGGAGTGAGTGTGAATGAATGTAAAGGGAAAGTTCTTAAAATGTTACATGGATTGTCATTATAAACTTGATTATTTTCATTGTTCTGTTTTTACAAAGTTGGAGTATCATTTTAATCTTTTTAGTAAGTCGTAAACTATCTGTAATTTGCATGTCCACAACAATGTTTGAATAACATTAATTTCCTCAGTAAGTGGAGTCAATGTAAAGGGGAAAGTTTGTGTAATGTTACATGGTGTGTCATTATAAACCTTTTTTTTTTATTTCTTTTATTAGTTATAATATGCACTTTGACCACAATGTTTTATACTGTTCATATCTTTAACAAGTGGTATTATTAAAAGAAAGTTGTTGTAATAATGCATACATTTGATGGACTGAGTTTCCATGTTAATATTTTCTGTTATGTTTATGTTGGATTTTCATTCATCAATTTAAAAATGACAACTTGGTACAATACTGAGTGGAGTGATTTTTGTTGTTGTTCTTAATCCAATCTCATGATTATAGAGTTTGTGTATACAGGAGTCCCCAAAATGTCACTTAAGCGGAGTTTGTGTATCCCAGAGTCCCCAAAGTATAATTTAAGCAGAGTTTGTGTATCCTGAAAGTCCCTAAAATGTAATTTAAGCAGAGTATGTGTATCCCGAAGTCCCCAAAGTGTCACTTAAGCGGAGTTTGTGTATCCCGGAGTCCCCAAAGTGTCACTTAAGCGGAGTTTGTGTATCCCGAAGTCCCCAAAGTGTCACTTAAGCGGAGTTTGTGTGTCTCGGAGTCCCCAAAGTGTCACTTAATAGGAGTTTGTGTATCCCGGAGTCCCCAAAATGTCACTTAAGCGGAGTTTGTGTATCCCGAAGTCCCCAAAGTGTCACTTAAGCGGAGTTTGTGTGTCTCGGAGTCCCCAAAGTGTCACTTAATAGGAGTTTGTGTATCCCGGAGTCCCCAAAGTGTCACTTAAGCGGAGTTTGTGTATCCCGAAGTCCCCAAAGTGTCACTTAAGCGGAGTTTGTGTGTCTCGGAGTCCCCAAAGTGTCACTTAATAGGAGTTTGTGTATCCCGGAGTCCCCAAAGTGTCACTTAAGCGGAGTTTGTGTATCCCAAAGTCCCCAAAGTGTCACTTAAGCGGAGTTTGTGTGTCTCGGAGTCCCCAAAGTGTCACTTAATAGGAGTTTGTGTATCCCGGAGTCCCCAAAGTGTCACTTAAGCGGAGTTTGTGTATCCCAAAGTCCCCAAAGTGTCACTTAAGCGGAGTTTGTGTATCTCAGAGTCCCCAAAGTGTCACTTAAGCGGAGTTTGTGTATCTCGGAGTCCCCAAAGTGTCACTTAAGCAGAGTTTGTGTATCTCAGTCCCCAAAGTGTCACATAAGTGGAGTTTGCGTATCTTGGAGTCCCCAAAGTGTCACTTAAGCGGAGTTTGTGTATCTCGGAGTTTGTGTTTCTGTTGTATTCCGAAACAGTTTTTTAATGGAGACACATCAAGTCATTGATAATTCCTATAGAGCTCTTCACAATGTTTATGTTTTTACAGAAAATCATGTCTTAATGTCTCTGAGCCTTCAGTCAGCAGCAAAAGGAAACTGCTGAGATTAAACCTCCTCAAGATACTAAATTAACTAGAAGGATGCAGGTAGTGGTCAGTGAATTGTCCTCTGTCATGCAGACACCTGATTTCAAGTTACTAGTCAGAAAAATGTAGGTTATCTATTTTCAATTATCTTAAAAAAACTAACTCGTGTATTATGCCTTTATCTCTGCACTAGCTTGTTTTCTAGACAATATTGACACTATGGCCCGGTTTCACAGACAGGGCTTAGACTAAGTCAGGATTAGGCCATAGTTCAATTAGGTCATTTAAGTAATTTCTACAAACCTGCTTGGAAAAAAAAAACAAAACAAAACAAAAAAAACATTACTAGTGTGCATCTTGAAACAAAACAAAGGCACTGATATATTTTAAAATCAGTCAGTGCAAGTTTCTTTCAGCTGAAACAGATCAGACTTAAATTTTAGTCTAGGACTAGGCTTAAGCCTTGTCTGTGAAACTGGGGGTATGAGTTGCAATTCTATTTCTGCTCGTTAGGATGACTCATTGGTAGCACAACCACAAAGTCCTAAAAGTATAGCTTAACCAGAGTTTGTGTATCACCAAAGTCCTTAAATTGTGGCTTGATCAGAGTTTGTGTATGTCCCCAAAAGTGACATAAAAAATACTTGTCCCTAAAGTGAAGGTAAAATGTCAGGTCTTTAAAGAAGGCTTTTATTGAGAATATCAACTGATAAGTGTAAAGAGAGCTTCTCCTGTATCTCAGTCATATATTTCTTTTGTCTCTAGACCCTTTAGAAAGAGGTGTACCCAAAGGTAGGGTGTTCAGTCATACGTCCTCATTTTGTAGTTAAGTAGGTATGCGTGTGTGTGTGTGTGTGAGAGAAAGAGTGTGTGTGTCCGCGTTCGCTCACCTCTGGGCGTCGAGGGTTTGCCGTGTGGTAAAAGTAATCGTCGTACACCGTCAGGAAGGTGTTGGTAACAGGAAGAGGAAGTCCTTGGAGCTGGAGCGTGTGGAAGTCGTTGATCTGCTGCAGCAGCCCTGGAAACACACACAGAGCGTCAGCTCCTGCAGCGGCTCCAGAAACAGCAGCGAGAGCGAGAGCGAGAGCTACCTTCAGACAGGAAGAGCCTCCCGACCCAAACATCCGGCGCCGCGACCGTCACGCTCTCCACCGCCATCGCGCTGAGAAACCACACACACACGTCAGAAACACACCGCGCCGCAGCGCTCGCACAGCGCACGCCGCTCACCTGGGGTTCATGTGACCGACCTCCTGATCGAAGTGCCTGCTGCTGATGACCTCTGACCTCCACTCGGTGTCTGCAAGAAACACAAGCTCAGAGAGACGCCGGCGAGACGAGCAGAGGAGCGACAGCGCGACACTCACTGTACGAGTACGTGGTTTCCGTCTTCTTCTCTCCGTTCTCCTCGTAGTCCCTGCGACGAGCGAGACAGACGTGAGTGAGTGTGAGGAGTGTAAGTGAGTGAGTGAGTGAGTGTGAGGAGTGTGAGGAGTGTGAGGAGTGAGTGAGTGTGAGGAGTGTGAGGAGTGAGTGAGTGAGTGAGTGTGAGGAGTGTGAGTGAGTGAGTGAGTGTGAGGAGTGTGAGGAGTGAGTGAGTGAGTGAGTGTGAGGAGTGTGAGTGAGTGAGTGAGTGAGTGTGAGGAGTGTGAGTGAGTGTGAGGAGTCAGTGAGTGAGGAGTGTGAGTGAATGAGTGAGTGAGTGAGTGAGTGAGTGAGTGTGAGGAGTGTGAGTGAATGAGTGACTGAGTGAGTGAGTGAGTGAGTGAGTGTGAGGAGTGTGAGGAGTGAGTGAGTGAGTGAGTGTGAGGAGTGTGAGGAGTGAGTGAGTGAGTGTGTGAGTGAGTGAGTGAGTGAGTGTGAGGAGTGTGAGGAGTGAGTGAGTGAGGAGTGTGAGTGAATGAGTGAGTGAGTGAGTGAGTGAGTGTGAGGAGTGTGAGGAGTGAGTGAGTGAGTGAGTGAGTGAGGAGTGTGAGTGAATGAGTGAGTGAGTGAGTGTGAGGAGTGTGAGTGAATGAGTGAGTGAGTGAGTGAGTGAGTGTGAGGAGTGTGAGGAGTGAGTGAGTGAGTGAGTGTGAGGAGTGAGTGAGTGAGTGAGTGAGTGTGAGGAGTGAGTGAGTGAGGAGTGTGAGGAGTGAGTGAGTGAGGAGTGTGAGTGAATGAGTGAGTGAGTGAGTGAGTGTGAGGAGTGAGTGAGTGAGTGTGAGTGAGTGAGTGTGAGGAGTGTGAGTGAGTGAGTGTGAGGAGTGTGAGGAGTGAGTGAGTGAGTGTGAGGAGTGTGAGTCAGTGTGAGGAGTGTGAGGAGTGAGTGAGTGAGTGTGAGTGAGTGTGAGGAGTGTGAGGAGTGAGTGAGTGAGTGAGTGAGTGTGAGGAGTGTGAGTGAGTGAGGAGTGTGAGTGAATGAGTGAGTGAGTGAGTGTGAGGAATGTGAGTGAATGAGTGAGTGAGTGAGTGTGAGGAGTGTGAGTGAGTGAGTGTGAGGAGTGTGAGGAGTGAGTGAGTGAGTGAGTGAGTGTGAGGAGTGTGAGGAGTGAGTGAGTGAGTGTGAGTGAGTGAGTGTGAGGAGTGAGTGAGTGAGTGTGAGGAGTGTGAGGAGTGAGTGAGTGAGTGAGTGAGTGTGAGGAGTGTGAGGAGTGAGTGAGTGAGTGAGTGAGTGTGAGGAGTGTGAGGAGTGAGTGAGTGAGTGTGAGTGAGTGAGTGAGTGAGTGTGAGGAGTGAGTGAGTGAGTGTGAGGAGTGTGAGGAGTGAGTGAGTGAGTGAGGAGTGTGAGTGAATGAGTGAGTGAGTGAGTGTGAGGAGTGTGAGTGAGTGAGTGAGTGAGTGTGAGGAGTGTGAGTGAGTGAGTGAGTGAGTGAGTGAATGAGTGAGTGTGAGGAGTGAGTGAGTGAGTGAGTGAGTGTGAGGAGTGTGAGTGAATGAGTGAGTGAATGAGTGAGTGTGAGGAGTGTGAGTGAGTGAGTGAGTGAGTGTGAGGAGTGAGTGAGTGTGAGGAGTGTGAGTGAGTGTGAGGAGTGTGAGTGAGTGTGAGGAGTGAGTGAGTGAGGAGTGTGAGTGAGTGAGTGTGAGGAGTGTGAGTGAATGAGTGAGTGAGTGAGTGAGTGAGTGTGAGGAGTGAGTGAGTGAGTGTGAGGAGTGAGTGTGAGTGAATGAGTGAGTGAGTGAGTGTGAGGAGTGTGAGTGAATGAGTGAGTGAGTGAGTGAGTGAGTGTGAGGAGTGAGTGAGTGAGAGGAGTGTGAGTGAATGAGTGAGTGAGTGTGAGGAGTGTGAGTGAATGAGTGAGTGAGTGAGTGAGTGAGTGAGTGTGAGGAGTGAGTGAGTGAGTGAGTGAGTGTGAGGAGTGTGAGTGAATGAGTGAGTGAGTGAGTGAGTGAATGAGTGAGTGTGAGGAGTGAGTGAGTGAGTGAGTGAGTGTGAGGAGTGTGAGTGAGTGAGTGAGTGTGAGGAGTGAGTGAGTGAGTGAGTGAGTGAGTGTGAGGAGTGTGAGTGAGTGAGTGAGTGAGTGAGTGAGTGAGTGAGTGAGTGTGAGGAGTGAGTGAGTGAGTGAGTGTGAGGAGTGTGAGTGAGTGAGTGAGTGAGTGAGTGAGTGAGTGTGAGGAGTGTGAGTGAATGAGTGAGTGAGTGAGTGAGTGAGTGAGTGAGTGTGAGGAGTGAGTGAGTGAGTGAGTGAGTGTGAGGAGTGTGAGTGAGTGAGTGAGTGTGAGGAGTGTGAGTGAATGTGAAGTGAATGAGACACCTGCTCTCGCTGTACTCCACCCACTGGTACATCTCCACCCGTCTCTGCAGCTTCACCGCCTGCACCGACACGCCGTAGTTCGGATCGTACAGCGGCTGCGACACAGACACACGTCAGTCAGCGATTCGGTTCTGATCAAACAATCTCTGCAGAGAACACTATCAGCTCATTACTATCACAGGTTCAAATTAACAACTGACTCCAAACGGCTACATTCAATTGCCATTATTTTCATTAAGTGTTTGGCACATAATAGTGCATATATTTATCGAAATACTCCTCTCTATAGTTATTATTTATATCAAGTTTATGGACACTGAACGTCTTTCCTGACGTAAACGTTGCGTCACGTGACATCGGTTGTCGTGACGTCACTACCTGCGCGGTCCGCAGCGGCGCGGACAGGTGAACCAGACGACCGTCATTCTGAGGGTCCAGCGTCACTTCCGGACGAAGAGACACGACCTGATTGAGACCCTCATCCAGAGACGAGGCCGTGCGCAGAGCGCGCCCCTGCAGACACAGATGATTGACAGATGCATGCGCTGCATGACTGATTGATTGATTGATTGATTGATTGATTGATTGATTCTCACCTCATTCGTGAAGAGCACGTATAAAGACAGCGCGAACAGACAGACGCCCGCGATCACGCCGCCGGTGCTCGCGCTCAGACGCTCCAGGAACCCGGGGGACCGGTCCGCGTGAACGCGCGTGTGCTGCTCACCTGAAAACTGACAGACAGACAGACAGACAGACAGACAGACAGACAGACGGACGGACGCAGTGTTATTATTATTATTACTGCAGCAGTGAGCGAATCTTATTAACCGCAGATCAACGCGACTTACTGCTTCAGTCATTCTGTGTGTTTCAGGAACGCATCAAAGTCTGTAGCTTCTAAAACTCTGCCTTTAAAAGTTATGTTTCCGATTAAACTGTCGCTTTGAAACGACCTTATAATGTGAGAGAGAGCGAAACTCACTAAACTTGACTGGCTAAACGAGTCGAGGAAGTGTCTGGCGCGGAGCAGGCTGGGAAATGTAGTCGCTTTCGCGCGGAGCAGGCTGGGAAATGTAGTCATATTGTCAAACAATACAGTTAAAAGCGATAGTATATCGGCTAGAAGATATCATGATAATTAACATCATGATTTTCTGTGTAGCTGCTTTGAAATGATATATAAATAAACCTGAATTGAGTGCTCAGTTCATGTAGCCTATATAATCAATATTTTATTATATATTAACCAGAAACTTCGTTTTATTACAGTTATGTGCAGTGTTTTATTGTTACAGTGCTGAAAAAAACAATAGAAACCATAACAGAAATTCGAATGGTTTCCACTACAAATACCATTACAAACCATTAGCTTTTAACCATTAAAACCATTAAAATGTTTTCTGTAGTGTGTTTTGGGACATATTCCATTAGGATTTATTGGTTTTAACAAGCCACCAATAGAAGGCGACCAATTACCAGTAGAACAGTTTACATTAAAACCAGTACAAGTCCTGTTATAACCAGTAAAACATTACTAATTCTGTGATGTGTCTATTGGTTTTTTTTTTCAGCAGGGTTGTTAAAGTTAATTGGCTGAAACTGAAAAATGTAGCAAATGTGTGTAAATCTTGAGTGTCTGGACAGACTGTGTGTGTGTGTGAGAGAGAGAGAGAGAGAACTGTTATATGTGTGGTTTATAAGGACAAAGTGTCAGGTTACTCACCAGCATTATGAGGACATCTCAGTGTCCATATATGTAATTTTTTATGCATAAAATAAGGCCTGTATGAAGTTTTTAAAGAATTTAAGAATTGACCTCATAAACCATAATGTGGATGTGTATATAGTCAAGTCAAGTCACCTTTATTTATATAGCGCTTTTAACAATACAGATTGTGTCAAAGCACTTAACAGTATCAAATTGGAGGATAGAGTGTCAAGATTAAACACTCAATTTTCAGTTAAAGGCATTTCATTATTGAATTCAGAGATGTCATTGTCTAGCTCAGTTTAGTTTAAATAGTATATATGAAATCAAATCGACGATAATCGTTAGAAATTAAGTGTCCCCAACTGAGCAAGCCAGAGGCGACAGCGGCAAGGAACCAAAACTCCCTCTGTGACAGAATGGAGAAAAAAACCTTGGGAGAAACCAGGCTCAGTCTGGGGGCCAGTTCTCCTCTGGCCAGACGAAACCCGCAGTTCAATTCCAACAGAAGCCATGTCAGATTGTGTAAAGGGCTTATCTGATTCCTGTGGTCTTGTCCCAATGGGGCATTTTAATTTGTAATTTAATGTATTTGTTATATTTGTGTTTTATTCATTATTTGAAGTTTTTCATTTATATGATTTATTCATTTGCTATAATTGTAATGTATAGTTTAATCCATTTATTGTTTCTCGGTCTATTGTGTGATGAAGACGAGCCCACCAGCTCGCCTTCGGGGAAAAATGTGAGTCCGTGAAGGGATGTGAAAACGATGGCTCACTCGCAAAAGCACTTTTGTGCAAGGTGGAATTTATTTACAGTGCCAGAAAGATTGTCAACAGTGAAGAATATATACAAGCGCACCTAAAAATGACAAAAATCCAAAGTACCAAATAAACAACAAAAGGGAAAAATAAACCAGAAAATAATCCAACAATGATATAATCAGGTAGCAAACAGGTATCCACAATATACGAAGGGGTTTTTGCTTGAGGCACCGCAGTAGCACTCTTGCATCGACTTGGTAAACAAGTACCATCTTTCTGTTTGGCCTTGGCTTATATAGGCCAAACCCCGCCCCTTTTTTGGGCTATACCATTCACAGGTAAAAAAATAACATTTAACACACACACAAATACCACATCTATTGGTCATCTGTAATACTTAATCAACAATAATCACTTCCGATCTATATATATATATATAAATAAACACATAACACATAATACATTTAACACATAATTTCCACACTTAAATGCCCACAGAAACACCTATTCATACTAGACAATGGTTTCGCCAGCTTCCGGTTGCGCTGTGTGGCGCGACTAAGCCCGTGATGTTATAATCGACTGCCGCTTGTTCGTTCGGTTTGGCCGGCGCGGTGTTTCCTGCCGGAAGACTGACTATGCCCACACAGACAAACATTACAGGGATGAAACGACACAACAAGTGCAGTGTAAGTGTATGAAATGACCGGGAATTGGATATGGACAGGGGAGAGTGCTGCAATGGGAAAATGTCCATGTGCTATCAGGATCGCGTGTGCACCCGCTACTCCGATAGCGGCGGCGGCAGTGAGGAACGGTACGGAGGATGAATGAGGTAAGTAGGCGAGTATGTATGTATGTATGTATGTGTGTGTGTGTGTGTGTATGTGTGTCAGTGCTGCTTCCCCAGCGGTGGCAGCTAATGCAACTTTATCACATATTGTTATAATATATATTTGTTTGTTTATTATAATTTAAATTTATGTCTCCGGGGCTCATCTAGGTGTCCTGGTCTCCGCTGATGATCAGGGCTGTAGACATCATCTCTTGGTGCTGATCCACCATCTGATCGGATACGGACTGAGAAACAGAATAAGAAAGTAACAGACAAATATTAGCGTAGATGCCATTCTTCTTACGATGTAACGAGTACATCGTGTGTTATGAGGAGTGTTCCCGTTTCCGGTTGATCTAATTAATGCAGCCTAACAATCCTTTAACGGATTTGAATAATAGAAGTGTATTAGTGTGTTATGTGTAAGCCAGGTTAAAGAAATGTGTCTTTAATCTAGATTTAAACTGACAGAGTGTGTCTGCCTTCCGAACAGTGTTAGGTAGATTGTTCCAGAGTTTGGGCGCTAAATAGGAAAAGGATCTGCCGCCTGCAGTCGATTTTGATATTCTAGGTATTATCAAATGGCCAGAGTTTTGAGAACGCAGCAGACGTGGAGGACTATAATGTGCGCTCAAGTACTGAGGAGCTAAGCCATTCAGGGCTTTATAAGTAATTAACAAGATCTTAAAATCTATCCGATGTTTGATAGGGAGCCAGTGCAGTGTTGACAGAACCGGGCTAATATGGTCATACTTCCTGGATCTAGTAAGGACTCTAGCTGCTGCATTTTGGACCAACTGTAGTTTATTGATCAAGCGTGCAGAACAACCACCCAGTAAAGCATTATAATAGTCTAACCTTGAGCTCATAAACGCATGAATTAGTATTTCTGCATTTGACGTTGAGAGCATAGGTCGCAATTTAGATATGTTTTTGAGTTGTAAAAATGCAGTTTTACAGATACTAGAAACATGGCTTTCAAATGAAAGATTGCTATCAAACAGCACACCTAGGTTCCTAACTGATGAAGAAGAATTGACAGAGCAGACGTCAAGTGTTAGATAGTGTTCTAGGTTATTACATGTGGGGTTTTTAGGTCCGATAATTAACACCTCTGTTATTCAGAATTTAGCAGTAAGAAATGAGTATCATCAGCATAACAGTGAAAGCCAACACTGTGTTTCCTGATGATATTTCATAAGGGTAACATGTAAAGCGTGAAAAGTAACGGCCCTAGTACTGAGCCTTGAGGTACTCCATACTGCACTTGTGATTGATATGATACCTCTTCATTCACTGCTACGAACTGATGGCGGTCAGATAAGTACGATTTGAACCATGCTAAGGCACTTCCACTAATGCCAACAAAGTTTTCTAGTCTATTCAAAAGAATGTTGTGGTCGATAGTGTCGAACGCAGCGCTAAGATCCAGTAGAAGTAATAAAGAGATACAACCATGATCAGATGATAGAAGCAGGTCATTTGTAACTCTAATGAGAGCAGTCTCAGTACTATGATACCGTCTAAATCCTGACTGG
The DNA here is from genome assembly GCA_039654775.1 of Spinibarbus caldwelli. Taxonomy (NCBI): domain Eukaryota; kingdom Metazoa; phylum Chordata; class Actinopteri; order Cypriniformes; family Cyprinidae; genus Spinibarbus; species Spinibarbus caldwelli. The sequence goes on from CM077230.1 coordinate 278,709, forward strand.
AATTCCTCATAGATACCATTTTTCTCTAAGAAGGAATATAATTGTGAGGATACTACCTTTTCTAGTATCTTTGACAGAAAAGGGAGTTTTGAGATCGGTCTGTAATTAACTAGATCTTTGGGGTCAAGTTTTGGTTTTTTAAACAGCCAATTTGAAGGTTTTGGGGACATATCTTAATGACAATGATGAACTAATAATAGTCAAAAGATGATATGTGACTTCTGGAAGCACCTCTTTTAGTAGTTTAGATGGAATAGGGTCTAACATACATGTTGTTGGTTTAGATGATTTAACAAGTTTATACAAGTCTTCCTCTCCTATAATAGAGAATGAGTGGAATTGTTCCTCAGGGGATCTATAGTGCACTATCTGATGCGATACTGTAGCTGACGGCTGCATGGTTACAATTTTATCTCTGATAGTATCGATCTTGGAAGTAAAGTAGTTCATAAAGTCATTACTGCTGTGCTGTTGGGAAATGCCAGCACCTGTTGATGCTTTATTTTTTGTTCATTTAGTCACTGTATTGAATAAATACCGGGGGTTATGTTTGTTTTCTTCTAGAAGAGATGAAAAGTCTTTTAATGCTTTTCTGTAGGATAGGGTACTTTACAGCCAAGCTATACGAAATACCTCTAGTTTTGTTTTCCTCCAGCTGCGCTCCATTTTCCGGGCTGCTCTCTTTGGGGCGCGAGTGTGCTCATTATACCACGGTGTTGGACTCTTATTCTTAATCTTCCTTAAGCGTAAAGGAGCAACCATATCTAAAGTGCTAGAGAAGAGAGAGTCCATAGTTTCTGTTACATCATCAAGTTGTTCTGAGCTATTGGATATGCTGAGGAACTGAGATAAGTCAGGAAGATTATTTATAAAGCAGTCTTTTGTGGTAGAAGTGATGGTTCTACCATATTTGTAACAAGGAGTTGGCTTTACAGTTTTAGCTATATGGAATATACAGGAGACTAGATAATGATCTGAGATATCATCGCATTGCTGTAAAATTTCAATGCCACTGACATCAATTCCATGTGACAGTATTAAATCTAGAGTATGATTTCAACAATGAGTAGGTCCTGACACGTGTTGTTTAACACCAATAGAGTTTAGAATGTCTATAAATGCTGATCCCAACAAATCTTTTTCATTATCAACATGGATATTAAAATCACCAACAATTAGGACTTTATCTGCAGCCAGCACTAACTCAGATAGAAAATCAGCAAATTCTTTAATAAAGTCTGCATGGTGCCCTGGTTGCCTGTATACATTAGCCAGTACAAACATCACAGGGGATTTATCATTAACACTTGTTTCTTGGATAACGTTATATGAAGCACCCTTACTTCGAACGAATTATACTTCAAACCCGACCTCTGAGAAATACTGAAAATATTGCTATAAACTGTAGCAACACCTCCCCCTTTACCTTTTGGACGTGGTTCATGTTTGTAACAGTAATCTTGGGGTGTAGACTCGTTTAAAAGTAATGTAATCATCTGGTTTTAGCCAGGTTTCTGTCAAACAAAGCACATCTAGTTTATGGTCAGTGAACATATCATTTACAAAAAGTGCTTTTGTAGAAAGGGATCTAATATTCAATAAGCCGAGCTTTATCATGTGTTTATCTGTATTATATCTGTTTTTTATTTGTTGAACATCAATTAAATTGTTACTCTTACTTTGGTTTGGATGTTTTCTATATTTTCTAGTTTGGGGAACAGACACAGTCTCTATAGTGTGATATCTAGGTGAAGGAGTCTCTATGTTCTGAGAATTAACTGACTTCTGTGACGTGAGGCGGCTAGCAGACGGTCGGTTTTGCCAGTCTGTCTGCTTCCTGACCTGGGCCCCAATTAGTCAAGTACGAACTCTAAGACTATGTGCCATATTTCTAGAGAGAAGAGCGGCACCACCCCAGGAGGGATCAAGAACATCAAGAAGATCAGGCCCTTTCTTTCGGAACATGCTTCACAACTCCTTGTTCAAGCTCTTGTTCTGTCCAGGCTGGACTATTGCAATGCTCTCTTGGCAGGTCTTCCAGCTAGTTCTGTCAAACCTTTACAATTAATCCAGAACGCGGCAGCAAGATTAATCTTTAATGAGCCGAAAAGAACGCACATCACATCTCTGTTTATCAATTTGCACTGGCTACCAATAGCTGCTCGCATAAAATTCAGGGCATTAATGTTTGCCTACAAAACCACCACTGGCTCTGCACCCCTTTACCTAAATTCATTACTTCAGACTTATGTGCCTCTAGAAGCTTGCATTCTGCAAGTGAACGGCGCTATATTGTTCATCCCAAAGAGGCACAAAATCACTTAACCCGGACTTTTACATTAACGGCTAAAAACACATCTCTTCCATCTTTATTTGACCCTCTAACTCTAGCTCTCTCTATTCTAATTCTATTCTTTAAAAAAAAAATCGTGCCCCTTTTAGACTTGCACTCTATTCATTTACTGCTTGTTTTCTTAAAAAAAAAAAAACAATCTCATACAAGCCTCTCTATTGTTTTAGCATTCTATCTATTTCTTTTTATTTATTATAAAATTAACAAAAGCAAAAAAGGCCTCTAACACTAGCTTCCTCTATTCTTTTTCAGTTCTATCTGTTTTATTTTTATTTATTGTATAATTTAAAAAATAACCTTGCTACGTGTACTGTGTTAAACTAATTGAGACTTGCAACAGCACTTGCATATCATTGCTCTTTTGTTGAGTTTGATTGCTTCCATCGTCCTCATTTGTAAGTTGCTTTGGATAAAAGCATCTGCTAAATGACTAAATGTGAATGTAAAGGCTTTTTAATGGATCAGTAAAGATAAACACGATGTGACTAAACATTAAACAATGAAGGTTTACAGAGTAATCAAATATTTTGTAGAGGCGGGTCAAAATGGCAATTTTCACCTGAGATTTAAAGACTCTTTTGATTTATATTTGTGTATATACAATCATGGTGTACAGGGACGCAGGACTTGTGTTTGTATTTCTATAGCCGACAGATCATCGCTCTCTATATCGTATTTGTGTATATTATATTAATATTTAATTATTAATATTTATTTATTAGTCAGTTTGTGTGTCGGCTCAATCATGGTATAGCAGGACATGGTTAACATTACTACAAAACACGGACACTAACGCTTTGTGCCTGAGACTTAAATGAAGTTGTTTTCATTAATAACAACAACAATAATAAATATAGCTGCAAGCAGCAATTACCAGGGTTCAAGCACTTTAAGATGGTATGCTTTTAGGGACTCATACGCAGCTATTACAGAAGGTTCAAACGCTCACTGATGCTCCAGAAGGAAAAACCGTGCATTAAGAGCCGGGGGGTGAAAACTTTTGAACAAAATGAAGATGTGTACATTTTTCTTATTTTGCCTAAATATCATATTTTTTCATTTACTACATTTAGTACTCAAAGTTTTCACTCTCCGGCTCTTAATGCATTGTGCACATTATTGCTGAAGTGTTGCGCAATGACTTTGTCACGGTGCACATAGCAGGGAGGAACGAGGAGACGAGGATGAACTCAAAATACAGTCTTTAATGAACTCAAAACAGACAGGGCAAGACAAGGCAAGGCTGGGACATACAGGAACACCGGGAATTAACGAGTAGACCAGACCAAATCCAACTAAACAGGCATGAACTAAATACACATGATAATAACAGATAATGACACACACCTGAACTCAATAAACTAATAATCACACAGAACAAGGACAGGAACAAAACCAAATAAGGACACAAGAGGGCGGGAACACAAGACACACGACAGAGGACTGACAGACTGGTGGGTAAAATTTTTTAAACTTATGATTGTGAGTCACTCAGTCGTATTTAGGGGAAGGATATGAGCTGTCAGATAAACTTTTGGTGTTTATTAAAGATTTTGGATGAGAGTGCTTTTTAGTGGTTTCAACCAAAAATATAAACAATAGGAAGCTATTATAATGAATAAAAACCATAAAATAGCAACATCTAGTGGATCTTTTGAATATGAGGGAAGATCTAGAGTAGAATTGAAGTGGTCCTGACTCCATGTATATTCTTTTATTTCATCCAAATCTGGACAACAGAGTAGTATAGATGACCCATGTGCTTAACTATTCTGTGACACAGTTATTCTGTAATTATCGTTATTTGTACTATAAAATGTATAGTGTGAATGTGTAAAATGTTTAACATGGGCACTGTATTGTAAATATGAATTAAACTGCTCTTACATTCTCTGGGACTATTTAATTTTCCTGGTGCAGTTTTTGCATATGAAAATTATGAATTGATGCAGCATGTAATATGTAATACTTATATTTTTATATAATTTAAATAAGTTTTTATGTGTATGTCCTGACATCATTTAAATCCTTAATATCAATTCAAAAATACTCCTTACAATTATTTTCGGGCCTCATATCCGTACCAGGGAAAAAACAAAATAAAAAAACAAAACAAAACAATAGTCAACTGTGGACAAATTCCATGTGATAGTTTGTGGTTTGCAAAAAGGCACTACCCAGGAAAGATCAGAGAACTGATAAACATGCTTGATGCAAGTTAAAAGTTACTGTTAAAAATGAGAGGGACGCCTCAGCCGTAACCTGAAGAGTTGTGGTGAGTATTTAAAAGTCTTAAAATCTATTTGATGTTTTTGAAAATATGCTGGACTGGAATACACCTGCTTTACTTATTTACTGTGGTGAAAAACTATAAAAACACAGAAGTGGTAACTGTCACTTTTACAAAACATCTCCAAAGTATCTACTAAAATTTAAGAAGCTTTATTGAAATAACATTGTTTCTGATGCTTATATATAGTCAAGTCACCTTTATTTATATAGCGCTTTTAACAATACAGATTGTGTCAAAGCACTTAACAGTATCAAATTGGAGGATAGAGTGTCAGTAATGTATAATAATAAGATTAAACACTCAATTTTCAGTTAAAGGCATTTCATTATTGAATTCAGAGATGTCATTGTCTAGCTCAGTTTAGTTTAAATAGTATCTATGAAATAAAATTGACATTAATCGTAAAAAATTAAGTGTTAGGTGTGTTGGAAATGTGTGTACACATCCATCCTATAATGATAAAAATCCACACAGTGTTTTTTTTTAAATCCCATCTTGGGTAGAAGATGGCGCCGCAACAGTGGTAGGTCTCATCAGCAACAACGATGAAATGCACTACAGAGAGGAATGACACAGCTGGCGAAATGGTGTGGCACTAACAACCTGTCCCTCAATGTGAGTAAGACAAAGGAGGTTGTGATGGACTTCAGGAGAAACTCCGCTGATCACCCCCCACTGACCATCGACAGCTCGCCTGTGGAGAGAGTCAGCAGCACTAAATTCCTGGGGGTGCACATCACAGAGGACCTCACCTGGACCACCAACACCATGTCACTCTCCAAGAAGGCACAACAGCGCCTACACTTTATCAACTTCACAATATCAAAATAGGAAAATAGTGTGTCAATAATGTAAAATGACAAGATTAAACACTCAATTTTCACTTAAAGGCATTTCATTATTGAATTCAGTGATGTCATCGTCCAGCTCAGTTCAGTTTAAATAGTATCTGTGCAATCATGTAGACGATATCGCTGGAAAATAAGTGTCCCCAGCTAAGCAAACCAGAGGCAACAGCGGCAAGGAACCAAAACTCCATCGGTGACAGAATGGAGAAAAAAACCTTGGGAGAAACCAGGTTCAGTCGGGGGCCAGTTCTCCTCTGACCAGACGAAACAGCAGTTCAATTCCAACTGCAGCAAAGTCAGATTGTGCAGAGGACTCATCTGGTTCCTGTGGTCTTGTCCCAGTGGCTGTCTAGGTGACGAGGTCCTCACTGGGGATCTGTCTCTGGGGTTCATCTAGGTGTCATTGATCTCCGCTGACGTTCAGGGCTGTAGAGGTCGTCTCTAGGTGCTGATCCACCATCTGATCTGGAGACAGACTGGATCTGGTGGCTATAAGAAAGAAACAGACTAATATTAGCGTAGATGCCATTCTTCTTACGATGTAGCAAGTACATCGGGTGTTATGGGAAGTTTTCCCGGTTCCAGTTGACCTAATTAATGCAGCCTAAAAATCCTTTAATGGATTTGAATATTAGAAGTGTATTAGTGTGTTATGTGTACGCCAGGTTAAAGAGATGGGTCTTTAATCTAGATTTAAACTGACAGAGTGTGTCTGCCTCCTGAACAGTGTTAGGTAGATTGTTCCAGAGTTTGGGCACTAAATAGGAAATATATTTATATACAGTGGGGGAAAAAATTAATTGATCCCCTGCTGATTTTGTACATTTGCCCACTGACAAAGAAATGATCAGTCTATAATTTTAATGGTAGGTTTATTTGAACAGTGAGAGACAGAATAACAACAAAAAATCCAGAAAAACGCATTTCAAAAAAGTTATAAATTGATAAGTATTTGACCCCTCCACAAAACATGACTTAGTACTTGGTAGCAAAACCCATGTTGGCAATCACAGAGGTCAGACATTTCTTGTAGTTGGTCACCAGGTTTGCACACATCTCAGGAGGGATTTTGTCCCACTCCTCTTTGCAGATCCTCTCCAAGTCATTAAGGTTTAGAGGCTGACGTCTGGCAACTCGAACCTTCAGCTCCCTCCACAGATTTTCTATGGGATTAAGGTCTGGCTCAAATCTAAGCATGTTTTCATAATGTGACAGAATGCAAATCATACTACTGTTTACTGTATCATTGCCATCCGGGTGTCTAGAGTGTGTTGCAGAAGGACATTTGAAAAGAGTCCAGTGATTTTATGAAGACTACTAATAATAGAGAAAAATACATTTTGGTAAGTTCCAAATAAAACCGCTTATGTTTTTAAATGTCTTTAAAATGTTTTATTCTACTACTTTTTTCATAATATTAAAGGGGTCATCGGATGCAAAAGTCACTTTTCAAGTTGTTTGAACATAAATGTCAAGTCAAGTCACCTTTATTTATATAGCGCTTTTAACAATACAGATTGTGTCAAAGCACTTAACAGTATCAAATTGGAGGATAGAGTGTCAGTAATGTATAATAATAAGATTAAACACTCAATTTTCAGTTAAAGGCATTTCATTATTGAATTCAGAGATGTCATTGTCTAGCTCAGTTTAGTTTAAATAGTATCTATGAAATAAAATTGACGTTAATCGTAAAAAATTAAGTGTTAGGTGTGTTGGAAATGTGTGTACACATCCATCCTATAATGATAAAAATCCACACAGTGTTTTTTTTTAAATCCCATCTTGGGTAGAAGATGGCGCCGCAACAGTGGTAGGTCTCATCAGCAACAACGATGAAATGCACTACAGAGAGGAATGACACAGCTGGCGAAATGGTGTGGCACTAACAACCTGTCCCTCAATGTGAGTAAGACAAAGGAGGTTGTGATGGACTTCAGGAGAAACTCCGCTGATCACCCCCCACTGACCATCGACAGCTCGCCTGTGGAGAGAGTCAGCAGCACTAAATTCCTGGGGGTGCACATCACAGAGGACCTCACCTGGACCACCAACACCATGTCACTCTCCAAGAAGGCACAACAGCGCCTACACTTTCTCCGCCGGCTGAAAAGAGCAAGTCTCCCTCCACCCATCCTCACCACTTTCTACAGGGGCAACATTGAGAGTGTGCTGACCAGCTGCGTCACTGTTTGGTATGGGAACTGTACTGCAGCAGACCGCAAGACCCTCCAGCGTACAGTGGACACAGCTGCAAGGATCATCGGTGCCCCTCTCCCCTCCATCCTGGACATTTTCCTCACACGATGCTCCAGCAAAGCCAACAGTATCGTGAAGGACTCCACACACCCCTTCCACAGTCTCTTCCAGCTCCTACCATCAGGTAGACGGTACCGGAGCATCAGAGCCCGCTCTGCCAGACTGCTCAACAGCTTTTTCCCCCAGGCTGTGAGAGCCCTGAACTCAAATCACCCCGCCCCTCTCTGAAACCCCATACAAACCCCCTACATCCTGAAACATGGACCATCTGAAACTTATGGAACTTTGTTTGTGCAATCGAAGGGTGCTACAGGTGAGTGGGCCTGTACAAACCACCTGTAGTAGCACACTCTCCTCCTCTATGCGCACTAGTCACTTTTCACACACACTGCCGTGTGTACACAAATCCCACAAAAAGACTCAGTAATATATGTATGTTTACATGCACTTCAAATCATCCTGCACTGCTCCCCAGCCAGCTGCTTGACTCACAATGTCTCTCTTTGCACATGTACAGTATTTATCTGAAGCATTCGTATAGTTTGTATAGTTTGTATTTTTTAGTTTATATATAGGTAATTTTTTTTATATAGATAGTATATTTATAGTCAAAATCTATCAGTAGGATAGTTTGTGTATAGGTTTATATTGTTTTACTTCATTGCTGTATGCCTGTATTTATGTAGCACCGTGGTCCTGTGAGGCACGACATTTCGTTCCACTGTATGCCCCATCATGTAGCGGAATGACAATAAAGCTCAACTTGACTTGACTTGACTTGACTTGAAAATCCTCTTTCTCAAATCAGGCTGTTCTGAGATTCCTGTCAGAATGACGTAGTTCTGCGCAGGCCGCTCCCACGATAGTTGATTAACACTAGCGTCTTACCTTAGACCCGCCCTGAGTGAGCTGAGAGCTGTCCACCATTGTGTCGACTCCGGTGCAGGGGAAGACAAGATGTCTCAGATTAAGCGATTGAGGTGTTTTGTGTCACAGTTATGATCTGTTTTCTATGTCCCCGTCATCCTACCTAGTTTGTCTCCATAGTAATTAGTTAATTAGCTCCACACCTGTTCCTGTTTCTCCCTGATTGCGTTTTGTATTTAAAGCCTGTGTTCTCCCCTCTGCCTTTGTCTGCTATTACGTTTAGTTCTACGTTTACTCCTACGTTTGGATTTGTGTTTGGTTGTGCCTTTTGCCCCTGAGGATTATTAAAAGGAACTCTTTGTTTGTACTCCTTCGTCGTGCGCTTTATTATACACCAGACACGCGTAACAGAATAGCAGACCCTCAAGTGAGTAATTTAGCGGCATTTTTCTTTGTTTATTTTTTTTTATTTTTTTCGCTCCTCTCCCGGAATGGACTTGCGAGCCGTCCAACTCCTGTACCTGGAGCAACAGGACCGTTCGCTGGAAGACCACACCAGGGACTTTCTCGATCTGGCGTGCCTTACACACTTCCCGGATCGCTCGCTCTGCGTCTTCTACATCACCAGCCTGAGCGAGCGGTGTAAGGCACGCCTGCCAGCGAACGGTCCAAAGGAGGATTTCGCCGCTTTCGTGGAGTGGGTGTTGGAGAGTAATGGACTGTGTTTCTCCGTCTGCCCCGCCGAGGAAGACATCTCCAGCCCCACTCCCGAACCAGAGACCAGTCAGCCATCATCCTGCTGCACGGAGCTAATGCCTGAGCCCACCGCAGACGGAGAGCCTGAGCCTGCCGCGACTCGTGAGCCAGCGCGCAAACCCGCGACTGAGCCGATCATCGCCACGGAGCCTGAGCCACAATCATCATCTGACCAAGTGCGTGAGCCGGCAACATCGCCCGTCCCTGAGGGAGTTTTGGTGGTGTTCGAGGGCTTGGAGGGAAGCCCCGCCCACACTCCCGCAACTGAGGGTGAGCTGCAACTGGTTTCTGGGAGTTATGAGGAACTAAAGGACATCTTTGAAATGGACCTAATAGACTGGTTTGGAGAAGTATTACCCTGTGCTCCTGAATCTCCTGTGTCTCCGCTGGTTCCGTCCAGCCCTGAATCTCCTGTGTCTCCGCTGGTTCCGCCCAGCTCATGTCCTCCTGTGTTCCCTCCCAGCCTCCCTCTCCCGCCTCCTCTCAAACCAGCCAGTTCCTCAGCTCCATCTCTGCTGGTGCCTGTCAGTCCCTCAGCTCACCCTCAGTCAGCGCCAGCTGGGCGCGCTGATCCATCGCTTCGGGACTTCCAGCCTCCAGCTCCGCCCAGGCGTGAGGATCCCCTGTCTCCACCTCCCGCCTCCGAGCCCTGGACTCCACCTCGGTCCTTCGACCCATCAGCTCCGCCTGGGCTCCTAGCTCCCTTGTCTCCACCGTGGCCCGTCATCCCACTGGCTCCACCGGGCTCCCTCGTCCCTCCGGCTCCGCCTTGGTCAGTCGTCGACCATCCGCCGCCTCGGGACTCCACTCCTCTGGCTTCGCCTCGTCACTCTGTCCCTCCGGCTCTGTCAGGCTCCTCCTTCCCTTCAGCTTCACCTTCGTCCTCCGTCACTCCAGCTCCGCCGCGGCATTCCGGATCCCCGCCTCCGCCTCAGTCGCCTGAGCCGCTGGCTCCGCCTAGGCCCTCCGGATCCTCGATGTCACCCTGGCTCTCCGTCTGCTCGGCTCCATCCTGGGCTCCTCATCCACCGACTCAGTCTCCGGCAGTAGGCCCCCTGGTGTCGACGGTCCTTTCTCCACCATGGCTCCTCCCGCCGTCGACTCCACCGTGGGCCACCATCCTGGCTGGCCTCTGGATTTCCACCTGGCTCCTCCTGCTCCGGGCTCCTCCCTGGCTTCTCCCTCCATCTACTCCCCCGTGGACTTATTTTTTGGACTCTCTTTGCCCCTTTCCTGTTGCCTGCCCTTCACCTGCTCCACGCCCACCTCCTGAACCCCCACCCTCCCTCCTCTGTTGGACTATGTTTTTCGGTGCGAGGACGCACCGTTCCGGGAGGGGGCGAACTGTCACAGTTATGATCTGTTTTCTATGTCCCCGTCATCCTACCTAGTTTGTCTCCATAGTAATTAGTTAATTAGCTCCACACCTGTTCCTGTTTCTCCCTGATTGCGTTTTGTATTTAAAGCCTGTGTTCTCCCCTCTGCCTTTGTCTGCTATTACGTTTAGTTCTACGTTTACTCCTACGTTTGGATTTGTGTTTGGTTGTGCCTTTTGCACCTGAGGATTATTAAAAGGAACTCTTTGTTTGTACTCCTTCGTCGTGCGCTTTATTATACACCAGACACGCGTAACATTTTGTTGTTGGATGTAATAATGAATATAGCAGTCATCATTTACTCCCGACATCTGAGCCGCTGAACCTTTGCAAATCGCCTTTCTTAATAATGTACTAGCCAGTTTCACGGCTAAAGTAAAAAGTACTGCTCGTCACCCCATGGAAGAGAGGGGCAGGGTCAGCAGAGCTCATTAGCATTTAAAGCAACATTAACTAAAACGGCTTGCTGAAAACAGAGCTGATTTTGACAGGTTTAAAAAGGTGTTTTTACACTACCATTGCGAAATTTTAACCAAAGTATGATATAGACTTTTCATTAAGACCCTAAATAATCATATCAACTTGTGGAAAATGGGCATCCGATGACCCCCTTTAAGAAATCAAAGAGAATACATCTTAGAATGTATGTGTTTATATATTACAGGAGCTGTTTTAAGAACTTGCAGGGTTGTTTTCTACAGTGAAGCGAAGAACTTTACCACAGGCCGACAACAATGTCAGAAGATTCGACAGCGTTTCTCGTCATTTATATCATCACTTTCCTGATTGGTTTTCCTAATTCTTTGCTGGCGTTCTGCTCATGTATTCACAAGATTCAGCGTAAACCTATCCCCATTGACATGTTCATGTTGAACCTTGCTGTTTCTGACATCTTCTTCCTCACCTTCTTGCCTTTAAAGATGAAAGAGGCTGCAGATAACATGGCTTGGAACATGCCCCATATCCTCTGCTGCTTCAGTGTGATTATGTTTTTTGCTCCTCTCTATTCCAGCAACCTGTTCTTGGCAGCAATCAGCGCTGAGCGCTATGTGTGTGTAGCATTTCCAGTCAAGTATAAAAGTCCAAAAAGGTTCATTTATACAATACTTATATGCGTTTTCATCTGGGTGCTTGTTGTAATAACTTCAATATTTCCATACATGGCAGCATATTCAGATTCTGATAAGCGCTCCCTAGATGCCGAACCTCAGAACTGTTATATTAACTTCACAGCGAAACAGCTAAAAGCATTGCTTCCAGTGCGGATGGGTTTAGCAGTGTTGTTTTTCCTTCTACCCCTCCTTATCTGCTGCTTCTGTTACATCAGTTTAATTTGTATTTTGATAAAGTGTCCTCTCTTCAAGCGGCAGCGTAAACTCCGGGTGATTGGACTGGTTGTGGGGACTCTCCTTGTATTTGCCATTAGTTTTGCACCCTACAATGCATCACACATAGTGGGCTTCATCAAAAAGCAAATTCCAAATTGTCGCATGAAGACTTTAATGCTGAGCACTTTAAATGCATGTTTTGATCCTATTATATATTTCTGTATCTCTAAGGATATGAGAAAGGCCATCAGAGTATGTGTGAAAACCTTATGCAATGTTATGCCTAATAAAGCGATTTGTTGCTGTTGTCGTAAACTTAAGAATGGTATCACTAAAATGTCTTGTCTTTGTACATTTGTTTTTTGTAATTTAATTACATCATATTGTAACCTACACTTTACTTAGGATGTATACGTTTTTATGGTAGGCTGCAAGCAGAAAAGGATCCTACACCTTGTAAAATTATCACTAAAATAACTGACCTGAGCAGTCCAGTCTCATGAAAATACGTATAAATATTACGTCAAAAAAAAAAAAACTTGTGGTATTGATACGCAAAAATGGACTTTGGTGTGTCTATGCTACACGTGTTTTTAGCGTGCATATAATACACAGTTTTCACGTGCATATGATCCGAAATTTGTTGGTGTGCATATGATACGCAGTTTTCGCATACATATGACACGCATCTACACCACAACCCTAATCCTACCCATCACGTAGCATAGACACGCCAAAGTCCATTTTTGCGTATCAATACCACGAGTTTTCGTTTTTATTTGGCATACTATTATACGCACTTTCATGAGATCGGGTTGACCTGAGAGCATCTTGCCAATCTTTGTGCTTTCAGACTGCTTTCACACTGACAGGGTCCCTACAAAGTGTTCACTTCTCCTTGTTCTAGGATATCTGTTGAAATCCGCATTCGTTCAGAACACCCTGCATGGTCATAGACAACAGTGGCACATATCATAGAGGTATAACAATATAATACAATGTATCTTTTGTATCATGCTTTCATTTAATGTAAAAGTGTATATAAAACGTCCAAGTGTAATATTAAGTTGTTAATAATTTAAAAGTGTGAAATGTCTGTTTTGATGTTTAATATGAAAATAAATGTAATTTGTTAATATTAAATGTCTATTTTATCTTATTTAATCATAATCATAAGATTTGTACTGTAACTCACGTCTCGTTCACTTTATAACCAAACCACACAATTGGAACTAAATAAACTTAGTAAAAACACCTCACCCCTTTTCTCACCTTCTCAACTTCTACAATTGCTGGAGTGTTGCGCAATGACTGATGGGTAAATTTCCCGCTCCACTTCCTGTGAAGTGATGTATCGGTGTTCCCGAAGCTTATATGAACCAATTGACTGCCTGATTCATAACTAATCACAAATATTACAGGCTTGCAGCATAACTACTTGTAGTTCCCTAAGGAAGCCAGGGTATTGGAAATTAAATACCTCTCTGTTACAAAATTCTGATTATTGTTTGGGGATTAAAGGTATAATTGATTCTTTAAAAAAAATATGCTAATTCTCATACCTTAAATTGGGAATTGTTTAAATACGAGTGTCATAATTTTTCAATTAAATTTAGTAAAGAATTGTCAAAATCAAAGGGATTACAATATGAATCTTTATTAAAGGAAATTAACCACATTACGTGTATTTCCTCTCCAACTGATGCAGAGAAAGAATATTTATACTTATTAAGAGAAAAATAAAACACTTTTTATACAGATAAGGCTAAAGGGGCCTTTGTTTGGTCTAGAGCCAAATGGCTAGAAGCCGGGGGAAAAAACTCTGCATACTTTTTTAATTTGGAAAAAAAAAAAACGAGGTGAATCTAAAAAAAATTTCCTCTTTGCACATTGATAACAATGTTGTAACGGATAAGAAAAGGATTTCAAAATTTCTTTCAGATTTCTATCAAAAATGATATACATCAAGTTTTAACTCTGACTCAAGTGATCTTTTTTTTAGCAAGATACAGCCCTTTATTCCTTTTATAAGTACAAATAATAAAAACCTTGGTGAAGAGGAAATGTCTTTGAGAGAATTGAATGATATCATTAAAAAAACTCCTTTTAACAAAAGCCCAGTACCTGATGGTTTGCCTATCGTTTTTTACAGAGTGTTTTGGGAATATATAAGAGATTTCATTTTAAATGTGTTTAATGAATGTGCTGTAAATGGAGAATTTACTGAATCAATGAAACGGAGTAATTACATTGCTTCCAAAACCTAATAAAGATATTTTGCACTTAGATAACTGGCGCCCAATCACGCTGCTTAACTCGGATTACAAATTATTAGCATCTTTATATGCCAATAGATTAAAACCATGTTTGGAGGAAATCATATCTATAACCCAGTCTGGATTTATGAAGGGGAGAAATATCTCAAATAATATCAGACTGGTGTTAGACCTTTTAGATTATTCCAATTTAGTAAATGAGGAAGCTCTAATTTTGTTTTTAGACTTTTACAAGGCTTTTGACACTCTTGAGCACAATTTCATGTATCAGACCCTTGATCATTTTGGTTTTGGCCCAACCTTTAAAAATATGATGCATACGTTTTATAATAATATTTCAAGCGGTGTTTCTTTATCTGGCGGTACATCTTCTCGTTTTATTGTCCAAAGAGGGATTAGACAGGGGTGCCCTATTTCCCCGTTTTTATTTTTATTAGTAGCAGAAAAATCAACAAGATGGCGGCGCGGTCAGACGCTGCGGCCTCTCCAGGTCCCAAAGACGGTGCTTTTATGTCTTTTAATGTCGTCTGTTCGTCTCCAAATAGTGTCGATTTACCGTTAATTCATCGGGAGATCACTCCGAGATACATATACGATCGCCAAAGTCTTTTGGATATCGACAAGACATACAAACTCAAACTCTCGCCGGCGGCTACTGAGAAGCTACGAGGCCTTTGTTTACTGCTGGAGCCGGACCTCGAGACCGCGGCCTCGCCTACTGACGCTACCCGCACAAGGCGGCGTCGCAAGCGGTGTGAGAGAGGACGGAAGCGCGGTAAGCGCGGAGGTATACGAGCTAGGCTGAGGGCTAACCCCACAAGACCGGCTCTTCCAACACTCATGCTCTCAAACGTTCGCTCTCTGGAAAACAAACTGGACTTAATTCAACTCAGTCGATCTACACAGCATGAGGAAAGGGATTGTTGTGTGTTTGTTTTCACTGAAACATGGCTAAACGACAACATCCCGGACTCCGCCATTCAGCTGCACGGCCTAACCTGCTACCGAGCGGATAGAGATTCATCACTGTCTGGTAAGACTCGCGGGGGTGGCTTGTGTGTGTATATCAACAAAGAATGGTGTAACAATGCTGCGGTAGTGACAAAACACTGTTCATCACTGGTGGAGTTTATGTTTGTGAAGTGTCGACCGTTCTATCTGCCGCGGGAGTTCACGGCCATTGTTATTGTCGCGGTTTACATTCCTCCGTGTGCAAACGCAAAGGACGCGCTTCGCGAGCTGTACAGCGCCATCAGCGAACAACAAACAAATAACCCTGACGGCTTTTTCATCATAGCCGGTGACTTCAACCACGCAAACTTAAAGACAGTTTTGCCAAAGTTCTACCAACATGTGAACTTTGCAACAAGGGGAAACAACACGCTGGACTTTGTTTACACAACAGTTAAGAACGCATACAAAGCCGAACCCCGCCCCCACCTCGGGTACTCAGACCACATCTCTGTTATGCTAATCCCAGCATATAGCCCACTTCTCAAACTCACCAAACCGGTTCAAAAGCAGATCACAGTATGGCCAGACAATGCCACCTCAGCACTGCAGGACTGCTTCCAGGACACAGACTGGAACATGTTTAAAGAGGCGGCCACCTACAACAACCACACAGACCTGCAGGAGTACACCGAAACTGTGACTGCTTACATCAAAAAGTGCATAGATGATGTGACAGTCACCAAAACCATCACCACACGTGCCAACCAGAAGCCATGGATGACAGCAGAGGTTCGTGGGCTGCTAAAGACCAGAGATGAAGCATTCAGATCAGGAGATAAAGCAGCCCTCAAAACAGCAAGAACCAATCTGTCTCATGGCATCAAGAAGGCAAAACATCAGTATGCTAAAAAAATCAACAATCACTTCACAGACAGCAGAGACACTCGGACCCTATGGCAAGCCATTCAGACCATCACTGACTACAAGCCCCTGCCACAGGCCAGTGATGATGACACATCTTTACCAGAGGCACTCAACCACTTCTACTCACGATTTGAGATACAGAACGACACACCTGCACAGAAACTACTCACATCTCCAAACGACCAGGTACTCTGTCTCTCTCCAGTCGACGTAAGGAAGACCCTATCCAGGATTAACCCACGAAAGGCTGCGGGCCCTGACAACATACCTGGACGTGTACTGAAAGACTGTGCTGCACAGCTGACGGATGTCCTAACAGACATCTTCAACATCTCGCTGAGCCAGGCAGTCGTCCCCACGTGTCTCAAATCCACCTCCATAATTCCAGTACCAAAGAAGTCACCTGTGTCCTGTCTGAATGACTATCGTCCCATAGCACTGACCCCAATCATGATGAAGTGCTTTGAGAGGTTAGTCATGCAGCACATCAAGTCCAGTCTTCCAAACACGCTAGACCCACTCCAGTTTGCATACCGTCCAAACCGTTCCACGGACGATGCAATATCCACCACTCTCCACCTAGCTCTTACCCATCTGGAACAGAAAGACTCTTATGTAAGAATGCTGTTCATTGACTTCAGCTCAGCATTCAACACAATAATCCCACAACAGCTCATCCACAAACTAAACCTGCTGGGCCTTAACACCTCCCTCTGTAATTGGATCCTGGACTTTTTAACTGCAAGACCTCAGTCAGTCCGTGTCGGCCGCAACACCTCCAGCACTACCACACTGAACACAGGTGCCCCACAAGGCTGTGTGCTCAGCCCGCTGCTCTTCACGCTGCTGACCCACGACTGCACTGCCAAGTCCAGCTCCAACCACATCATCAAGTTTGCTGATGACACAACTGTGGTAGGCCTCATCAGCAACAACGATGAAACGCACTACAGAGAGGAAGTGGCACAGCTGGCTGAATGGTGTGGTGCTAACAACCTGTCCCTCAATGTGGGTAAGACGAAAGAGGTTGTGATGGACTTTAGGAGAAACTCTGTTGACCACCCCCCGCTGACCATCGACGGCTCAACCGTGGAGAGAGTCGGCAGCACTAAATTCCTGGGAGTGCACATCACAGAGGATCTCACCTGGACCACCAACGTCACGTCACTCAACAAGAAGGGACAACAGCGCCTCCACTTTCTCCGCCGGCTGAAAAGGGCAAGTCTCCCTCCACCCATCCTCACCACTTTTTACAGGGGCACCATTGAGAGTGTGCTGACCACCTGCATCACTGTCTGGTATGGGAACTGCAGTGCTGCTGACCGCAAGACCCTACAACGGACAGTGAACACTGCCGCAAAGATCATTGGTGCCCCTCTCCCCTCCATCCTGGACATTTTCCTTTCACGATGCTCCAACAAGGCCACCAGCATCGTGAAGGACCCCACCCACCCCTCTCACAACCTCTTCCAGCTCCTGCCATCAGGTAGAAGGTACCGGAGCATCAGAGCTCGCTCTGTCAGATTGCTCAACAGCTTTTTTCCCCAGGCTGTGAGAGCTCTTAACTCCAATCCCCCTGTCCCCCTCTGAAACCATGAACACCTCAGCCCTCCCACCCCCCAACTCATTAAAAACTGTTGACAATATTACTAAGTGCAATTCTGGACCAAACCCCTGAATGTGCTACACACAGGTGAGTGGGCTATACAAACCACCTGTAGTAACGCACTCATCCCACTATATGCACACCAGACACTTTCTACAAACACTCCCTGCCACAAAGACTCTTAAGAAAATATATGTCTACTTGAACATTGCACTACAAAATAATACATGTTTACTTGAGCATTGCACTACAAAATCTTTTTGCACTATGCACTGTCTCCCACAAAATCTGCACAATAATGTACAAAATATATATTTTTTCTGCACAATTTCATGTACATATATCTCTTTTGCACAATTTCATGTACAGTATTTATGTAAAGTTTTTTTGTACAGTCTCAGTTTGTGTATGTGTGGACAACTAGGTATAGCAGTTATAGTATTTTTAGTATATGTATAGTCAGATAGTTAACTGTTGTATAGCTCTATTGCTTTTCCTATACTTGCATTGTTGTATGTTTATCTTATGTTTAACTAGTATGTAGCACCGTGGTCCTGCGAGACACGACATTTCGTTCCACTATATGTCCACACATGTAGCAGAATGACAATAAAGCTCGACTTGACTTGACTTGACTTGAGAAGCTTTAAATCTTTATACTGTACATTGCTCCCAAATTAAAGGTATCGAGATGGAAGACTTCACTTTAACTAGTAATCAACTTGCCGATGACACTTGTTTATTTCTGAAGAATAAAGATCAGGTCCCTGTTATTTTGGAGGCTCTTAAGTTGTTCTCTGATGCCTCAGGTTTATCAGTCAATCATTCTAAAAGTGAAATTATGGCAGTACATCAATTGGATGACTCCTATATATCTGGGATACAGGTTAAACAGGTAGTTAGATACTTGGGTATTGTAATTAGTAAATCAGCCTCAGAGAGAATTAAAGAAAATTTTTCACAAAGATTACAAAAGACAAGAAATATTTTCAATTGTTGGCTTCAAAGAAATGTATCTATTCAAGGTCGAGTGTTGATCTCCAAGGCTGAAGGAATTTCCAGACTTGTATACCCTGCATTATCCCTTTATATAGATTCTAATATGTGTTCCGCAATTGACAAAATTCTATTTAAATCCATCTGGCGGGGCAAGACAGAGTACGTTAAAAGAAAAACTGTAATTATAAGTGTATCAGAAGGAGGAGTAAATGCTTTGGATTTTAATACTATTAACAATGTCTTTAAAATTGACTGGATCAAGCATTGTCTTTGTGAAAAGAATTTTCCATGGTTCTCTATACCCAATGTTATTTTTAAAAAATGTGGTAGTCTTCATTTTCTACTTGCCTGTGATTTTAAATGCACTAAGCTCCCCATTAAGTTGTCTAACTTCCACAAACAAACTTTGGATGCATGGAAATTAGTCTATAAACATAATTTCTCTCCCCATTCATGTGTTATTTGGAACAATCAATATATATTATGCAAAAACAAGTCCATTTTTTGGAGTGATTGGTTTAACAAAGGTTTCATTTTTGTTACAGATTTATTCAATCATTCAGGTGATCTATATAATTACACTGAATTTATTAATAATTGTGGATTAAATATATCTTCCAGTGAATATATTAAAACTAATTCATTGTATTTCCCCAAACCTACTTCACCTTATTAAAAATGAAAAAACGTATAAGCTGCTTACTGGTTCTCTTCCAGATCTTACTGTTGGGGGCCTTTCTATCAGGGATAAAAAATTCAATAATTTTTATATTAGGAAAATTTTAATGAAAGAAAAATGTATTCTTCCTAAGGCAATGGTGAAATGGAAACAAGATTATCCCTCGCTTTTATTTCAGAATCTGTGGTCAGATATGAATAAATATGTAATTCCTAATAAAGTTAAAGAAACTCATTTTAAAACAATGCATAGATATTATCTATGTAATGATTTTATTAGTAAGTTTAAAGAAGGATTCTCGCCCTTATGCTGTTTTTGTAAAGAAGAGTCAGAAACCATTTTTCATTTATTTTTCAGTTGTAATTATACCAAACAATTTTGGTCCCAAGTTTCTTTGTTTCTTTTTGAAGTTTTTTACAAGTTTGTCACTATAACTGATATAATGGTCTTGTTTTTGGATTGTGATACTGGTCTATTGGAAATGGACAATATAATTAAAATTAGTGTTTTATTGAGGAAATATCACATACACAAAGCAAAATGTATGTTAACTGTACCAAATGGTAGACTATTTTCCATTGATTCGAAGGTTTTAAGACATCTCAACTATTAAAGAGGATTCTTGATGTATCAGATATATAGTTAATCTTTGAAAAATGTATGAAAAATTTAAAAATTGTATTTATAGACTCATATTTTTTCTACGACTTTGTATTCCCCCACTGTTATCTCAAATAATAATAATAAAAAACAAAATTTAAAAAAAAGAACGCAAGTATAGAGGAGGTCCAAGATGGCTCCTTGTTAAGTCCTTGTTAGTTTTCAGAGCTCCTGACCAAACTTTAAGGTTAGAAAGGCTAGCTGTATAAATCTCTTATTTAACATATTTTTTCGTTATATTTGCTGGATCAGATATCAAAACATTCAATTAAGAGTTTAAACATGCCATCTGACAAACGCAAAGAGTGTTCAGACACTGTCGACACTAGTATGGATGTTCACGATCATGCATCTCCTGCTGTAAACGAGTTAGAGCTCTGCACGACTTCACTCCCTGTCACTCCTAGCAAACCACCTGCTCACAAAACATGAGCAGACCGACTCTGCCATCATTTCCACACTCTCCTCGTTGATCAACACTCGGTCTGATGCACTTGAAGGAATGATTAACGCCAATGCTCTGAAGATAGAAGGGCTGAAGAAAACGATAGACTTTGTGTGTGCCGAAGTACAAGATCTAAAGAAGAATGTGAAAGATGTAGATTCCAGGCTTAAAGATCAAGAAGGTCTTACGGTCACCTGGGAATCACGCATCTCTGATCTGGAGAAATACTCTCGCAGGTGGAATTTGAGATTGTTTGGAGTGCCTGAGGGTTTGAAGGAAGATGTCAGATCTGAGGTCATTCGAATCTGCAGCGAGCTTTATCCCGAGGCCAGGAACACTGTGCATCGTCTCGGGAGGAGAGGTGACAACACAAAACCTCGCGCCATTATCATGCAGTTTACCTCACGAGTTATCCGCAATGCCTTATGGAAAGCTGCCAAGAAGTCCCAGTTTCTCCAAGACAACCACCTGCGCTTCACAGAGGATCTGACCGCGCTGGACCGGGAGAGACGGAAGAGCTTGAGGCCGAGAGTGAGAGAGGCGAGGGCCGCTGGAAAAACAGCCTGTTACACCGGAGCGCGTGCGTTCATTGAAGGTGTGGAGATTACTCTGTGAGTTCATCATGAGTTCATCATGAGGATCGTACACTCTTTTCTAAGATGGTGACTGTTACCCGTCACTATGGCATTTGAGCCATCACCGTATCACAGCTGGACCTTTAAATTGGTCAGTTATGCTCTGTTCGTCTCAGTTTTCTTATTTTTGACTTTTTGCCTTTGTTTTGACTCGTGTTAACAGCTGTTCGTTGCTGTTTATCAATGTCAATATCGTTAATTTCTCTTAATGTCAAGGGTTTAAGAAACAGTGTGAAGCGCAAAGCGCTCTTTTTGTTTGTTAAAAACCATGGATCGGACTTTTGCTTTTTTCAAGAAACCCACTCCACACAAGACGATGTTAAATTCTGGAGGTCCCAGTGGGGCAGTGATGTTTGGATGTCGCAGGGAACAGAGAGATCAGCAGGTGTCGCCTCTTTAAAAAACAAGTTTGCTGGTGAGATTCTACACGCTGTCAGTGATCCCAAAGGTCACTTTCTCTTGTTAGTGGTTTCACTTGGTCAGACCATCTTAATCTTATCATATATGTATGTGTACAATTCTTCTAAAGAAAATGCCACTTCAATTGACGTGATCTGGTAAAATATACAGTACTGGTTAAATAAATACCCCAATGCTGCTCTTATTTTAGGTGGGGATTTCAATAAAGTTTTAAATAGTGATTTAAATAAGTTTCCCCCTAGAGCTGCTTCTATAAGTCCAATTATGAATAATTTCATGTTACGTTTTTGTGTTGTTGATATATGGAGAGAAATTTATCCACAGCAGAGACTCTACACGTGGAGCAGCAAGGACCGTTCTAAGCAGTCCCGAATAGATTACTGGCTCATCTCCCAAAACCTAGCAAACAGTTATAAATCAGTCAGCATTCATGCTACACCTCTTACAGATCACAGTGCTGTCTCTCTTAAGATCTGTCTTTCTGCATCCCTTGATTTCAGCTCATCTCCTTCTTATTGGAAACTGAACAATTCTCTTCTCCTGTTTGAAGATGTTCAGAAGAATATTACATTACTGATTGAGCAGTCCTGGAGAAGAGCTTTAGTGTTAGACTCATATTGTTGCCAGGGGGAGCTGTTAAAGTTTGAAATTGGTAAATATTTTAGAAAATTCGGTAGTAATTTAGCTAAACTTAAGAGAGCAGAAGAAAATAAGGTGGTGTCTAAAATTACAATACTTTCCTCTAAACCCCCAGAGCTGTTTTCTGAATCGGATAAGCTTGAGTATGCTGATCTGCAATCTAAATTAGATGAGATGTACACTTATAGGGCACAGGGTGCTTGCATTAGATCTAGACAAAAATGGATGGAGGAGGGAGAATGTAACACAGCATATTTTTTCAGATTAGAAAAGAATCGCTTAAGTACTTCACTAATCAAAACTCTTAATATTGAGGGGACAGTCACTAATAATCCTCAGGAAATTGCACATTTCTGTGCTAAATTTTATAGTAATTTGTATTAAAAAAAAATTATTCTGAAGAGGTAGCCCGTACTTTTCTGGAGTCTGTTAAAAATTGTAAGACTATTTCAAGAGATGACAGAAATCTCTGTGACAGTGAAATTACTTTATCTGAAGTTAGCAACTCAATTCTAGAACTTAAAAACAATAAATCTCCCGGAACGGACGGGCTTACCGCAGAGTTTTACAAACAGTTCTCTAAAGAACTGTCTCCTTTTTTACTTAATGTTTTTGAAGAAAGCATACAGAATGAGGCTCTCCCCCCGACTCTCACTCAAGGTTTAATTACTTTAATTCCGAAACCTAAAAATGATTTACTTTTAATTGACAATTGGCGTCCCATTTCTCTGCTTAACAGTGATTATAAAATTTTAGCTATTATTTTTACTAAAAGGCTAAAATCTGTATTGGGTTCTGTAATAGACGAGACACAATCTGGATTTTTGAACAAAAGACACATTGTTAACAATATAAGGTTGATTCTTGATTTATTAGATTATTCAGACTTGATTCAGGAGGAAAGCTTCATTCTTTTCTTAGATTTCTATAAGGCTTTCGATTCTTTAGAGCACCAATTTATTATTAATTCATTAGAAAAATTTGGTTTTGGAGATATGTTTTGCAGAGTAATTAAAACCCTTTACAATATGGAAGTGCTTCGATTAAATTAAAGAATGGCACTTCACCAAGGTTTAGTTTATCCAGAGGAGTGAGACAAGGGTGTCCTGTTTCTCCCTATTTATTTCTTCTTTGTGTGCAGCTACTGTCATCTTTTGTATGTGAAAGCGGTATTCGGGGTATCCATACAGCGGATCGAGAAATATTTATTAGTCAATTAGCAGATGATACCACCTCATTTTTAAGAGATGCTTCCCACATCCCAATAGCAATTAATTATATAAAACTTTTCTCTAAAGCTTCGGGTCTTAATCTAAACATAGGTAAATGTGAATTAATGTCTATTAAAAATTGTACAGCATCCGTTATTTTTAATATTCCAGTTAAATCTGAAATTACATACTTAGGCATTGTGATAACTAAAAATCAAGATAAAAGATGTACTTTGAACTTTGACCCGGTTATATTAAAAGCCCAAAGAAGATTTAACACATGGTTGCAGAGAGACTTGACCTTGAGAGCCAGAGTACTGCTGGCTTACATATGCTGCTCTCTCTATATGTGAGTCGAGCCGTTAGAAATCCCAGAAGGCACTGCGGGCGGCCGGTGTACGGAAGCCTGTAAGCTTTAAACTCGCTCTTGCAAATACTTGACGGCTCTTGGAAGTGAACATTTATCATTTTGTTTTGCTTAATTTTAATAAAGTGGTAAGACCCGGAGAAAGTCTGCAGTATTTTTATTGGCATATTAAAATGAATCTTAACATAGTCATAGTTAAACATATAACGCTGTAAAATAAAACAATATACAATTATATGAAAATAATATCTATAATAGTATGAAATGTTTTAATAAGTTATGCCATTTGTTTGTAATGTTATGTTATATTTATTGTTCGTTGGCCACTGCTTATGCTGAGACTATGCGGTCAGTTAAGCAAGAACGCAGCACATCTCAATTCTCACGAGAATGTGTTCTGTGTTCTTGCGTCCTTCCGAGGAACCCTTACAAGACCGGTCTCTGCGTTCTTGGAATTGAGAAACAGTCTCTCTGTTTCTCTCTGTTTCTCTCTCTCTCTCTGTCTTGCTTCCCAGAGCCAGGGTTGTAACACTTGGGTAAATTAAAAATACAGTGGCTAAATTTAAACATTTTTCTCTGTTGCTCTTTGTTTTAAAAAAAAGGTTGTCAATAATTATAATGTTGATACATTTTTAGTTATATCGCCCAGCCCTAGAGTGTGTGTGAGTAAAGTGTGTGTGTGTGTGTGTGTGTGTCAGTGACCCTCACATGACGCGAGGATTATGAGTTTAGGATAATATAATAATCACACACACACACACACACAGCAGTGCAGGCAGATGAGGAGTGTGTTTGGATTCACTCGCAGAGCCTCAGGATGCCGGAGTTTGATGTGATTGTTCTGGGAACCGGACTGAAGGTAAGAAACAATTGCATCCTGATCTGAGATCAGACTAGAACAAAGGCCGGTCTTAAAGTTAGTCATCTAATTTTTTTTCCTTCAAGACCGGTCATGACTTTAAATTCAATTGCAAAAAGATATATTGGTTTTAATTTGAATATGAAAAGAAAGACTGATTACCCCTTGTCTATTGCTAGCTGGTGAAACTACTTAAGACAGTCTTAACATAGTAACTATGTTTATGCAACGGGCCCCAGGTGCGCTGCCAGAGTCTGGTCCCCAGATAATCTCAGATCGATCGCTAGATCTGTGTGTGATGATCAATGATCTGTGCTGCAGGAATGTGTTTTATCTGGACTGATGTCCGTCAACGGAAAGAAGGTCCTTCATATTGACTCCAACCCGTATTATGGAGGAGAAAGTGCCTCAATTTCCCCTCTGGAGGAGGTAAATATACATGAAAACACACACACTCACACACACACACACATTAATGTTTGTTTGTTCTTCTGTACAGCTTTATAAGAGGTTCCAGGTTTCTGCTCCTTCAAAATCAATGGGATGCGGGAAAGACTGGAACGTGGATCTGATTCCCAAGTTCCTGCTTGCAAACAGTGAGTGTGTGTTTGTGTTTGTTTGTGTGTGTGTGTGTGTGTGTGTGCGCGTGCGTGCGTGTGTGTGTGTGTGTGAGAGAGAGAGAGAGAGAGAGAGAGAGAGAGAGTGTGTGTGTGTGTGTGTGTGTGAGTGTGTGTGTGAGTGTGTGTGTTCGTACGGCAGTGAAGATGTAGGGCCCTATGAAATTTTTGTTTTTGTTTTGATTTTACCAAACTCGGTTTTTTTTTTTTTTTTTTTTTTTTTTCCATTTTCATTTTTCTAGACTCTGTTTTAATGGTTAAATTAAATTGTATTCATCAAAAAGCATGTCTAATTAAAATTATGAGACTGAGAATATTAAATAGCATGAAACTGACAATTAAATAGCAATTTATTAAAAGTTTAACAAAAATTATAATTATAAAAATGTTTTATTTCAAATTCAGTTTTATTTTTACCAAATTCTATATTCCATTAATTTTCTCGATTCCATTTTAATGGTTTCATTAAAAGTAATAATCAAAAGCATCTTTAATTAATTGATTTTATTTTTAAAAATTTATTATTTTAATACTGCTAAATAATTTTTCTGGTAAATATTCCTTTAAAAATAATGTTTTAATAATAATTTTATTAGTAGCAGCAGTAGTATTACCATTACATTAAGTAATATTTCTGTCATCGTTTCTTCAAGTTAAACCGAACCTTTATTTTGACGGGTTGCTGTGAAGACTTTTATGATAATAATTTACCACAAAAGAAACTGTAAAATGCTCATGAAGTGACTCCAGATCATATTCACGTGTTTCCATTCATCCACACAGAGACACGCAGAACATGCAGGATTCATATTTAAATAACATTTTTGCAGCTTAATATTCACAGTCACTAGTTCATATTGCGTCTCGATTTCAGTGTACGAACCAACTTCTGATTAATTCATCCAAAATTTGGCAAATTCCGTGACATTCCGCGTTATACAGTACATTCTGTTTTTATGACTGGATTCCGTGATTGCGTCGTTTCGGTTTGTAAGCATGGCGTAACTCATAGCGCCGTGGTTTCCTTCAGGTCCTCTGGTGAAGATGCTGCTGTACACTGAGGTCACGCGATATCTGGACTTCAAGGTGATTGAAGGCAGTTTCGTGTATAAAGGAGGGAAGATTCACAAAGTCCCCTGCACTGAGACTGAGACGCACAATTCTGGTAAGACTGTTATTACGGTTTTCATTAATATTCCAAATTTGAGTTTATTTTTTAGATATTTTCCTTTTTCATTTTAAGTAGCTGAAGTTTGTTTGTGTTTTTGTCAATTTTATTAGTTTTCTTTAAATGTCTATTTCTTTTTTTTAGTTTTTGTTTTTATTTGAATACTTCAACTTACCTACAGGAATCAGATGAGTCCTCTGCACAATCTGACTTTGTTGCAGCCTAGAATTAAACTGCTGGTTTTGTCTGACCAGAGGAGAACGGAACACTATTTTCCTGTTTAATACTATGAAGCTGCTTTGACACAATCTGCATTATATAAATAAGCGCTATATAAATAACGGTAAAACAATTTTTCAAAAAATTAAATGAAAAATGTTGCCTTATCAACAAGAGGAGAAAAGAGTTTGCATTTTTTATATTTTATTTCAGTTACCGTGTGTCTTATTGCTAGTATTGGAGGAGTTTTTTGTGGTTTTAGTTTTATTGGTATTAGTGTTTTTCTCCAGATCTGATGGGGATGTTCGACAAGCGGCGGTTCCGTAAGTTCATGTCCTTCGTCCTGAACTTCGAGGAGAACGATCCGCGGACGTATCACGACATGGACCCGCACAGAACCACCATGAGGGACGTGTTTCGCCACTTCGACCTGGGAGACGATGTGGTGGAGGTCACAGGTCACGCTCTGGCCTTTCACGTCAACGACGAGTGAGTGACGCAAGAAAACACATTAGACACACACAATATTTGATTTGACTTGACGTTGGATGTTCGATATTTGAAAATTTAGGGACCGTTTCTAAAGTTACATAGGACATTGGTATACACATTTCTAACTTCAATAACATTTGAGGAGAATGCCTTACAGTCATAAAACCTACTGTAAAGTGTTCATGTAGATGTCAGCTATGATGCACACCTTTTAGATTTTTTATATTTATTCAAATAAACTGTCAAATCATATTTAAATATTTATATGTATTAACCAAATGGGCTCAAACACAAAATATGCCATATTTTAAAGCTCAATAGCATTTGAGGACAATTACTGTACTTTAAATTGTCATATTTTGTGTTTGAGCCCATTCGGTAGTGAAAAATAGCCATTTTTACATTTGATTTGACAGTTTATTTTAATAAATATTAAAAATCTAAAAGGTGTGCATCATAGCTGACAGACACATAGATGAACACTTTGCAATTGGTTTTATGACTAAGTCATTCTCTTCAAATGTTATTGAAGTTAGAAACGTGTATACCAGTGTCCTATGTAACTTTAGAGACGGTCCCTAAATTTGCGGATATCAAATGTCCAACGTCAAGCCAACTTTATGCCAGTGTTCGCGAATCATTTTTCAGATCAGCACTTTGGAACACGGATCTTTTTTCCTTTGTTTTTTTATTTAACAGTAGAAAACATTAAGCCATCAATACAGTACAGTTAAAGTATAGGCCTACACAAACACAAAATTAAAAATTAAGTTGTGAAAATTAACCATTTATATAGTAAAAGTGTAGTAACCATGATTTGTTTTTAACCACATTTTACTACAAGTACCATGGTTAAACTATGGTTAGTGTTGCAAAACCATGGGTAATTTGTGGTTACCATGATTTAACTATAGTGAACATGTTGTTGTTATTTTTTTTTGTTGTTGTAAAACCATGGTTAATTTTCATTTCAAGGGATGTGTTGCCAGGTTAACAAAAAATTAATAAATGTACACTTTAAGAGAACACATAGGATGAATACAGAGATGCAGTTTTAACTGCTTTAGGATGAACAGAAGTCTGGATAGTTTCCATGTTCTCATCTAGATCAACTCTGAATAAAGAAAGAGATTCAGAGCCAGATTTTTGTTTATAAATGTGAAATTTTGCTAGCAGGAAGCACAAATTAATTAAGTTATATATTTCCTATATTCTCTATCGAGTAGTCAAACAATCCAAAGAAAACCTCTTTAAAACAGAAAGAAAAGCCACTTACAAATTGAGATCAGATGAACATTAATAAATCTGATCAGAATGTCCCTGTGTGGTTCAGTGGCAAACAAATGAAAGAATCTTCCTCCGAAGAGACAAAAACAGCAGCTCACTTCAGTGTCTGACTTATATTATAATTACCTCCATAATCTTCTTGTGAAATTTGGATGAACTCGTGAATCTGTTGTTTGACCTCTTCATATTTAAGAAGAGAACTAGTTTCCAAAGTTGGACATCACTTGTTATGATTTTCAAGGGTGTAGAATTTAGTAGAGACATGATCCTACCAATATCAGACACTACTGAATTGTCCCAAGCAATAATTTTGATCAAACAATTAAAAATCTGTTGTCTGCTGTTACATCCACTAATGCCAGAATCACACCTACACCCTTGTCAGCCAGTAGCTGGTCAGTAACGCTGTGTGTGTGTGTGTGTGTGTGTGTGTCAGCTATCTGGAGCAGCCGTGTCTGATGACCATAAACCGGATCAAGCTGTACTCTGAGTCTCTGGCGCGCTACAGTCTCAGCCCCTTCCTCTACCCGCTGTTCGGTCTGGGTGAGCTGCCGCAGGGCTTCGTCAGGTAACGTTCACTCCTCGCTTCTCATGAGTGATGTGGGTCTCACAGGTGAAGCCTGACACAGGCATGTCGCTCCGCAGGCTCAGCGCCATCTATGGGAACAGCTACCTGCTAAACCGCCGCGTGGACGAAATCCTGATGGAGAACGGGCGAGTGGCGGCGGTGCGATCCGAGGGCGAGGTGAGCACAAACACACCTTCCCCTGATAGCACATGTACATCATGGAGACGTCTACATTTACATCTGGAAGACGGATTTTTTTTAGAGTGTTTGCTCATCTGCAATATGTCTATTAGATGTCTCTAAGATGTTTATGATTTAAAATATATGTAAAACTAGCACATGTACATCACGTAGACGTCTGCATTTTCATCTTCAAGACGTATTTTTTAGAGTGTTTGTTCATCTGCAATACGTCTGTTGGATGTTTCTTTATCAGATTTCAAATAGACGTCTGTTAGATGTCTTTAAGATGTTTATGATTTAGAATGTATGTAAAACTGACATCTTACAGATGTCTGTCAGAGGTTTGTACACAGCAGATGCTTTCCAGATCAAGAGATCTTTAACAGACATCTTGCAGACGTACGTGTGCTATCTGGGTGATCATCACACAATCCCAATAACCATGATCTGACTGCATTTATGTCTCGACGAAGGTCTTCCGCTGTAAGCAGCTGATCTGTGACCCGAGCTACGTGCCGGAGCGCGTGAAGAAAGTCGGTCGCGTCATTCGTGTCATCTGCTTACTCAGCCACCCCATTAAAAACACCCACGACGCCAACTCCTGCCAGATCGTCATCCCACAGACGCACCTCAACAGGAAGTCAGGTGAGCCACGGAACCTGCTTGAAGTGGAAAACACTGGAGCATTTACAATGGAGTATTCTATTTCAACTTTAAAAGTTTCCTGCATTTTATGTCTTCCATCCTATGCACATTAAATATGGTAACAGAAGCTCAAATGCTGTTGCTTGACATGCAAGAACCAGTGATGTTTGTTTTTGCAAATCAAGTACACCCATTCAGCTCAGGCCCGGCCCCAGAATCAAATCACTGAGGGTGCTTCTTAAACTAGTGAGGGTGCTCTAACCTTATATATATATATATATATATAAAGGTTTTAGTGCCATCCATTGCTATGGTGCAAAGACCGCTCCATTTATAATCACTAAAAGCTGTCACTCATCTTAGTTCATCGTGATGTCACATAGTTAGGTTATAATCAATTAAGTTCTCTACGCTGCACAATGAATCTCCTATTTACATTGTGTCGACACTCTGTCATAATGAGATGATTCCACCTGAATAAGAACTCTAGCGATTCTAGCGGTGAATGGATTCTAACCTGATTGGCTGTTGGGTTCAAGAAATCAACAGATACAGTATCTCACAGAAGTGAGTACACCCCTCACATTTTTGTAAATATTTTATTATATCTTTTCATGTGACAACACTGAAGAAATGACACTTTGCTACAATGTAAAGTAGTGAGTGTACAGCTTGTATAACAGTGTAAATTTGCTGTCCCCTCAAAATAACTCAACACACAGCCATTAATGTCAAAACCGCTGGCCACAAAAGTGAGTACACCCCTAAGTGAAAATGTCCAAATTGGGCCCAATTAGCCATTTTCTCTCCCCGGTGTCATGTGACTCGTTAGTGTTACAAGGTCTCAGGTGTGAATGGGGAGCAGGTGTGTTAAATTTGGTGTTATCGCTCTCACTCTCTCATACTGGTCACTGGAAGTTCAACATGGCACCTCATGGCAAAAAACTCTCTGAGGATCTGGAAAAAAAAAGAATTGTTGCTCTACATAAAGATGGCGTAGGCTATAAGAAGATTGCCAAGACCCTGAAACTGAGCTGCAGCACGGTGGCCAAGACCATACAGTGGTTTAACAGGACAGGTTCCACTCAGCGTCATATCCAGAGGTTGTGTTTGTGAAATAGATGTATGAGTGCTGCCAGCATTGCTGCAGAGGTTGAAGCGGTGGGGGGGTCAGCCTGTCAGTGCTCAGACCATACGCCGCACACTGCATCAAATTGGTCTGCATGGCTTTCGTCCCAGAAGGAAGCCTCTTCTAAAGATGATGCACAAGAAAGCCCGCAAACAATTTGCTGAAGACAAGCAGACTAAGGACATGGATTACTGGAACCATGTCCTGTGGTCTGATGAGACCAAAATAAACTTATTTGGTTCAGATGGTGTGAAGCGTGTGTGGTGGCAACCAGGTGAGGAGTACAAAGACAAGTGTGTCTTGCCTACAGTCAAGCATGGTGGTGGGAATGTCATGGTCTGGGGCTGCATGAGTGCTGCCGGCACTGGGGAGCTACAGTTTATTGAGGGAACCATGAATGCCAATATGTACTGTGACATACTGAAGCGGAACATGATCCCCTCCCTTCGGAGACTGGGCCACAGTCAAGTCAAGTCAAGTCACCTTTATTTATATAGCGCTTTTAACAATACAGATTGTGTCAAAGCACTTAACAGTATCAAATTGGAGGATAGAGTGTCAGTAATGTATAATAATAAGATTAAACACTCAATTTTCAGTTAAAGGCATTTCATTATTGAATTCAGAGATGTCATTGTCTAGCTCAGTTTAGTTTAAATAGTATATATGAAATCAAATTGACGATAATCGTTAGAAATTAAGTGTCCCCAACTGAGCAAGCCAGAGGCGACAGCGGCAAGGAACCAAAACTCCCTCTGTGACAGAATGGAGAAAAAAACCTTGGGAGAAACCAGGCTCAGTCGGGGGGCCAGTTCTCCTCTGGCCAGGATATTATTATTTATTTTTTTACTTATTGTATTAATTAAATTTTAAATGTATAAATGTATTATATTTCTATTTTTATATTGTTGCAATTTCTAACAATAATAGTATTATGTAGTTAGATATTTTATTATATTATAGTTATTTTGTTTAATTTTAAGTTTTATTGTATTTAAGTCGAGGTCTTCACTGGGGATATGTCCCCGGGGCTCATCCAGGTGTCCGGCCTCCGCCGACGGTCAGGGTCGCAGACATCATCTCCCGGCGCCATCTGATCCGGACACGGACTGAGAAACAGAATAATAAAGAAACAGACAAATATTAGCGTAGATGCCATTCTTCTTACGATGTAACGAGTACATCGTGTGTTATGAGGAGTGTTCCCGGTTCCGGTTGATCTAATTAATGCAGCCTAACAATCCTTTAACGGATTTGAATAATAGAAGTGTATTAGTGTGTTATGTGTAAGCCAGGTTAAAGAAATGTGTCTTTAATCTAGATTTAAACTGACAGAGTGTGTCTGCCTCCCGAACAGTGTTAGGTAGATTGTTCCAGAGTTTGGGCGCTAAATAGGAAAAGGATCTGCCGCCCGCAGTCGATTTTGATATTCTAGGTATTATCAAATGGCCAGAGTTTTGAGAACGCAGCAGACGTGGAGGACTATAATGTGATAAGAGCTCGCTCAAGTACTGAGGAGCTAAGCCATTCAGGGTTTTATAAGTAATTAACAAGATTTTAAAATCTATCCGATGTTTGATAGGGAGCCAGTGCAGTGTTGACAGAACCGGGCTAATATGGTCATACTTCCTGGTTCTAGTAAGGACTCTAGCTGCTGCATTTTGGACCAACTGTAGTTTATTGATCAAGCGTGCAGAACAACCACCCAGTAAAGCATTACAATAGTCTAACCTTGAGGTCATAAACGCATGAATTAACATTTCTGCATTTGACGTTGAGAGCATAGGTCGCAATTTAGATATGTTTTTGAGATGGAAAAACGCAGTTTTACAGATACTAGAAACATGGCTTTCAAATGAAAGATTGCTATCAAACAGCACACCTAGGTTCCTAACTGATGAAGAAGAATTGACAGAGCAGCCGTCACGTGTTAGATAGTGTTCTAGGTTATTACATGTGGGGTTTTTAGGTCCGATAATTAACACCTCTGTTTTTTCAGAATTTAGCAGTAAGAAGTTACTCGTCATCCAGTTTTTTATATCGACTATACATTCCGTTAGTTTCTCAATTTGGTGTGTTTCACCGGGCCGTGAAGAAATATAGAGCTGAGTATCATCAGCATAACAGTGAAAGCTAACACCATGTCTCCTGATAATATCTCCCAAGGGTAACATGTAAAGCGTGAAAAGTAACGGCCCTAGTACTGAGCCTTGAGGTACTCCATACTGCACTTGTGATCGATATGATACCTCTTCATTTACTGCTACGAACTGATGGCGGTCAGATAAGTACGATTTGAACCATGCTAAGGCACTTCCACTAATGCCAACTAAGTTTTCTACTCTATTCAAAAGAATGTTGTGGTCGATAGTGTCGAACGCAGCGCTAAGATCCAGTAGAACTAATAAAGAGATACAACCATGATCAGATGATAGAAGCAGGTCATTTGTAACTCTAATGAGAGCAGTCTCAGTACTATGATACGGTCTAAATCCTGACTGGAATTCCTCACAGATACCATTTTTCTCTAAGAAGGAATATAATTGTGAGGATACTACCTTTTCTAGTATCTTTGACAGAAAAGGGAGATTTGAGATCGGTCTGTAATTAACTAGATCTTTGGGGTCAAGTTGTGGTTTTTTAATGAGAGGCTTAATAACAGCCAATTTGAAGGTTTTGGGGACATATCCTAATGACAATGATGAATTAATAATAGCCAAAAGAGGATCTATGACTTCTGGAGGCAGCTCTTTTAGTAGTTTAGATGGAATAGGGTCTAACATACATGTTGTTGGTTTAGATGATTTAACAAGTTTATACAATTCTTCCTCTCCTATAATAGAGAATGAGTGGAATTGTTCCTCAGGGGATCTATAGTGCACTATCTGATGCGATACTGTAGCTGACGGCTGCATGGTTACAATTTTATCTCTGATAGTATCGATCTTGGAAGTAAAGTAGTTCATAAAGTCATTACAGCTGTGCTCTTGAGAAATGCCAACACCTGTTGATGCTTTATTTTTCGTTAAATTAGTGACTGTATTGAATAAATACCGGGGGTTATGTTTGTTTTCTTCTAGAAGAGACGAAAAGTAATCAGATCTAGCCGTTTTTAATGCTTTTCTGTAGGATAGGGTACTTTCCCGCCAAGCTATACGAAATACCTCTAGTTTTGTTTTCCTCCAGCTGCGCTCCATTTTCCGGGCTGCTCTCTTTAGGGTGCGAGTGTGCTCA
Source organism: Spinibarbus caldwelli (assembly GCA_039654775.1). Classification (NCBI taxonomy): domain Eukaryota; kingdom Metazoa; phylum Chordata; class Actinopteri; order Cypriniformes; family Cyprinidae; genus Spinibarbus; species Spinibarbus caldwelli. The sequence goes on from CM077230.1 coordinate 313,005, forward strand.
TTATACCACGGAGTCAAACTGTTTTCTTTGATCTTCCTTAAGCGTAAGGGAGCAACTGTATCTAAAGTGCTAGAAAAGAGAGAGTCCATAGTTTCTGTTACATCATCAAGTTTTTCTGCGCTGTTGGATATGCTGAGGAATTGAGATAAATCAGAAAGATTACTTACAAAGCAGTCTTTTGTGGTAGAAGTGATGATTCTACCATACTTGTAACGAGGAGTAGAATTTACAGTTTTAGCTATATGGAGTTTACACAAGACTAGATAATGATCTGAGATATCATCGCTTTGCTGCAGAATTTCAACACCACTAACATCAATTCCATGTGACAGTATTAAATCTAGAGTATGATTTCGACAATGAGTAGGTCCTGAAACATGTTGTCTAACCCCAATAGAGTTCAGAATGTCTATGAATGCTGATCTTAATGCATCTTTTTCATTATCGACATGGATATTAAAATCACCAACAATTAAGACTTTATCTGCAGCCAGTACTAACTCAGATAGAAAATCAGAAAATTCTTTAATAAAGTCTGTGTGGTGCCCTGGTGGCCTGTACACAGTAGCCAATACAAACATCACAGGGGATTTATCACTAACACATGTTTCTCTAGATAATGTTATACGCAGCACCATAACTTCAAACGAGTTATACTTAAAGCCTGCCCTCTGAGAAATACAGAGAATATTGCTATAAATTGTAGCAACACCTCCCCCTTTACCTTTTGGACGTGGCTCATTTTTATAGCAGTAATCTTGGGGGGTAGACTCATTTAAAGTAATGTATTCATCTGGTTTTAGCCATGTTTCTGTCAAACAAAGCACATCTAGCTTATGGTCAGTGATCATATTTACAAATAGTGCTTTTGTAGAAAGGGACCTGATATTCAGTAAGCCAAGTTTTATCAGTTGTTTCTCTGTATTGTAAACATTTTTTATTTGTTGAACATCAATTAAATTGTTACTATTACTTTGGTTTGGACGTTTTCTGTATTTTCTAGTACGGGGAACAGACACAGTCTCTATAGTGTGATATCTAGGTGAAGGAGTCTCTATGTGCTGAGAATTAACTGACTTCTGTGACGTGAGGCGGCTAGCAGACGGTCGGTTTAGCCAGTCTGTCTGCTCCCTGACCTGGGCCCTAGTTAGTCAAGTACGAACTCTAAGACTATGTGCCATATTTCTAGAGAGAAGAGCGGCACCACCCCAGGAGGGATGAACACCACAGGGCAGTATTCCAACATGATAACGACCCCAAACACACCTCCAAGACGGCCACTGCCTTGCTAAAGAAGCTGAGGTGATGGACTGGCCAAGCATGTCTGCAGACCTAAACCCTATTGAGCATCTGTGGGGCATCCTCAAACGGAAGGTGGAGGAGCAAAGGTCTCTAACATCCACCAGCTCCGTGATGTCGTCATGGAGGAGTGGAAGAGGACTCCAGAGGCAACCTGTGAAGCTCTGGTGAACTCCATGCCCAAGAGGGTTAAGGCAGTGCTGGAAAATAATGGTGGCCACATAACATATTGACACTTTAGGCCCAATTTGGAAATTTTCACTTAGGGGTGTACTCACTTTTGTGGCCAGCGGTTTAGACATTAATGGCTATATTATACAAGCTGTACACTCACTACTTTACATTGTAGCAAAGTGTCATTTCTTCAGTGTTGTCACATGAAAAGATATAATAAAATATTTACAAAAATGTGAAGGGTGTACTCACTTCTGTGAGATACTGTATGTCTGTGATTGGCTACACTGCTCAATGCTGCAAAATCACTTTGAAATAGAAACCGATCTCCAAAGCGCAAATGCACTGGATAGTTTGCCAAATCTGTAATAAAATGCCATTATTACAGCTTTAACGGAGGGTGCCATTGATTTAATTTGAGGGTGCTTTGCATCTTCTAACACCCCCATAGAACCGGGCCTGGTTCAGCTTCAGTCGTAACTTTCATCAGGGAAATTTCTGGCTTCAGAAATTCACTATTAAATTATGGCTTGCGAATCATTATTCATATTGGGACTCGGGAGCGCAAATCATTTGATTCAGATTGGAACTTCGGAGCGGGTTCGTGAATCATGATCCACGCTCCAAAGTCCTGATCTGAATCAAATGAATAATTTGATTCAGAAGGGAACTTTGGAGCAGGTTTGCAAATCATTTCGGGAACTGAATGATTTGCGATCCACATTTCATAGTCCTGATCTGAAATTATGATTTGCGAATCATTATTTAGATTGGGACTCAGATTGGTACTTCGGAGTGGGTTTGTGAATCATTTGATTCAGATCAGAACTTCGGAGCACAGATCATGATATTCAGATCAGAATTTCGGAGTGGGTTTGTGAATCGTTTTATTCAGATCGGAATTTTGGAGTGGCTTCATGAATCACTTGATGGAGCACATGAACTTCGGAGCGGGTTCGTGAATCATTTGATCCGATTTCTTTTTTTTATTATTATACAGGACAATTATAAAAACAAAACACAGAAAAAAGACAAAGTAAGCAAATCTCTTAAGAAAATAATCTATGATTTTAAATCTATGATTTTACTATAGTAAAAGTGTAGTAACTATGATCACATACACACATATATATATATATATATATACTGAACAAAATTATAACACTTTTGTTTTTGCCCCCATTTTTCATGAGCTGAACTCAAAGATCTAAGACTTTTTCTATGTACACAAAAGGCCTATTTCTCTCAAATATTGTTCACAAATCTGTCTAAATCTGTGTTAGTGAGCACTTCTCCTTTACCAAGATACTCCATCCACCTCACAGGTGTGGCATATCAAGATGCTGATTAGACAGCATGATTATTGCACAGGTGTGCCTTAGACTGGCCACAATAAAAGGCCACTCTAAAATGTGCAGTTTTATCACACAGCACAATGCCACAGATGTCGTAAGTTTTGAGGGAGCGTGCAACTGGCATGCTGATTGCAGGAATGTCCACCAGAGCTGTTGCCCGTGAATTGAATGTTCATTTCTCTACCATAAGCCATCTCCAAAGGCGTTTCAGAGAATCTGGCAGTACATCCAACCGGCCTCACAACCGCAGACCACGTGTAACCACACCAGCCCAGGACCTCCACATCCAGCATCTTCACCTCCAAGATCGTCTGAGACCAGCCACCCGGACAGCTGCTGCAACAATCGGTTTGCATAACCAAAGAATTTCTGCACAAATTGTCAGAAACCGTCTCAGGGAAGCTCATCTGCATGCTCGTCGTCCTCATCGGGGTCTCGACCTGACTGCAGTTCATCGTCGTAACCGGCTTGAGTGGGCAAATGCTCACATTCGATGGCGTCTGGCACTTTGGAGAGGTGTTCTCTTCACGGATGAATCCCGGTTTCACTGTACAGGGCAGATGGCAGACAGCGTGTATGGTGTCGTGTGGGTAAGCGGTTTGCTGATGTCAATGTTGTGGATCGAGTGGCCCATGGTGGCGGTGGGGTTATGGTATGGGCAGGCGTATGTTATGGACAACGAACACAGGTGCATTTTATTGATAGCATTTTGAATGCACAGAGATACCGTGATGAGATCCTGAGGCCCATTGTTGTGCCATTCATCCACGATCATCACCTCATGTTGCAGCATGATAATGCACGGCCCCATGTTGCAAGGATCTGTACACAATTCCTGGAAGCTGAAAACATCCCAGTTCTTGCATGGCCAGCATACTCACCGGACATGTCACCCATTGAGCATGTTTGGGATGCTCTGGATCGGCGTATACGACAGCGTGTTCCAGTTCCTGCCAATATCCAGCAACTTCACACAGCCATTGAAGAGGAGTGGACCAACATTCCACAGGCCACAATCAACAACCTGATCAACTCTATGCGAAGGAGATGTGTTGCACTGCGTGAGGCAAATGGTGGTCACACCAGATACTGACTGGTTTTCAGACCCCCCAATACAGTAAAACTGCACATTTTAGAGTGGCCTTTTATTGTGGCCAGCCTAAGACACAATAATCATGCTGTCTAATCAGCATCTTGATATGCCACACCTGTGAGGTGGATGGAGTATCTCGGCAAAGGAGAAGTGCTCACTAACACAGATTTATGAACAATATTTGTGAGAAATAGGCCTTTTGTGTACATAGAAAAAGTCTTAGATCTTTGAGTTCAGCTCATGAAAAATGGGGGCAAAAACAAAAGTGTTGTGTTTATAATTTTGTTCAGTGTATATATAACCACAGTTTTACTACAAATACCTTGGTTAAACTATGGTTAGTGTAGCAAAACCATGGTTAATTTGTGGTTACCATGGTTTAACTATAGTAACCATGTTTTTGGTTTTGGAGTAAGGGATGTGTTGCCAGGTTAACAACGACACAAAAATAAACACATTTACACCTTAAGAGGACACATGGGCTGAATAGGCATACTGCGGTAGTAAAGTTTGGTCTTTGTGTGCAGATATCTATATCTGTTTGCTGTCCTTCGCTCATAACGTGGCGGCGGAAGGCAAGTACGTGGCTGTGGTCAGCACGATGGTGGAAACCTGCAACCCAGAGAAGGAGGTCCAGCCCGGTCTGGCCTTGCTGGAGCCCATCATGGAGAAGTGAGCAGCAAACAGCTGAGCCGCGGCGTGTTGTTCACGCGTGTCACTCACGGTTGGTTTGTCCCGCAGGTTTGTGAGCATCAGTAACCTGATGGTCCCCACGGACGACGGCCGCAGGAGTCAGGTAATGAGCGCTCCACTGCGCCAACCACACCAGTAAACAAACGCCGCTGATCGACTGTGTTTCTCATCTAGATCTTCGTCTCCCGCTCGTACAACCACACGCCGCACTTCCAGACCGAGACAGACGACATCTTGGATCTGTACCGCCGCGTCACGGGCTCAGAGTTCATCTTCAGGAATCCCAGAGACGCCGACGCCAACTCTGATGACTGAATGAATGTCACAACACCAAACCCACGAGAAATCCTTCACACATTCCAACACAAAACACAGCTGCAGTGTTTCTTTTCATCTATAGATTAGCATTTCTTATTATTCCAGTCACATACAGTTAATACTCAAAACATCATTTCACTGGGTCTGCAGTGCAGGTTGCAAAAATAACACTAGAAAGATGTGGTGAGTAATACAACGACTTCACTGGAAACAATAACTGCAAACAAACAGTAAACACCGTATGTTTCAAGTCAACTCAACTTTATTTCTATAACACTTTATACAATATTAAATATGCGTTTACAGTGTAAAACTCTAGACCGTGTTGTTTGATTCACAGCGTTCTTCAGAATATCTTTGGTGTTTTAGAGAAGAGGAGGTTTTGAACGAGTAAATGATGACAAGATGATTATTTCTGGCCGCCCCATTTTTCATGAGCTGAACTCAAAGATCTCTTTAAAGGGGTCACGACATGAGAAATCAAATTTGCCTTGATCTTTTGGCATATAAGAGGTGTTTGTACCATTAAAACAGCCTCCAAGTTTCATAGCTTAAAACCTCCTCCTCATTATAAACAAAGCATTTATTTAATCAAGCTCCAAAAACAGCTCGTCAGTGTTAGGAACAAGTGGATAGTTTATTTTTAATGGCATCCCGGAGTGTGTTGGAGGATTATGTTTTGTAATCGAGGCACAGTGTCATGGAGAGTCACAAAAAAACATTTGTTGAAAGATGAAGCGGAGCTAGATCTGCATCACAAACCGTAAGTAAATGATTTCATAATGCTTCGTCTGGAAACGACCATTTTAGTTTGATCATGTTGTGAAGAGACTCGTGTTGTGCAAAAAACTTTATTAGCATTATAAGTAAACCTCAAGGAACATATTAAAAATTAAAAAAAAAAAATTAAATATTTAAAAAATCCATGTCATGACCTCTTTAAGGCTCAGTATTTCCTCCTGCAGTGGATTTTCTGAGACAGACGCATTAAAACACATATTTCTGTGTTTCCCAGCACTTTTAACACTTTACGAGTTTGCGTTTTTCCTCGAGTCCTACTGTACAGTTAAAGCTACGTTCACACTGTCAGTCCAGATCTGATTATTTGTGTATCTGACTGGAATCTGATTTAAATGATGGACTGTTCAGATCTGATTTGCGCGTCCCGTGTTTTACTGAATATCTGCGTTGGTTTCTAAGAGAAAGTGATGGCAGTCTGACTGCCATGGATTACTAAAAATCCTATTTAATGTGATTTTGTTTCCGTTCACACTTGTTAAATATGATGGGATCTGCAGAATGGGATGTGGACTAGCAGTCATGTGTTGTGTGGTGTTTGTGTGATAGATGATAATATTGTATATGTGGTGCTAATAAAGACGTGCACACGATGAGGAGTGTGTGTTTGTGTCTGATCACACATGAGCTCAGATTAACCCATTATCACAGAGGACAGATTAACCGCCTCAATCTGGGACACACACACACACAGACAGACAGACACATGTGTTAACACCTCTAATCTGTGTTTATTCAGTCCACACACACACACACACACTACATTCAGAGGTCATATGACTGATTTCCCAGAGTTCTCTGCCGGTGTGACGCTGTTATTCGGCGGCAGGAGGAGGGATCAGTCCGGCCGCTGCTAACCGTCCCTCGCTGGACAGGAAGTTGAACGTGGCGCAGGCGTTGGGCTGCGAGGAGAAGCGGTCACACTGTTAACCTGCTGTAAAGTGTGTTGTAGGGGTGTGCGATATTGAAAAAGAAAGATATCTCAATATTTTTGGGGATTCTTTCGATAATGATAATCAGACGATATTTTGTTGATATTGCGCTGATATCTGACTACCGTGGACAGCTGCAGTTTTTGATATTCTTCATATTCTGTGTGGTCAGTTCACATCAGCGATAGAAATTAATCTTTTCATATGTTTAAATTAAATTTTACCTTTAATAAAGCCTTTTTTTTTCTAAAAGTGTGCATCTTTTGAATCAAATTGTTACATTTAATCAGTCAATTAGAATAAGAAGACATTTAGGCTGTTACCAAACAAATGA
>CM077230.1:325000-330000 GCA_039654775.1 Spinibarbus caldwelli
AAAGTCATCCTTTGCTTCAGGGAATTCACTCTCCAGGGCCTTCCTGGGTGCATTTTGTTGATCTTCACTGTTCATCTGCAGAAAAGCAGGCTCTGTCACCTCTCCACGAAATAAGTCTCCGTGATTGTGTACCCAGTACCAAGCTGTATGAAGGTCTCTCACAATGGTAGGCTGTTGCACCTGGTGAAGAACAGTATTATAAAATATAACTATATAATGGCACAAACAAATTATCTCTTAAAATGCATACCTCAGATCTTTAGCGACCCAGGACATCATTCACTACCCTCTCCCTCCTTCATTCATTAAAGTTAGACATCAATTTTTTTTAGTATTCCTCAATTTATTCATTATAAACAATATAACAAGAAAAAATATATATACACAAGAATGCCTGTTTTCTGATTAATTTTTTGTAAAAAGTGTATAGGGTCGCTAGAGACCGGAGGTATGTAAATGTGTAAGTGTATTTTTCCTGCTCAGCTATATTTACATATCCGATGACTAAATACGTGCAATGCATCTTTATTCCTAGAGATGCCACTGTTTGATACACAATGATGACGTGATGTGTCACTCATAAATTACAGCAAGTATAAAACAAAGGAATATCATCAGCAAAAATTTAACTGGTTTGAATGGCTTTACTGCAAAGAAATTACTGTAAACAATGAAATGTAATTGTCACTGTCATTTGATGGTGGATGTGGTGAATAACCTGCCAGTGATCAAAATATTGATTTTTAAGTCATTGAAAATGACAGTTTTGAGAATATAGCTGAGATCGTGAATATGAGCGAGATGCTGAATATACTGTGGAAGTGCGCTCTGACGATGACAGCGATGGTAAAATTATCTGCTCAAATTGAACCCTTATACATTTCAAAAGGTAACGAAATATGCTTTATTGTATTCTTCTGTAATTGTTCTTAAAACATCAAGAGAGTTTTTTGCTATTGCAGCAGTTAGAGATCCATCCGTGCTGGATATATAGGTCCGGGTCACTAAAGACCTGAATATGTAATTATGATTGACGAAACATTCATGCATTTAAGGGTTAAACTATTTATCCAGCTTGCATGCAACTCCTTGATATATGACCACTAAAATCATTTACCTTATCAGTGTCCTCTTCAACCACAACTCTTCTGCTGGGTGACTGTTTGGTGGTGGTGGAGTTTGACACCCTAAAGACAGGCTCAAGGGTTCCCTGAAGGAGTTGGGATGCTTCTTCTGCCCAATGTGCAAATCTCTGTCCATGCCTTTGTAAAATATGTAAATGTATATGCACTCTATTTGTATAACACCTTTCTAGTATCACTTTGCCAACAGTGACTTAATACAGCCAGGATACTGAAATTTTAACTGTAGAGTCTGTCATACCCTTCAAGACAAAACCTCTCCATCAGCTGAACGCACCACCACTGGTGAATCAATTGCACCTCCTCCTAAAAGAGTGCAAAACACAAAAATAAAAACAAAAACAAAAAATCCACATAAAAGTAGTTTGGTATATTCTCTGTGAAAATCTAGCTTACCTCTGTGAATGTTAATGGCCATGATGTGCAGGTGCTGAGAGCATACTGTGAAATACAAATAACACTGTAAGACTTTGATTTGATTATTTAACAGCTTTGACAAATGAAACATTCTTACCATCAGCATGTAGATGCCACAGGAATTTCCTGTAGACTGTTGAGGAAAACACTGGAAAAGGAAATGTTCATCCACAGTTAGCTTTAAAAATAACTGCTGGCTTGTTTAAACATGTATACATACATATCCTAATCCTTTTAGGATAATTTCAAGGCAGAAATGATTTTAGTTTATTTTTAAAACCAAGCATTGATCATTATGGTATGAGACTTTATGACTTTTGTCACACTTGAATTGGGAACATGCACACAAAAATATTAGTGGATAGCAGAGTTTCTGTGGTTGTAATTAAAAAAAAAAAAAAAAAAAGTTACAAATCCTTCCCTTGCGGGTCAATTTGACCCGCATGGGAATGAATGAAGTTTCTGAAAAAACTTTTTTGGTCACACTTTATATTAGGTGGCTGATGTACTTACATCAAAAAATAAGTACGATGTACTTATTGTGTTCATATTGTATTGCAAAACACTATTGCTACTACTGAGGTGGGATATGGGTAAGGTTAGGGTCACGTTAAGTGGTATGGGTAGGTTTAAGGGTGGTTAAGGTGTAAGGGATGTGTCAACAGTGTAATTATAAATGTAATTACATAAATTAATTACAGATGTAATTACATATAGGTATTTTTTAAAAATATAAGTACAATGTACAAACATGTATGTGCACAATAAGTGCATTGTACCAAATGATCAATTCAAATGTAATCACTGTCATTTTGACTTTTTTATTTTTTTTGACTTAGTTAAATTTGAGTTTAAATTTGAGTGCTGTGGTTGAGACCAATGAGTTTATAGCATATTAATAGTTTTAAATATAAATTTTATATTTATTACATATTTATGAAATTGAATGTTAAGATTAAAATTCAGTTTGAATTAACTTTTTTGCAAAATATATATTTTTTATGATATTTTTAAAAAAAATTATTATTTTTTTTTAAATCTTTCGGTACTAATAGTTACCTTTGATGATGAAATTCGCCGACGCCCGTTGTACCTTCCGACGACTTGCAGAATTGTCAGGAATTTCTCCTTTTAAGAGAAATTCTTGAAGCTGTGTATAAAACGCAAAAGAATCCACATCGCTAGACTGCTGTAAAATGTTGACGGTGACAGGAAGTGGAAGCATTTCGCGCATGCGCAGTACAAATCGTGTTTCCGGTACGGATCGAGTAGTGACAATGCGAACACTTTTCGCACGGGCTTGCGTTTCCGGTCTGACGCATTCGCATGCGTATGAATGGAAGTCAATAGAACGAAAAGTGCAGTGTGACCGCCCTTTACAGTATATACTGTAGTACACTACTGAAACCCGCTCGCGCTTACCGGCTCAGCGCGGGAGGAAGCCTCGAACCGAGCCGCAGTCCGTGAACGGATCCCGGTGACAGCAGCCTCGCGCAGCTCGCGGCGGCCATGACGCGCTGACGGACACATTTCACTGACGCGCACTTCCGATGTCAACATCCGGCGAGACTGCTGCGGCTACTGCGCATGCGCACATCAATACAGCGTCATTTGTCTCACACTGTACAACAATTACTGTTCTTGCATTTTTGTGAGGGGTAGGTTTAGGGATGGGGTAGGCGTAGACGTTAATAAAACATAATCCTAACGGGTAGAAAATTTAATTTTATTGTTAGTTTCCGGTTGCCACAACCTCAGCATCCTACGCTGGATGACAGCTGTCCGGTTTTCCTCAGTTAATTATCATGTTAAACATTTAACAGCTATATGTTAACGATTAAATTCGCCGTTTCTTATATGTTTGTTGGTATTTTTTATAGTACACGCATGTGTGTGTCAATCTGACTGACTTTGATCTGAACTCGATGAGCATCTCGGTGTTCTGTGAATCAGTGCTCAGACTCTGAGCTCGAGTGTTCTTCCTGGAGGGCGCGTGACCGTCTGTGCGCGCGCCCGATGTGGTGTTTACGGGGCTGCGCTTCGCCGAGCCGCGCGTTCACATGATCTGAGCGCGTTATGATCGCGCGTCTTTCGTTTATATCGCTTCTTAACGCGTCGGTGTCGCGCCGGTAACGCGATGTATCGCTCGTTGTTCTCCTTCAGCTCTGCGGAGCGGAACGCGCTGCGCTTCCCCGCGGGAGAGTGCTTCCTCGTGCTCGAGCGCAGTAGCGCGCACTGGTGGCTCGCGACGCGCTGCAGCTCCGGAGAGACGGGATACATCCCCGCCGCTTACATCGAGAAAATACCGGTGAGATCTCTCACTATATACACACACACACACACACACACACACACACAGGGCCGCACTGTCACAGCAGGGGGCCCTGGGCTTTACCTCTTGAGGGGCCCTTCATCAATGAGAAGCACAACCTACATTCACTCAGTCTTTATAATCAAAGCTCAAGTTGTCAGCCTTTTATTTTGCAGCTATGAATGTCAAACCTACAGGTCTGTCATAGGAGACACGACACATGCACATAGCCGGACATATTTTACACAGATCTCTATTCAAAAACGTCTAGCATTAAATTGCATGTGTTAATGTTGGTTAAATGCACTATGAACTAACATTAAAGAACACAGGAAGGTTAGTTATTGAAGGTAAACGTACACTTTTACAAAACGTTCTGTGCACTCAGTTACGGCTTCACAAGCACAAAAGCAGTCATAAGTAGCACAGGTATATTTGTAGTAATAGCCAACAATACATTGTATGGGTCAATGTTTTCCAGAAATAGATCGATCATGACTGATGTGGGAGGTTTTTCTGTATATTCTGCAGCGTTGGGTTTCTGGTCCTGCAGAGGCTCAGTACTGCGTCTTCACTCATCCTTCGCTATATTTACACATGCATGCTGTGACAGAGATGGAGAAGTCACTCACTCTCACACACACACACTCACACACACACACACACACACACAGAGATCAGAGCTGAACTCAATCACTGTCAGGATTCTCAGTTCACAAGATTAACATTTGATCTGATGCCATCTGTTTTTTTCTTCTTCTTTTTATTTGACAAAAAAAAAGTAGTGAATACACTCAATTCGTCAAGGATAACACAATAAAGTTTAAAATAAAACTTGTTTCCATTGTGGTCCTTGATGTAAAGCACAAACTCCACTCCCGGTAACAGGTACACTGGCACTGCATTATAAATACAAAAATTACAATAAAATTCCACATTTACAAAAATTTACAGTCATAAATAACCACGTACGTAATACAAATTCATCAACAAAACAACCTACTTAAGAACCTACTTTTAGCTTTTAAACTAAAACTAATCATATTCGAAGTACCTTTAATATCCAGGGGTAATTTATTCCACAAAAGTGCCCCAGAATATCTAAAAGACCTACGACCATACATAGTTTT
>CM077230.1:332500-345000 GCA_039654775.1 Spinibarbus caldwelli
TAGGCTAAAAAAAAAACAAAAAAAAACATTAAAATGCAAGGACACCTACATCGTCATCGCATCTCGTGTCCTCTGATAAAGCTGCCTGACGCACGCCTAACATTCAAATACAACGTTTTTGCATTTGAATGTGGGTTTTAATTTTAAATTCGACGAATATTCAAAATTCGAATTTTTTTTTGACAGCCCTAGAGTCCAGCGCCACATATTCACAGATTGATAGTTTATTATTTTATTAAGTAAAATTAGATTTGCATTTTTATATTATATATTATTATTGTATTTAATATGAATATTTTGTCTTGTATTACATTTCTATTTTCATTCAGTATTGAATATATTTTAAAAATATTTTTAGTATTTCATTTTTTGTAAAATTTCTATTTTATGTTGTTACATTTGTATAGTTAATAATATTACTATATTTGTGTAATATCATATGTAATATTTATATATTTACATATTATTATATTTTTATATTGCATTATATTTAGAGATTTATATTTTTGTTTTATTGTTATATTTTTATATTACATTAAATATTATTTTTGTGTTTTATTTATTATTACATGTCTATATTTTATAGAATCATTAAATTTGTATATCATTATTTTTTTTTCTTCTATATTTATATACTATATTAATATTCTTATATCATATTGCATTATATTTACATATTTGTTTTTTGCCGTATTATTTCCATTTTAATATTACATTAATTGTTAGTGTGTTTTTATTATATTGTTAAATTAAGAATAATAAATAGTAATGATAAATATTATATAAATATGATATATTACACACTTTTATTTCCTTATATTTTTTAACTTTTGTATTATATAAACTTTTATATTATGTTTTCATATTTTATTACATTTACATGTGTGTTTTTTATATATATATATATATCTGTTTTTTATATATATATACACTCCACAGGAAGTTGATCCACCACAGGAAGGAGACTGTGTCGCGCAGAAGCCCGACTCCATCAGGTCACCAGCAGAAGATCCCATCCTCCTCCAGCGAGGTGTCTCTGAGCCGCGCGCCGCCCAACGGTCTGAGCCGAGCCTACAGCTGCGAGCCGGCGTCCGAGCATCCCGCTAGCGTTCCTGGACTGTATCAGGTTCCTCCTCAGCCTCGCAGAGCAGTGCCCGAGACTCCGCCTCCTCCAGAGAAACATCGGGAATCACGACGCAACGGTGAGTGCGCAAACCAGCAGTGACCGACATGCTCGCGTTACGCCTGAGTGAACGTGTCTCTCTCTCTCTCTCTCTACAGATCCAGAAGTGCCACTGAGAGTCTCCTCCACAAGCCCCGCCCCTCCCACCGGACCCTCTCTGTCTGTCAGCTCCGCCTCCTTAGACTCCAGCTCCTCCCAGTCGGGCATTTCCTCAGTCAGTCTTCCCAGCGTCAGCAGCACTCCGCCCCCTGTGCCAAAACGAGGCAAGGCTCCGCCCCCTCCTATCCCTGATCGATCCCCTCAGGAAGAGCCTTTGAGAAAGAGCTCACCGGCTCCGCCCCCTCCCGTGCCTGACCACTCCCCTTCTCCAGACCCTTCGAAGAAGAGGCCGGCGCCTCAGCTAATCAGTAAACAGCCTAACGTCAAACACCAATCAGACGCAAAGTGTCCACTAGCTCCGCCCCCTGCTTCTCTCAGCCCTCCCGGTAGCCCCACCCCGTCTGCAGCCGTTCCCGTGACAATCGGAGCGGAACTGATCGAACTGGTGCGCAAGAACACGGGCCTTAGTTACGAGCTGTCGCGGGTTGCTGTGGGCGTGGTGGTGGGTCACCTGCAGAGCGCGTTGCCGAGGGTGACGGCGGACCTGGAGCAGGTGCTGCTGTCGCTGGTGGAGAGTAAGGTTAGTAGCTGCGCGACAAGTCGAGGTGTCCTGTTGTTGGCTCAGCTGCTGAAGCATTTGTTTTGTTTGTGTTGTTAGGCTCTGGGCACGGCGCTGCCGCTCGGCCAGGTGTGTCATGACGAGCAGCGGCTGCAGGTGATCTTTAGCGATCTGGCGCGACACCGCGACGACTCACAGCAGCGCAGCTGGGCTCTGTACGAAGATCACGCGCTCATCGCGTGTTACCTGGAGGAGTTACTGCAGATACTGGTGAGACCAACCCGATCTCACGGCAATTTGCAATTCATATTTTACATGGTGGCTAATTCGTACGAATTCGTACTTTTTGTGAAACATGGCACGTATTTTCGAGGTGGCAAATTCGTAGGAATTCATACTTTTTGTGAAACGTACGTATTTTACGAGGTGGCAAAATCATATTTTTTATGAAACATCGTATTTTATGAGGTGGCAATATCATATTTTTTATGAAACGTACGTATTTTACGAGGTGGCAAATTCATACTTTTTGTAAAACATCATACGTATTTTATTAGGTGGCAAATTCGTAGGAATTCGTACTTTTTGTGAAACATCATACATTTTTTATGAGGTGGCAAATTCATGGAAATTTGTACTTTTTGTGAAACATCGTACGTATTTTACGAGCTGGCAAATTCATAGGAATTCGTAGTTTTTGTGAAACATCGTACGTATTTTACGAGGTGGCAAAATTATATTTTTTGTGAAACATCGTACGTATTTTACGAGGTGGCAAATTCATACTTTTTGTAAAACGTCATACGTATTTTATTAGGTGGCAAATTCATAGGAATTTTGGAAATTTGTACTTTTTGTGAAACATCGTACGTATTTTACGAGCTGGCAAATTCATAGGAATTCATAGGAATTTTGGAAATTTGTACTTTTGTGAAACATCGTACGTATTTTACGAGCTGGCAAATTCATAGGAATTCGTAGTTTTTGTGAAACATTGTATGTATTTACGAGCTGGCAAATTTGTACTTTTTGTGGAACATTGTACATATTTTACGAGGTGGCAAATTTGTAGGAATTCGTGCTTTTTGTGAAACATCGTACGTATTTTATGAGCTGACAAATTCATAGGAATTCGTAATTTTTGTGAAACATTGAACTTATTTTACGAGGTGGCAAATTTGTAGAAATTCATACTTTTTGTGAAACATGATACGTATTTTATGAGGTGGCAAATTCGTAGGAATTCGTACTTTTTGTGAAACATGGTACGTATTTTACGAGGTGGCAAATTCATAGGAATTCGTAGTTTTTGTGAAATGTATGTATTTTATGAGGTGGCAAATTCGTAGGAATTTGTACTATTTGTGAAACATCGTACGTAATTTACGAGCTGGCACATTCATAGGAATTTGTACTTTTTGTTAAACATGGTACGTATTTTATGAGGTGGCAAATTTGTACTTTTTGTGAAACATCGTACGCATTTTATGAGGTGGCAAATTCATAGGAATTCATACTTTTTGTGAAACGTACATATTTTATGAGGTGGCAAATTCGTATGAATGACCACCCCTAACCCCGCCCTTAAACCTACCCCTCACAGAAGACGTACAAAATCGTAAGAGTGTGGCCGCATGAATTCGTTTGAATTAGTCACCTCATAAAATACGTACAAATTGGTAGTGAGATAGCCTTGGTGAGACATATTTATATAACATTACATCTGAATGAATGAATGAATAACTTCATTGTCATTGCAAGTAGAGCAATGTGTGTACAATTATGTGTGTGTTTCTTTCAGACTGACGCGGATCCTGAGGTGTGTAAGAAGATGTGTCGCGTGAATGAGTATGAGGCGGTGCTGTCGCTGGTGTCGTATTATCAGATGGTGAGTCGCTCTGATGACGTCATCATGTGAGATAATAGAGGCTCGGTTTGCCCTCCGACCCCACAGAGCAGATATCGTCATAGTTATTATTGTAGTAATTGTTATGGTTATCGTTACTGTTGCAGCTATCATTACGGTTCTGGTTATAGTTATTGTTTGCAGTGTGAACGGGTGTTATGTGGGTAATATAGTGATTGTTTGTAGCGTGAGTGGTATTTTGCGCGTCAGTAACACGTGTGATTGCTCAGGAGCACCGCGTGTCGCTGCGGCTGCTGCTGCTGAAGGTGTTCGGGGCGATGTGCGGTCTAGACGCGGCGCTGATCTCCACCCTCCTGAACTCCGTCCTGAGCATGGAGCTGGCCAGAGACCTGCAGACGGACACTCAGGGTGAGTCCGGCTCCGGCTCCGGCTCCGAGCTCTATGTGTCTGCGCTCGGCTGATGTGTGTTTTGTGTGCAGAGCATGAGAAGATGTGCTACAGCGCGCTGCTGATGGCCATGATCTTCTGCAGGGGTGAGCAGATCCCGCTGCATCACTACGGTAAGAGGCACGCTCATGCCGCTGGACGCTCGGACGCTGCTGACCGCAGACTGACCTGTCCCTCTCTGTCTCAGAGCATCTCAACAGTGCTTTCCTGCGGTTCCTGCTGGACGTGATTGAGGACGGCTTGCCCTCCGACCCCACAGAGCAGCTTCCGGACCTCTTCATCAACCTGCTGCTGGCCTTCAACCTGCACCTGAGCGGTACCACACACACACACCGCAGAACCAGTCATTGTGTTGCACTCTGTCTTATTCTTGACCTGTGCTTGTGTGTTTGCTGCCCCCTGCAGTACCGGAGAGCAACATGGTGATGCAGGCACTGATCAAGAGACACAATGTGAAGATTCTTACTGAGAAACTCTTGTTACTGCTCAACAGAGGAGGTGACACACACACACACACACACACACACTCATCTCACACACACACACACACACACACACGTCTGGTTTGCTATCCTTGTGGGGACTCTCCATAGGCGTAATGGTTTTTATACACACACAATGGTTTTTATAATGGTTCACACACACACACACACTCACACTCATCTCACACTCACACTCTATACACACACTCTCCCTCACACACAAACACACACACACTCATCTCACACTCACACACTATTCACACACTCTCCCTCACACACACACACACACACACACTCATCTCACACACTATACACACACTCTCCCTCTCTCACACACACACACACACACTCACACTCACACACTATACACACACTCTCCCTCACACACACACTCATCTCACACACACAAACTCATCACACACTTACAAACTATACACAGACACACACACTCACTCATCTCACACACTCATCTCACACTCACACACTATACACACACTCATCCCACACTCATCTCACACTCACACACTATATACACACTCTCCCTCACACACACACACTCATCTCTCACACACACACACACACACACACACACATTCATCTCACACACTATACACACACACTCATCTCACACTCACACACTATACACACACTCTCCCTCACACACACTCACACACTCTCCCTCACACACACACACACACACACACACTCATCTCACACACTATACACACACACACACACACACACACACTAATCTCTCACACTCACACACTATACACACACTCATCTCACACACTCATCTCACACTCACACACTATACACACACTCTCCCTCACACACACACACACACTCATCTCACACACTACACACACACACTAATCTCACACACTCATCTCACACTCACACACTATACACACACACACACACACTCATCTCTCACACACACACACACACACACACACACACTCTTCCTCTCACACACACACACACACACAAACTCATCTCACACTCACACACTATACACACACTAATCTCACACACTTATCTCACACTCACACACTATACACACACTCTCCCTCCCTCACACACACACACACACACACACACACACACTCATCTCACACTCACACACTATACACACACTCATCTCACACTCACACGCTATACACACACTCTCCCTCACACACACATACACACACACTCATCTCACACTCACACACAATACACACACTCTCCCTCACACACACACAAACTCATCTCACACTATACACACACACACACACCTCACACACACACCTCACACACTCATCTCACACACTACACGCACACACACACACACTAATCTCACACACTCATCTCACACTCACACACTATACACACTCTCCTTCACACACACACACACACCTCACACACACACTCATCTCACACTCACACACTATACACACACTCTCCCTAACACACACACACACACACACACACACACACTCATCTCACACACACATACACACACACAAACTCATCTCACACTCACACACTATACACACACACACACTCATCTCACACTCACACACTATACACACACTCTCTCTCACACACACACACACACAAACTCATCTCACACTCACACACTATACACACACACACAAACTCATCTCACACTCACACACTATACACACACACACTCATTTCACAGTAGAGCTGCTGCAGTGATGCACTGTGTGTGTGTGTGTGTGTGTGCGTGTAGAGGACCCGGTGTGTGTGTTTGATCACACTCCTCCTGCGCCGCACTCAGTGCTGAAGTTCCTGCAGGATGTGTTCTCCAGTCGAGACACGTCTGATATCTTCTACCGCACCGACCTGATGGTGATGATCGACATCGCAGTGAGACAGATCTCAGACCTGTCGCCCGGTGATCGAGTGAGCCGCGCTGCACACACACACTAGAACTAGAACCATAGCTATAATAACTATTACCACAACTACACAAATTCTGTGATGGTGTCTGTTGTTTTTTTCAGCAGAGTAATAACACTTTTACTTAAACGTTACTATCAATCACCACTGAGTGTTTGTAAACACTTCTGACTGAGATCCAGTGTGGATTTTGATCAAATGATGAGGCAGAAATATACTGTTAGTAACATTCTAGAAGAATTTAATGGAGAAGAAAAAGAAAAGTCATGCAACTAGTAGTGTAACTAATTACTGTTGCCAGAAAGTAATAAGAGAAGTAATATATTACTTTGAGTAAGGAGCCCAATACTGACTATAACCATAACTCCAATAACTGTAAGGATAAGTGTACTTAATATGATTAATGTGATGATAATTGTGCAGCTGGGAAGGTTGTGTTGTGATGTGTTCATCTGTTCTGGATGTCTGCTCAGATGCGGATGGAGTATCTGTCTCTCATGCTCGCGATCATGCGCTCCACTGACTACCTGGAGCACCGGCACCGGCTGAGCGACCTGCAGGCGACGCTGCAGAGGATCCTGGGAGAAGAGGAGGATTGTGGGGAGGATCGGGGTTCCAGCAGAGCCATGGACAAACTCATCGTGCAGCAGATCTACCAGGAGTTTCCTCAGATCTCCAGAAGCTGATTAACCCCAGTCTGCAGAGCCCTGGCTAGTCTTACAGCTGCTAGCGCTAGTGTTCCTCCGCTAATGACCGCCAGCTTTAATTAACCCCTGCAGTTCACAGTATTCATCTGTCTAGCGCAGAGTTTGTGCTGCTGTCAGCTTTGTGCTAAACGATCTATTTTTCCTCTTATGTTTTTGTTCAGAAGGGAAACGGTAACAATATATTTTCTTAATGCTGAAACACTAATAAAATGCTGCCATCCTAATGCACCTAAAATATGTGTCTGTGTTATATGTGACAGAGACAGACTGTTAATAGCCATAGCATTAAAAATATAAAGTGAAGAGTAATTACATACTTAACCCATTTAACCCCACCGCTCACGAGAGTGACCGTAGAGAAGCTTTTCATTTATAAAGAGCTAAAAACCTTACTGACTGATGCTTTAGTGCACTTCCAGCAAATATGGAAACAATAAAGGGTCTCAATTAAATATGTGCAGTTTCACGATTAGTGCAAATTGTCACATGATCAAAGCAGTTTACTTCCTGTTTGCACCTTGAGAAGATGATGACTGCATCAAGGCTCCAAAACAAAAGGCTAGAAAAATACGTTAACATAAAGATATGACAAAGATTTTGGTCCACATTATCTTTAAGGTGTCTAGTATTAATATATGAATTCACATATATTCAGTTTTGTTGAGTGTGGTCAGAGAATGAACATGTTGACCAGCGATGGGATAACAGTGAACTTATAAATCCAATTGCAGTTAGTGAAAATTGCTCTTAAATGTTGCAATCACAAATTAAAAGTTCAAATGTTACAAATAAGTTGCAATATTGATGTTGTAACACTGGTGGCACTAATATAAAAATGTGATGATATATGTTACAATAAAGTAACAATTTTGAAATATGTTGATGGTTGTATTTTCTTGTCTTTTATCTCAGTATTCCTATCAGTGTTGCATAAGGGTTTTTATGCATAATAGTAACGCTAGAATATGATCAAACAGAGTTTCAAAGAGCTGGGCTGAGATATATAACAATCTTTATGACTGCAGAAATATGTTAATTCAGTACACACATTATCCCACCAGTGACCGACCATAAAACACGAGGGTTACTAATGACACATCATCTGGATATTTTCATGTCTGGGGAAATACTGGGATTTAACGGGTTAATGAGAGAGTTATGCTTTAAGCCCCACCCATCTCCTGCGTCACGTGCTCTGTAGGTGCGTCGGTGAAATAGTTCCGGGTGTGTTTGTGGGTGAGAGGTCGCGTCTGAGACAGAGGAGACACAGAAAGCGTCTGAGTGTTTCTGACAGTTCTGTGAGACTGACCGAGCTGACCGAGCTGACCATGTCGAAGCAGCAGCAGATCAGTCCAGTGAAGAACTTCTTCGCCGGAGGATTCGGAGGAGTGTGTTTAGTGTTCGCCGGACACCCGCTGGACACCATCAAAGTAATTCATATACACTCTTATTACTCTCAATATACTCTAGCAGATCATAACCTGCTTCATATAGTTATTACTCTCAATATACTCTATCAGATCATAACCTGCTTCATATAGTTATTACTCTCAATATACTCTAACCTGCTTCATATACACTCTTATTACTCTCAATATACTATAACCTGCTTCATATACACTCTTATTACTCTCAATATACTCTATCAGATCATAACCTGCTTCATATACACTCTTATTACTCTCAATATACTCTAGCAGATCATAACCTGCTTCATATAGTTATTACTCTCAATATACTCTAACCTGCTTCATATACACTCTTATTACTCTCAATATACTCTATCAGATCATAACCTGCTTCATATACACTCTTATTACTCTCAATATACTCTATCAGATCATAACCTGCTTCATATACACTCTTATTACTCTCAATATACTCTAGCAGATCATAACCTGCTTCATATACACTCTTATTACTCTCAATATACTCTAGCAGATCATAACCTTCTTCATATACAGTTATTACTCTCAATATACTCTAACCTGCTTCATATACACTCTTATTACTCTCAATATACTATAACCTGCTTCATATACACTCTTAGTACTCTCAATATACTCTATCAGATCATAACCTGCTTCATATACACTCTTATTACTCTCAATATACTCTAGCAGATCATAACCTGCTTCATATACACTCTTATTACTCTCAATATACTCTAGCAGATCATAACCTGCTTCATATACAGTTATTACTCTCAATATACTCTAACCTGCTTCATATACACTCTTATTACTCTCAATATACTCTAGCAGATCATAACCTGCTTCATATACAGTTATTACTCTCAATATACTCTAGCAGATCATAACCTGCTTCATATAGTTATTACTCTCAATATACTCTATCAGATCATAACCTGCTTCATATACACTCTTATTACTCTCAATATACTCTAGCAGATCATAACCTGCTTCATATACAGCTATTACTCTCAATATACTCTAACCTGCTTCATATACACTCTTATTACTCTCAATATACTATAACCTGCTTCATATACACTCTTAGTACTCTCAATATACTCTATCAGATCATAACCTGCTTCATATACACTCTTATTACTCTCAATATACTCTATCAGATCATAACCTGCTTCATATACACTCTTATTACTCTCAATATACTCTATCAGATCATAACCTGGTTCATATACAGTTATTACTCTCAATATACTCTAACCTGCTTCATATACACTCTTATTACTCTCAATATACTATAACCTGCTTCATATACACTCTTAGTACTCTCAATATACTCTATCAGATCATAACCTGCTTCATATACACTCTTATTACTCTCAATATACTCTATCAGATCATAACCTGCTTCATATACACTCTTATTACTCTCAATATACTCTAGCAGATCATAACCTGCTTCATATACAGTTATTACTCTCAGTATACTCTAACCTGCTTCATATACACTCTTATTACTCTCAATATACTCTATCAGATCATAACCTGCTTCATATACACTCTTATTACTCTCAATATACTCTAGCAGATCATAACCTGCTTCATATACAGTTATTACTCTCAGTATACTCTAACCTGCTTCATATACACTCTTATTACTCTCAATATACTCTATCAGATCATAACCTGCTTCATATACACTCTTATTACTCTCAATATACTCTAGCAGATCATAACCTGCTTCATATACAGTTATTACTCTCAATATACTCTAACCTGCTTCATATACACTCTTATTACTCTCAATATACTATAACCTGCTTCATATACACTCTTAGTACTCTCAATATACTCTATCAGATCATAACCTGCTTCATATACACTCTTATTACTCTCAATATACTCTAGCAGATCATAACCTGCTTCATATACACTCTTATTACTCTCAATATACTCTAGCAGATCATAACCTGCTTCATATACACTCTTATTACTCTCAATATACTCTAGCAGATCATAACCTGCTTCATATACAGTTATTACTCTCAATATACTCTAACCTGCTTCATATACACTCTTATTACTCTCAATATACTATAACCTGCTTCATATACACTCTTAGTACTCTCAATATACTCTATCAGATCATAACCTGCTTCATATACACTCTTATTACTCTCAATATACTCTAGCAGATCATAACCTGCTTCATATACACTCTTATTACTCTCAATATACTCTAGCAGATCATAACCTGCTTCATATACACTCTTATTACTCTCAATATACTCTAACCTGCTTCATATACACTCTTATTACTCTCAATATACTCTATCAGATCATAACCATAATGACTGCTTCATACGTGAAAAAAATACTATAGTAATTTATAGTAAATAGTGTAGTGTTTTTGAACCATACTATAGTAAACTGTATTATACTGTATATATTATAGTATTTACAACACTTTGTTAATGAGTGCTACAGCATACTGTATAGTGAACTGATAATAAATACTGTAATATACTTTAGTTTTTACTACAGTAAACTAGTGCATTGTAGTATAATATAGTTGTAGAAAACGTAGTTCAGTATTGGGTCATTTGTTTATATTACTACCACAGCAACTATAGAATTACCACAACAAATTAATTCAAGTACTTTACTATAGTATGGTTCAAAAACACTATAGTATTTACTATAAATTACTATAGTATTTTTTCATGTTACCAGACCATAACCAGCACCAGACTGCTTCATATACACTATCAGAGCTTATTCAACATTCATAACTATCTATTAGTTTGTTTAGTGTTCGCTGGAGCCATTATTGCTCATTATCATTAGTCTAATGCTGTGAGAATGTCATTCCGATGAGAACCAATATTTTATAAAACGGTCACAACTTAGTGTTTTCAAATATCTGATCAGAAACTAATTATTAATGAGTGAATTATATATTCATTATTCACTTATTAATGAGTGAATGTGAAAAAGTTTTGAATGTTAAAAACAGTATGAAAAATGTCAAAACAGTCCAAATTTATGAAGCCTACACATTTATTTCTAGCAAGACAACTTAAATATGACTCTGATTTCTTTTTACCTGCATATACTTTCACTTTCAGATGAAAAAGTGATAAATTTCTCATGCTGCAATAGTTTGTCAGTAGACGCACATATTCATGTTCATCAACAAAATTCAGTCCATAAGTGTGTGAAATATGGGGAAAACATTAAATATGTTTCACAAAGATATTTGCCATTAAATTAACTTAATAGATAATACAACAAAAGTATTTTTGACACTAATGGTGCTTCACACATACCCAGGTCAAAATTTTAAAGGGCTATAGCTCTTAAAAAAGAATATTAAAAATTCTGGGAAAAGGCAGTGATGTGTATTTTGAGAGTCTTAAAGCACCTGCAAAGTTTCATTCACTTACTGAGAACTATGTATGTTTTTTAGAGCTTTGTATGCATCTCCTCTGGGTCAAAACAGACCCAAGTGCATTCTCAGGGGTAAAGTGCTATCAGTTTAATGGATACGTGTGTGTGTGTATATATATATATATATATATATATATATATATATATATATATATATATATATATATATATATATATATAAAATGTATATGTATATATGTATAGTTGTGTGTGTTTCTGTTTTTTTGAGACAAACCCTGGACTCGTGACCTTTGACCCAGATCTGTTTTTGCCCTTTTGACCTGACATGTCATGTAGTGTTGAGGGTAACACATTACAACTAACACTTTTTTTAAGTAACTAGTAAAGTAGCGCATTACTTTTTA
>CM077230.1:351523-359023 GCA_039654775.1 Spinibarbus caldwelli
GATTGTTTGTAGCGTGAGTGGTATTTTGCGCGTCAGTAACACGTGTGATTGCTCAGGAGCACCGCGTGTCGCTGCGGCTGCTGCTGCTGAAGGTGTTCGGGGCGATGTGCGGTCTAGACGCGGCGCTGATCTCCACCCTCCTGAACTCCGTCCTGAGCATGGAGCTGGCCAGAGACCTGCAGACGGACACTCAGGGTGAGTCCGGCTCCGGCTCCGGCTCCGAGCTCTATGTGTCTGCGCTCGGCTGATGTGTGTTTGTGTGCAGAGCATGAGAAGATGTGCTACAGCGCGCTGCTGATGGCCATGATCTTCTGCAGGGGGTGAGCAGATCCCGCTGCATCACTACGGTAAGAGGCACGCTCATGCCGCTGGACGCTCGGACGCTGCTGACTGCAGACTGACCTGTCCCTCTCTGTCTCAGAGCATCTCAACAGTGCTTTCCTGCGGTTCCTGCTGGACGTGATTGAGGACGGCTTGCCCTCCGACCCCACAGAGCAGCTTCCGGACCTCTTCATCAACCTGCTGCTGGCCTTCAACCTGCACCTGAGAGCGGTACCACACACACACACCGCAGAACCAGTCATTGTGTTGCACTCTGTCTTATCTTGACCTGTGCTTGTGTGTTTGCTGCCCCCTGCAGTACCGGAGAGCAACATGGTGATGCAGGCACTGATCAAGAGACACAATGTGAAGATTCTTACTGAGAAACTCTTGTTACTGCTCAACAGAGGAGGTGACACACACACACCACACACACACACACTCATCTCACACACACACACACACACACACACGTCTTGTTTGCTATCCTTGTGGGGACTCTCCATAGGCGTAATGGTTTTTATACACACACAATGGTTTTTATAATGGTTCACACACACACACACTCACACTCATCTCACACTCACACTCTATACACACACTCTCCCTCACACACAAACACACACACACACTCATCTCACACTCACACACTATTCACACACTCTCCCTCACACACACACACACACACACTCATCTCACACACTATACACACACTCTCCCTCTCTCACACACACACACACACACTCACACTCACACACTATACACACACTCTCCCTCACACACACACTCATCTCACACACACAAACTCATCACACACTTACAAACTATACACAGACACACACACTCACTCATCTCACACTCACACACTATACACACACTCATCCCACACTCATCTCACACTCACACACTATATACACACTCTCCCTCACACACACACACTCATCTCTCACACACACACACACACACACATTCATCTCACCACACTATACACACACACTCATCTCACACTCACACACTATACACACACTCTCCCTCACACACACTCACACACTCTCCCTCACACACACACACACACACACACTCATCTCACACACTATACACACACACACACACACACACACACACTAATCTCACACACTCATCTCACACTCACACACTATACACACACTCATCTCACACACTCATCTCACACTCACACACTATACACACACTCTCCCTCACACACACACACACACTCATCTCACACACTACACACACACACTAATCTCACACACTCATCTCACACTCACACACTATACACACACACACACACACTCATCTCTCACACACACACACACACACACACACACTCTTCCTCTCACACACACACACACACACAAACTCATCTCACACTCACACACTATACACACACTAATCTCACACACTTATCTCACACTCACACACTATACACACACTCTCCCTCCCTCACACACACACACACACACACACACACACACACTCATCTCACACTCACACACTATACACACACTCATCTCACACTCACACGCTATACACACACTCTCCCTCACACACACATACACACACACTCATCTCACACTCACACACAATACACACACTCTCCCTCACACACACACAAACTCATCTCACACTATACACACACACACACACCTCACACACACACCTCACACACTCATCTCACACACTACACGCACACACACACACACTAATCTCACACACTCATCTCACACTCACACACTATACACACTCTCCTTCACACACACACACACACCTCACACACACACTCATCTCACACTCACACACTATACACACACTCTCCCTAACACACACACACACACACACACACACACTCATCTCACACACACATACACACACACAAACTCATCTCACACTCACACACTATACACACACACACACTCATCTCACACTCACACACTATACACACACTCTCTCTCACACACACACACACACACAAACTCATCTCACACTCACACACTATACACACACACACAAACTCATCTCACACTCACACACTATACACACACACACTCATTTCACAGTAGAGCTGCTGCAGTGATGCACTGTGTGTGTGTGTGTGTGTGTGCGTGTAGAGGACCCGGTGTGTGTGTTTGATCACACTCCTCCTGCGCCGCACTCAGTGCTGAAGTTCCTGCAGGATGTGTTCTCCAGTCGAGACACGTCTGATATCTTCTACCGCACCGACTTGATGGTGATGATCGACATCGCAGTGAGACAGATCTCAGACCTGTCGCCCGGTGATCGAGTGAGCCGCGCTGCACACACACACTAGAACTAGAACCATAGCTATAATAACTATTACCACAACTACACAAATTCTGTGATGGTGTCTGTTGTTTTTTTCAGCAGAGTAATAACACTTTTACTTAAACGTTACTATCAATCACCACTGAGTGTTTTGTAAACACTTCTGACTGAGATCCAGTGTGGATTTTGATCAAATGATGAGGCAGAAATATACTGTTAGTAACATTCTAGAAGAATTTAATGGAGAAGAAAAAGAAAAGTCATGCAACTAGTAGTGTAACTAATTACTGTTGCCAGAAAGTAATAAGAGAAGTAATATATTACTTTGAGTAAGGAGCCCAATACTGACTATAACCATAACTCCAATAACTGTAAGGATAAGTGTACTTAATATGATTAATGTGATGATAATTGTGCAGCTGGGAAGGTTGTGTTGTGATGTGTTCATCTGTTCTGGATGTCTGCTCAGATGCGGATGGAGTATCTGTCTCTCATGCTCGCGATCATGCGCTCCACTGACTACCTGGAGCACCGGCACCGGCTGAGCGACCTGCAGGCGACGCTGCAGAGGATCCTGGGAGAAGAGGAGGATTGTGGGGAGGATCGGGGTTCCAGCAGAGCCATGGACAAACTCATCGTGCAGGCAGATCTACCAGGAGTTTCCTCAGATCTCCAGAAGCTGATTAACCCCAGTCTGCAGAGCCCTGGCTAGTCTTACAGCTGCTAGCGCTAGTGTTCCTCCGCTAATGACCGCCAGCTTTAATTAACCCCTGCAGTTCACAGTATTCATCTGTCTAGCGCAGAGTTTGTGCTGCTGTCAGCTTTGTGCTAAACGATCTATTTTTCCTCTTATGTTTTTGTTCAGAAGGGAAACGGTAACAATATATTTTCTTAATGCTGAAACACTAATAAAATGCTGCCATCCTAATGCACCTAAAATATGTTGTCTGTGTTATATGTGACAGAGACAGACTGTTAATAGCCATAGCATTAAAAATATAAAGTGAAGAGTAATTACATACTTAACCCATTTAACCCCACCGCTCACGAGAGTGACCGTAGAGAAGCTTTTCATTTATAAAGAGCTAAAAACCTTACTGACTGATGCTTTAGTGCACTTCCAGCAAATATGGAAACAATAAAGGGTCTCAATTAAATATGTGCAGTTTTCACATGATTAGTGCAAATTGTCACATGATCAAAGCAGTTTTACTTCCTGTTTGCCACCTTGAGAAGATGATGACTGCATCAAGGCTCCAAAACAAAAGGCTAGAAAAATACGTTAACATAAAGATATGACAAAGATTTTGGTCCACATTATCTTTAAGGTGTCTAGTATTAATATATGAATTCACATATATTCAGTTTTGTTGAGTGTGGTCAGAGAATGAACATGTTGACCAGCGATGGGATAACAGTGAACTTATAAATCCAATTGCAGTTAGTGAAAATTGCTCTTAAATGTTGCAATCACAAATTAAAAGTTCAAATGTTACAAATAAGTTGCAATATTGATGTTGTAACACTGGTGGCACTAATATAAAAATGTGATGATATATGTTACAATAAAGTAACAATTTTGAAATATGTTGATGGTTGTATTTTCTTGTCTTTTATCTCAGTATTCCTATCAGTGTTGTATAAGGGTTTTTATGCATAATAGTAACGCTAGAATATGATCAAACAGAGTTTCAAAGAGCTGGGCTGAGATATATAACAATCTTTATGACTGCAGAAATATGTTAATTCAGTACACACATTATCCCACCAGTGACCGACCATAAAACACAAGGGTTACTAATGACACATCATCTGGATATTTTCATGTCTGGGGAAATACTGGGATTTAACGGGTTAATGAGAGAGTTATGCTTTAAGCCCCACCCATCTCCTGCGTCACGTGCTCTGTAGGTGCGTCGGTGAAATAGTTCCGGGTGTGTTTGTGGGTGAGAGGTCGCGTCTGAGACAGAGGAGACACAGAAAGCGTCTGAGTGTTTCTGACAGTTCTGTGAGACTGACCGAGCTGACCGAGCTGACCGAGCTGACCATGTCGAAGCAGCAGCACATCAGTCCAGTGAAGAACTTCTTCGCCGGAGGATTCGGAGGAGTGTGTTTAGTGTTCGCCGGACACCCGCTGGACACCATCAAAGTAATTCATATACACTCTTATTACTCTCAATATACTCTAGCAGATCATAACCTGCTTCATATAGTTATTACTCTCAATATACTCTATCAGATCATAACCTGCTTCATATACACTCTTATTACTCTCAATATACTCTAGCAGATCATAACCTGCTTCATATACACTCTTATTACTCTCAATATACTCTAGCAGATCATAACCTGCTTCATATAGTTATTACTCTCAATATACTCTATCAGATCATAACCTGCTTCATATACAGTTATTACTCTCAATATACTCTAACCTGCTTCATATACACTCTTATTACTCTCAATATACTATAACCTGCTTCATATACACTCTTATTACTCTCAATATACTCTAGCAGATCATAACCTGCTTCATATACACTCTTATTACTCTCAATATACTCTAGCAGATCATAACCTGCTTCATATAGTTATTACTCTCAATATACTCTAACCTGCTTCATATACACTCTTATTACTCTCAATATACTCTATCAGATCATAACCTGCTTCATATACACTCTTATTACTCTCAATATACTCTATCAGATCATAACCTGCTTCATATACACTCTTATTACTCTCAATATACTCTAGCAGATCATAACCTTCTTCATATACAGTTATTACTCTCAATATACTCTAACCTGCTTCATATACACTCTTATTACTCTCAATATACTATAACCTGCTTCATATACACTCTTAGTACTCTCAATATACTCTATCAGATCATAACCTGCTTCATATACACTCTTATTACTCTCAATATACTCTATCAGATCATAACCTGCTTCATATACACTCTTATTACTCTCAATATACTCTAGCAGATCATAACCTGCTTCATATACAGTTATTACTCTCAGTATACTCTAACCTGCTTCATATACACTCTTATTACTCTCAATATACTCTATCAGATCATAACCTGCTTCATATACACTCTTATTACTCTCAATATACTCTAGCAGATCATAACCTGCTTCATATACAGTTATTACTCTCAGTATACTCTAACCTGCTTCATATACACTCTTATTACTCTCAATATACTCTATCAGATCATAACCTGCTTCATATACACTCTTATTACTCTCAATATACTCTAGCAGATCATAACCTGCTTCATATACAGTTATTACTCTCAATATACTCTAACCTGCTTCATATACACTCTTATTACTCTCAATATACTATAACCTGCTTCATATACACTCTTAGTACTCTCAATATACTCTATCAGATCATAACCTGCTTCATATACACTCTTATTACTCTCAATATACTCTAGCAGATCATAACCTGCTTCATATACACTCTTATTACTCTCAATATACTCTAGCAGATCATAACCTGCTTCATATACACTCTTATTACTCTCAATATACTCTAGCAGATCATAACCTGCTTCATATACAGTTATTACTCTCAATATACTCTAACCTGCTTCATATACACTCTTATTACTCTCAATATACTATAACCTGCTTCATATACACTCTTAGTACTCTCAATATACTCTATCAGATCATAACCTGCTTCATATACACTCTTATTACTCTCAATATACTCTAGCAGATCATAACCTGCTTCATATACACTCTTATTACTCTCAATATACTCTAGCAGATCATAACCTGCTTCATATACACTCTTATTACTCTCAATATACTCTAACCTGCTTCATATACACTCTTATTACTCTCAATATACTCTATCAGATCATAACCATAATGACTGCTTCATACGTGAAAAAAATACTATAGTAATTTATAGTAAATAGTGTAGTGTTTTTGAACCATACTATAGTAAACTGTATTATACTGTATATATTATAGTATTTACAACACTTTGTTAATGAGTGCTACAGCATACTGTATAGTGAACTGATAATAAATACTGTAATATACTTTAGTTTTTACTACAGTAAACTAGTGCATTGTAGTATAATATAGTTGTAGAAAACGTAGTTCAGTATTGGGTCATTTGTTTATATTACTACCACAGCAACTATAGAATTACCACAACAAATTAATTCAAGTACTTTACTATAGTATGGTTCAAAAACACTATAGTATTTACTATAAATTACTATAGTATTTTTTCATGTTACCAGACCATAACCAGCACCAGACTGCTTCATATACACTATCAGAGCTTATTCAACATTCATAACTATCTATTAGTTTGTTTAGTGTTCGCTGGAGCCATTATTGCTCATTATCATTAGTCTAATGCTGTGAGAATGTCATTCCGATGAGAACCAATATTTTATAAAACGGTCACAACTTAGTGTTTTCAAATATCTGATCAGAAACTAATTATTAATGAGTGAATTATATATTCATTATTCACTTATTAATGAGTGAATGTGAAAAAGTTTTGAATGTTAAAAACAGTATGAAAAATGTCAAAACAGTCCAAATTTATGAAGCCTACACATTTATTTCTAGCAAGACAACTTAAATATGACTCTGATTTCTTTTTACCTGCATATACTTTCACTTTCAGATGAAAAAGTGATAAATTTCTCATGCTGCAATAGTTTGTCAGTAGACGCACATATTCATGTTCATCAACAAAATTCAGTCCATAAGTGTGTGAAATATGGGGAAAACATTAAATATGTTTCACAAAGATATTTGCCATTAAATTAACTTAATAGATAATACAACAAAAGTATTTTTGACACTAATGGTGCTTCACACATAC
>CM077230.1:366523-436523 GCA_039654775.1 Spinibarbus caldwelli
AACGTCAAAATTTGATTGGCTGATGATTCTGTCACTAATGTTCGTAACAAATCAGATGTGACGTCTTTCATCAAAAGGGTAGCACTATCTGTAGTGCTGGCCGCACACTTTTTTTATGTAGGATATTCCAGTTCAACCTCAACTAAACTGATCATAGGCAATTTTGTGGACATTACACAAATGAAAATGATACCTAAATAATCAATAAAAACATTTTTCACACAATTTTATTTTTATAGGCCCAGCAGAGAAGGCCCTGCTTCCCCTGACGGCCCACCACTGCGTATAACACTCACACACGTGGAAGAAAACACTCCAGATCACATAATTCAGCGGAGAATTAATAGAAATTATATTAAGAACATGTGAGAATAAATCTGTTCTCAGATACCAAAGATAACAAGAAGTCGGCATCCACTCTCTCCTCTCTCAGAATACTCTTCTTCTGTGTTTGTTTACACTGGTGTTCGAAACAGCGCCACCACTCTGCCTTTCTGTGCAACAGCGGCTGCTCCGGTCACGTGATCTAAGCTCAAATCTGATTGGACCGCCCGTTTTATCACAGAGCGACGTGGAAAAAATCGACACAGGACAAAAATAATCTTCGTTTTTTTGTGCCGCAAATGATCGCGCGTGGTGTGAATAGCCCCATAGGGATCTACTGTTTCGATTTAAAAGCATCATCGCGCCGAATTTTCGCGTTCAGTGTGAAAAGCCCTTAACACTGCAGAAATCATGGTGGATTGTCATGAATGTCACGATACAGAAAATCCCCATGGTCTCAAAAATAAGCTTTATTTTCTTTATGCAAAATCCTATTTTTTTTTTTTTCAATTATTTTTTTCTTTTGGTTTTTGGGGTGAAATATACAGAAGGGCATCTCCACCACATAAGAAACAAATATAATGCTTTGATAAATCATAATTATGAGATAAAAAGTCAAAATTGTGACATACTAAGTCATAATTATGGGATAAAAGTTGAAATTATTACATAAAAAAATCTTACGTTTCCATAATTTTGCACTGTTATATTGTAATAATGATTTAGTGTGCTGTGATATTTTTTTTTTGCCTTTTCATCTCATAATTATTATTTAGTATGCCATAATTTTAACGTTTTTCTCATTAATTGTAACTTAAATTGCATTATTTTGACATTTCAAAATTTCAAAATTGCATCATTTTTGACTCATGAATTTAACTTTAAATCATAAATATGATGTTATTTTTTTCTCAATTGGCTATTTATCTCATAATTATGACTTTTAAATATCATTATTTTGAACTTTTTCTCATAATTATGACTTACTATGTTAAAATTTTTACATTTTATCTCGTAATTGACTGTTTATGCCATAATTATGACTTTCTAATCTCACCATTTTCAATTTAACTCAAATATGACTTAGAATTTTTTATTTTTCTCAAAGCTGGCTGTTTATCTCATAATTATGACTTACTGTTATCATTTTTACAGTTTATCTCAAAATTGATTTTGTCATAATTTTAACTTAAATTGCACTATTACCTTATACCTGTTACCTTGACATTTTTCCTCATAATTATTACTTACTATGTTACAATTTTTTACATTTTATCTCGTAATTGACTTTGTCTTATGACTTTCTAATCTCACAATTTTGAATTTGACTCAAATATGACTGTTATAATTTTTTATTTTTCTCACAACTGGCTGTTTATCTCATAATTCTGACTTTAAATCGAATGATTTCAACCTTTTATGTCATAATTATGACTTACTATGTTACAATTTTTATATTTTATCTCAGAATTGGATGTCTGTCATAATTTACTTTTTAAATCTCATCATTTCCTCCTTTTTTTTTCAAAATTTTGACTTACTATGTTACAATTTTTACATTTCATCTCGTCATTGACTGTTTATGACATAATTATGACATTTTTAATCTCATGATTTTAACTTTAAATCATAAATATGACTTTATCATTTTTTTCTCACAACTGGCTGTTAATCTCATAATTATGTCTTTTAAATCTCATGATTTTGACCTTTGATCTCATAATTATGATTTATTATGTCATAATTGTTTTATCTTATAATTAAGACATTTTATGATTTCCGAAAGCATGATTTTTTTTTTGTCCTCATGTGTCAGAAATGGGCTTGGATGTGCTTTCCTGAGATGTTTCCATATAAAAGCTGAATAAAGTCAGAAAGGCCTGAGGCGCATCCGTCTGTCCCTCTTACAGCGGCTCAATAGCGCTGACAGCTTTCTCTCTCTTCAGGCCTGTTTCCTGGGCTTTGAGTTGGCCATGAAGTTTCTGAACTGGCTCGCTCCAGATCTGTGATCCAGAGGAACCGGAGCGGATGTGAACGTGGGAACGATTGCGCTGTGAGACGCTGTATGGATCGATACAGGACGCTCCAGACGGACCGTAGCACACAAAAGTCTCGCTGCTTTATGATTTATTCGAGAGGATTTTAATCTGTAATAGTCAGTGCCTTATAACAGACTGTGAACCGATTTCTGCCTTCAGGGAAACTGAATGTTTATAATGTAAATCAAACCCTTTAACAGCTAGCAAACCTCTGTCTGTACATTAGCATTTATCCGTTTACAGCATCGTCTGCCTTCAGCCCTCACGACAGGAATTCAGTACACAGTCAAGGCCTGTTTTAATTGTTTTGTTCATTATGTTTAATTAACAGTTATCATCACCCACATCATGTACATAAATAAATGTATATTGATCATTTTCGTATGATC
Organism: Spinibarbus caldwelli; assembly: GCA_039654775.1. Taxonomy (NCBI): domain Eukaryota; kingdom Metazoa; phylum Chordata; class Actinopteri; order Cypriniformes; family Cyprinidae; genus Spinibarbus; species Spinibarbus caldwelli. Next base: position 369,276 of record CM077230.1, read on the forward strand.
TGAGAGTATTGATTTGTGTCATTTGTGACCCTGCAGCACAAAAGCAGTCATAAGTAGCACAGGTATATTTGTAGCAATAGCCAACAATACATTGTATGGATCAAAATTATCCATTTTTCTTTTATGCCAAAAATCATTAGGATATTAAGATCATGTTCCATGAAGATATTTTGTAAATTTCCTACCGTAAATATATCAAAACTTCATTTTTGATTAGTAATATGCATTGCTAAGAACTTAATTTGGACAACTTTAAAGATGATTTTCTTGCACCCTCAGATTCCAGATTTTCAAATAGTTGCATCTCAGCCAAATATTGTCCTATCCTAACGAAAGATTATTTCAAAAAAAAAAATAATAATAATTAAATTTAAAAAAAAAAAACTGACCCTTATGACTGGTTTTGTGGTCACATAAAGCCGTTGAGTTTTTCCCGCCACTTTCCTCCCTGAATTTACCTCAGATTAACTGAAGCTTTGATGGTTTTATGTACAAATTTAACACGATCTTAATATGTCGATTAAATGTACAGGAAAGTAAAAGCTGTAAATCGCTGCCCTGCAGTCGTGATATTTTTGAGGACAGTCGATAGATATTTTCCGCTGCGATGGAAACTGTCGGTCCGTCACGGGTCAATGGCTATGCCGCAGGGGAGGCAGGTTTGTAGGCATGCGGCGAGCTGCTTTATCGCGCTGTTGTGTGGCGTGTGAATGTGTTCGGTGCTCGTGGATCCGCGAGCGGGATGAGTGCGTCGGTTCTGGAGGGTCTGACCGAGCTCCTGAAGGGCTACACGCTGGAGGTGCTGCGACGGAGGCCCGCGGAGCTGCTGGAGTTCGCCGTGCTGTACTTCACCCGCCTGCGGGAGCAGCGCAACTCCAGCCGCCGCTCTCTGGTGACCCGCGGAGAGGCCTTCGTCCGGAGCTCCAGCGGTGACGGAGAGGAAGAGGAGGAGGAGGAAGATTACTTTCCAGATGATTTTACATTCAAAGGTGGGCGCAGAACTTCGTGTTTTTTTTTTCGTTTTTTTTTACTTTATTTTTATACATTAACGCAAATTACAAACAATGAACTAAACTTTCCTTGACAGCAGCAGTGACTTGAAAAAAAAGAAGAAAGAAATGATACAAATAAATAAGAGTAGAAAGAATTCATACAATGTCAAATTATACAACGGAATAAATCAATTAAGTTTCCTTATGGCTCGTTTCCACTGAGCGGTTCGGTACAGTACAGTACGGTACGGTACGCAATTATGTCCGTTTCCACTGTCAGAAGTTGTGAATGGTACCAAAATAGCGAACCGTACCTTTTTTTTGGTACCCTTCCATTGGGGTACCTAGCACAGCAAAGGGTACCAAAAGGGTGGAGCTAAACTCACTGCAGAACGCTGATTGGTTGACTAGAATCGTCACTTTTGCGTGATAGAAGGGGATAAAGCTTCTCCTTCACTCGTTCTGCTCTGAGTGTTGGGCTTATTTACATCAGAGAGCACTAACACAAAAAAATATCACAGTGTATTTTATAATTTTATATTTTCACACAGACAAAAGCCATTTCTCAATATGCGTTCTTGTCTGTTCTTGTGGACTTGTGAAACGTCATTGCCCAATAACCCGCGTAATTTTCAAAATATTACTGTTATTGTGTCATGGAATGTAGTTTTAAGAGTTTTTCAGGCGAGAATGTAGTTCTTTAAAACTCAAATCTGCAGTTTATTTATAAAGATGGCGCCTATTTGAAAATTTGATATGTCGATTTCGGAGCTCCAGGGCATCAGCGGGCGCTCAGTGCTCATGTATCCGCCTCGAGCAGCCTTATGCTCAGCTAGTCCTTCCAACATTAGCCGCTGGCTCTGATGTCTCTGTAGTGATTAAACATGAGATACAATTCATTGTGTGTATATTTAACAGGCATTCGTGGTCTCATGAATCTATTATTTGTTCCTGGTCATATCGTTTTGACTGAGCACAAAGTTTAACTTTATATTTATTTTGAACTTTACCGAAGCGTAGTGTTTCTGAAAAAAAGTTGCCAGCCGATTTTGCTGATTTTCACAAAAATTTCATGGCCCCCAGAATATTTTGTTGTATGAATATCTGAACATGCAATATATCAAAATAAAGATCAGACCCTACTTTCAAACAAACAAACAAAAATCTGTTTTATTCTAGCTTCAAGCATTATTTTTTATCAACACTTGAATGTAGGTAGGTTTCAGAAAAAAAGCAACATTTTGAGCAAAAAGCTGAGAAAATCACATTTTTATCAAATACTACATCTGGATCATATTCAGTATTGGAGCAAGTATCAGTATCCCAAAGCTTCACAGGCCTTTAACACTTTCTGGATCCACATTTCACTCTGTAACATTAGACAGTTTTCATTTATATGCGGTTAGTGTTGATGATTGCATTATTTTTCATATGTTTATAAATGAGATCGCTCGTTTCTGTGTCTTCCTCGTCTGTGTTTTTGATCAGCATTTTCTAGACTCATTCAGGAGATGCGTGATAGCGCCCCCTAGCATATAACAGCGAGAACACAGAAACACGGGAAATAATGTGTTTGGCGGGGAAAGTGTTAATACTGTAAATCTGCTTTGATACAATCTGCTTTATAAAAGCGCCATAGGAATTATGGTGACTTGACTTGAATGTGTATTTATTGTCTGAAATGAAACATTCATGACTTATAAAGGCACATTTGTGTTCACCTGCGATTATACATAAGATATTTTACCTGAGAAACAGATTGAACTGACATCACATACTGTGATCATTATAAATACATGAATAGAAATATTGAATTGAACTCTGAGTAAACTGAGGTTTTATTATTTCTTATTTATTTATCTTACTTATTTTGAGGGCCTAATGGATAGAGAGTCGGACTTGTAACCCGAAGGTCGTGGGTTCGAGTCTCAGGTCCGGCAGGGATTGTAGGTGGGGGAGTGAATAACCAGCACTCTCTCCACCCTCAATACCACGACTGAGCACCGAACCCCCGACTGCTCCCCGGGCGCCGCAGCATTAGCTGCCCACTGCTCCAGGTGTGTGTTCACTACTGTGTGTGTGCACTTGGATGGGTTAAATGCAGAGCACAAATTCCGAGTATGGGTCACCATACTTGGCCACACATCACTTCCCTTTCCCTTTCCTTTCCCCCCTTTAGTTACTGTTTACATTTTCATTTGTCAATAGTTTTATGACTGTCAAAGTGACACTTATTTCTGTCTGTCCGTCCATCGTTCTATCCATCCATCCTTCCATCCATCTGTAGTTCCTCCACCCAGTAAATGCAACAGACGTGTATCAGGTAAAATGTTTTGTCTGAATATTATTTTAGTATCACTGAGATACTATTACAGCTTTTATTAACATTGAGTAATTTTAATTGTATAATTTGTTTTTATCTTTATATTTATTTTTAGTTTTATGATTTAATTTTAATTTTAGTAACATCTGCAGTAATTTTGTTAATTCTGTCTTTTGTATTTTTTATTTATTTGTTTCTAGAAGGTTTGTCTTAATTTTTATTTTAGTTTTAGAATAGTTAGGGTTAACTTTAGTTTATTTCCTTTTTAACTAAATTTTAGTTTTTTTAAAAAAAAAAAAAAAAAAGCCTTTTCGGTTACACTTTATTTTAAGGTGTCCTTGTTACAGTGTAACTATACATTTAAGTACTGAGTAATATTAATTAAATACATGTACTTACTATATTGTTAGGGTTAGGATTTGGCTTAGGGTTACTTGCATGTAATTATGCATATTGTTATTATAATAGTACGTACATGTAACGTGTAACAAGGACACCTTAAAATAAAGTGCTACCATTTTTTTCTACAAAGTTTCTATTAGTTTTTATTTCTGTTTTAGTACATTGTTAAACTTAATTAAAATGAGAAATGTTGCTTTGGGAAAGTAAAATAAAGATGATTTCAGTTGATTTTAATGAATGTAGCTGTTTTTGTGGTGTGTCTGGAGCGGTGGTCTACTGCTGTCACTGCTTCCTGTCATGTGATTGTGTGTTCCTCAGTGTGTGCGGAGGCGTATAACCCTGATGAAGATGAAGATGAGGGCGACGAGCCGAGGGTTGTTCACCCCAAAACCGATGCGCAGCGCCAGCGACTACAGAAGGCCTGCAGGGACATACTGCTGTTCAAAACCCTCGAGCAGGTTCTTACAGTAGATGCGGAAAACACGGAATCCAGTTATTAAAACAGAATTTACTCTTTATGTCACGGAATTGGTCAAAGTTTGGATGAATTAATTAAAAGTAGGTCATTATACTTAAATCGAATCACGATATGAACTAGAATCTGTAGAAATTAAGCAGCAACAAGACTATTTAAATATGAATCGCTCATGTTCTGCGTGTCTCTGTGTGAATGAATGGCGCAGACGCACAGTTTCGTTTACTACACACATACTGACGGTGATTTCAGCATCTGTCGTCTCTCTACATGAGGACAGAAATACATGAACAACATCTCCAGAACCTCTCTGAGAGTACTTCATGAGTATTTTACCATTTCATTTGAGAGAAACTACCGTCATATCATATACACACACAGATGAGCTATTCACAGGTATTTACGGCAACCTGTCAAAATAAAAGTTCAGTTTAACTTGAAGACATTATTGTGCTAAAAATATATTAGGCTACTATTGTTCAGTAAAATGTACTACTATTACTAAAATTAAGTAATAAGAATTTGGTAACAATAAAACAGAATGTGAGAAAAAATAAAACATTTCATAGGGCTGTAAATGTAATTTTTGTTAAATGTTTAATAAATTGATGTTAAATTGTATAAGGTTAATGATTTTAATTTAATTAGACATGCTTTTTCATCGTCAAGAATCGGCTAAAAAACACAACTCTTCCATCTTTATTTGACCCTCTAACTCTAGCACTCTCTATTCTAATTCTATTCTTTAAAAAAAAAACTTGCCCCTTTTAGACTTGCACTCTATTCATTTACTAACTGCTTGTTTTCTTAAAAAAAAATGAACACTAGCTTCTCTGTTCTTTTTGTATTCTATATGTTTTCTTTTTATTTATTATGTAATTTAAATTAAAAAAACTTGCTACGTGTACTGTGTTAAGCTACCTGAGACTTGTTATAGCACTTGCACATTGCTCTTTTGTTGGTTTTGATTGTCCACATTTGTAAGTCGCTTTGTAAGTCATTTACATTTACTCATTTAGCATCTGCTAAATGAGTAAATGTAAATGCCTTTTGATTAATGTGATTTAACCGTTAAAAAAGAGTCCAGAAAAATTAAAATGGAAAAAAATAAAGCGTATTTCACAGATGTTTCTGCCTCTGTGTGTCTCAGGATCAGTTCTCCGAGGTGTTAGCATGTTTGAGGAGCTGGTCAAACCCAACGAGTGCATCATCAATCAGGGCGACGACGGCGATAACTTCTACGTGATTGAGAGGAGCCGCGGTGGATGAACCGTCTTCTCTCGTCTGTCTGCAGGGGCGTGTTTGAGATCCTGAGTCAGAAGGACGGCGTGAGCCGCTATGATCATAAAGGCAGCTTCGGTGAGCTGGCCCTCATGTACAACACGCCGCGTGCCGCCACCATCAGGGCCGCTCAGGAGGGGGCGCTGTGGGCACTGGTGAGAGTCCCAGCATGCACTGCGCTCCGCTCATCATTAACATTGACTAATGGAATACATAAAAAAAAGTTTTTCACATTTCACTTAGATTTAGTTACATTGCACAGGGGCGGTTTTGTATGGAAGCTTGTTTCTGCCTCGGATTAAAACAATAAAAAAAAAAAGATTTATTAATTGCAATTTTCAATCTCACAATTCTCACTTTTTTTCTCTGAATTCTAAAAAAAAAAGGTTGAATTGTGAGAGATCCCATACAGCAAAAAATAAACAAATACATTTCAAAATATTTTGAAAAAAAACAAACAAATAAGTAGCATTTATGTCATTATTATGAGAAACAAAATGAGTTTCTCGTAATAATGAAAAACTTTCTCATAATAACTTCGTTTCTCATGATAAAGAGAAACTCTCTCATAATAATGAAAAACCTTCTTATAATAATGACTCAGTTTCTCGTAATAATGAATACGATTTCAAAATGGTCAAAAATGTATTTGCTAAAATATGTTTCAAAATATATTTCTGTAAACATGTTTTCTTGGCCATTATTTGTATGGCCGTTTTTTGCCCATTATTTAAATTTTTAAATTAAGTTTATGTTATTATTTAAAAGCATTTAAAAATGTGTGACCATATAACAGATTTTAATAACTTAGCGAGGAACACACTTTACAATGTTCTAAAAAAAACGACTATAATACAATATACAGTGGGTACGGAAAGTATTCAGACCCCCTTCACTTTTTTCAATTTTGTTATGTTGCAGTCTGATACTACAATTGTTTAAATTCTTTTTTTTCTCATTACTCTACACTCTGTCCTTTATAATGACAAAGTGAAAACAGAATTTTAGAAATGTTTGTAAATTTATTAAAAAGAAAAAACTGAAATATCACATTTACATAAGTATTCAGACCCTTTACTCAGTACTTAGTTGAAGCACCTTTGGCAGCAATTACAGCCTCGAGTCTTTTTGGGTATGACGCAACAAGCTTTGCACAACTGGATTGGGGGAATTTCTGCCATTCTTCTTTGCAAATCCTCTCAAGCTCGGTCAGGTTGGATGGGGACCGTCTGTTGACAGCCTTTTTCAGGTCTCTCCAGAGATGTTCGATAGGGTTCAAGTCAGGGCTCTGGCTGGGTCACTCTAGGACATTCACAGAGTTGTCCCTAAGCCACTCCTGTGTTGCCTTGGCTGTGTGCTTAGGGTCATTGTCATGTTAGAAGGTGAACCTTCGGCCCAGTCTGAGGTTTTGAATGCCCTGGACTGGGTTTTCATTAAGGCTATCTCAATATTTTGGTGCATTGAGCTTTTCTTCTACTCTGATGAGTTCCTCAGTCCCTGCCGCTGAAAAACAGCCCAACAGCATGAGGCTGCTACCACCACACTTTACTTTTGGGATGGTACTCTGCAGGTGATGAGAAGAGCCGGTTTCCTTCAAACATGATGCTTAGAATTGAGGTTCATCAGACCAGGTAATCTTGTTTCTCAGAGTCTGAGGGTCCTTTAGGTGCTTTATTGCAAATTCCAAGTGTGTTTTCATGTGTCTTCACTGAGGAGAGGTTTGAGTTTGGCCACACTGCCATAAAGCCCAGATCGGTGGAGTGTTGCAGTGATGTTTGTCCTTCTGTAGGTTTCTCCCATCTGCATATATGATCATGGAGCTCAACTAGAGTGACCACCAGGTTCTTGGTCACCAGTCTAGACAAGCCCCTTCTCCATCAATTGCTCAGTTTGGCTGGGGACCAGCTCTTGGAAGAGTCCTGGTTGTTTCAAACTTCTTCCATTTGAGAATTATGGAAGCCACTGTGCTCTTGGGAACCTTCAGTGCAGCAGAATTTTTTTTGTAGCCTTCCTCAGATCTGTGCCTCAATACAATCCTGTGTCTGAGCTCTGCAGGCAGTTCCTTTGACCTCGTGGCTTGGTTTTCGCTCTGATATGCATTATCAGCTGTGAGGCCTTTTACAGAGAGGTGTGTGACTTTCCAAATCATGTCCAATCAATTTAATTTACCACAGGCGGACTCCAATCAAGGTGTAGAAACATCTCTGCAATGATCAAGAGACATGGGAGGCACCTGAGCGAAATTTCAAGTGTTGTTGCAAAGGGTCTGAATACTTATGTAAATGTGATATTTCAGTTTTTTCTTTTTAATAAATTTACAGACATTTCTAAAATTCTGTTTTCACTTCGTCATTATGAGGTACAGAGTGTAGATTAATGAGAAATAAAATGAATTTAAACAATTGTAGTATCAGGTTGCAACATAACAAAATTGAAAAAAGTGAAGGGGGTCTGAATACTTTCCGTACCCACTGTATATATAAAAATTGAACATTATTAAATCATTATAAATCAAATTTTTATCTCTAGTTGGTTGTTACATCCACATTTGCATTTAAATATACTAAATATATTATTTCAAAAATATATATATTTTTTTTTTGTATGTATATATATGCTAAATATATTTTTTGCTTTATGGGATAAAATCACAGCTGTGAGGGGGAAAAGTCAGAATTGTGAGATAAAAGTTGCAATTACTTCTTATGTTTTCATTCCAGTGTCGGAAACATGCTTCCATATTTTCGCCCCTTATCGGTGTTTTTGCTCAAGCCCACATTAATTTCCGTGTTTTGCTCTTGACTCATTATTTAATCAGATTGACATACGTTATGTTTGTACACATTGTGACGATGATGTGTTTTTATTATCTTCAAGACAGAGCCACTTTCCACAGACTCATCGTGAAAAACAGCGCAAAGAAGAGGAAGATGTATGAGAGGTTCATCAGTAGGTGGCAGCGAGGGACTGTTTTAATGAGTGAGTCATTGAATTATTCATTCAGCTGATTCAGAAACGAAGCAAGCGACTGTCTTTATGGAAGAATCACTGTATCATTGACTCGCTCGACAAGACTGACAGCCAGTGTTTCCTCTAATTTTTTTTCTTGCCGATTAAAACTTTTCTCTATTGGGCAGACATTTCTGCCACCTGAGCAAAAACATTCTTTATACCCTATGCAGCACGCACACAAAAAACTTTAATGTGCTATTTATGTTTGATTTGACCCTTGATGTAACTAAATGATGTACATTTTAGGTTACCTGAGAAAACATTTTTTACAGTATAATACACTGCCTTTTTTAAAAGTTTGGGATCAGTAAGGTTTTTTAAAGGTGTTTCTTATGCTCATCAAATCTGTATCTATTTGAAATATTATTGCAATTTAAAAATAAAAGTTTTCTATTTTAATATATTGTAAACTGTAATTTATTTCTGTGATGCGCAGCTGAATTTTCAGCATCATTACTCCAGTCTTCAGTGTCACATGATCCTTCAGAAATCATTCTAATATGCTGATTTATAATCAATGTTGGAAACTTCCCTCCTTCTCCCATGAGACCAATCAGTGTCCCCCCAGTGTGCCCCCATCAGGGAGATTTCCAAGGGAAGCATCACTGAAAACAACAAAGTTTAGAGCATCACTGTTTCCCAAATGTTGAAACCTGAGAGTCACCTTTTCAGATTTAAGCTTTCTAATGACCTTATTTGTCTCATGTGTTTAGCATGAGTCTGTCGCTCATGTCGCATGTGTTTAGCATGAGTCTGTCGCTCATGTCGCGTGTTTAGCATGAGTCTGTCGCTCATGTCGCGTGTTTAGCGTGAGTCTGTCACTCATGTAGCGTGTGTTTAGTGTGAGTCTGTCGCTCATGTCGCGTGTTTAGCGTGAGTCTGTCGCTCATGCAGCGTGTGTTTAGCGTGAGTCTGTCGCTCATGTCGCGTGTGTTTAGTGAGTCTGTCGCTCATGCAGCGTGTGTTTAGTGTGAGTCTGTCGCTCATGTCGCATGTTTAGCACGAGTCTCACTCATATAGCGTGTTTTGTGAGTCTGTCGCTCATGTAGCATGTTTAGCGTGAGTCTGTCACTCATGTAGCATGTTTAGCGTGAGTCTGTCGCTCGTGTGTTTAGCGTGAGTCTGTCGCTCATGTCGCGTGTTTAGCGTGAGTCTGTCACTCATGTAACATGTTTAACGTGAGTCTGTCACTCGTGTTTAGCGTGAGTCTGTCGCTCATGTTTAGCGTGAGTCTGTCGCTCGTGTTTAGCATGAGTCTGTCGCTCATGTCGCATGTGTTTAGCGTGAGTCTGCCGCTCATGTCGCATGTGTTTAGCGTGAGTCTGTCGCTCATGTATTGTGTGTTTAACGTGAGTCTGTCGCTCATGCAGAGTGTGTTTAGCGTGAGTCTCACTCATGCAGCGTTTAGCGTGAGTCTGTCGCTCATGTAGCATGTTTAGCGGGAGTCTGTTGCTCATGTAGCATGTTTAACCTGAGTCTGTCGCTCATGTAGCATGTTTAGCGGGAGTCTGTCGCTCATGTAGCATGTTTAGCGTGAGTCTGTCGCTCATGCAGCGTGTGTTTAGCGTGAGTCTCACTCATGCAGCGTTTAGCGTGAGTCTGTCGCTCGTGTTTAGCGTGTCGCTCATGTCGCATGTGTTTAGTGTGAGTCTGTCACTCATGTAGCATGTTTAGCATGAGTCTTTCACTCATGTAGCATGTGTTTAGCGTGAGTCTGTCGCTCATGTCGCAAGTGTTTAGCGTGAGTCTGTCGCTCATGTCGCAAGTGTTTAGCGTGAGTCTGTCGCTCATGTAGCATGTTTAGCTTGAGTCTGTCGCTCATGTCGCATGTGTTTAACGTGAGTCTGTCACTCATGTAGCATGTTTAGCGCGAGTCTGTCACTCGTGTTTAACGTGAGTCTGTCGCTCATGTCGCATGTTTAGCGTGAGTCTCACTCATGCAGCATGTTTAGCGTGAGTCTGTCACTCATGTAGCATGTTTAGTGTGAGTCTGTCGCTCATGTCGCGTGTTTAGCGTGAGTCTGTCACTCATGTAGCGTGTTTAGCGTGAGTCTGTCACTCATGTAGCGTGTTTAGCGTGAGTCTGTCGCTCATGTAGCGTGTTTACCGTGAGTCTGTCGCTCATGTCGAGTGTGTTTAGCGTGAGTCTGTCGCTTACGTCGCATGTGTTTAGCACGAGTCTCACTCATGTAGCGTGTTTAGTGTGAGTCTGTCACTCATGTAGCATATTTAGCGTGAGTCCCACTCATGCAGCATGTTTAGCGTGAGTCTGTCACTCATGTAGCATGTTTAGCGTGAGTCTGTCGCTCATGCAGCATGTTTAGCGTGAGTCTGTCGCTCATGTCGCATGTGTTTAGCGTAAGTCTGTCACTCATGTAGCATGTTTAGCGTGAGTCTGTCACTCATGCAGCGTGTTTAGTATGAGTCTGTCGCTCAAGTCGCATGTTTAGCGCGAGTCTCACTCATGTAGCGTGTTTAACGTGAGTCTGTCGCTCATGTCGCATGTGTTTAGCGTGAGTCTGTCACTCACGTAGCATGTTTAGCGTGAGTTTGTCGGTCATGTTGCATGTGTTTAACGTGAGTCTGTCGCTCATGTCGCGTGTTTAACGTGAATCTGTCGCTCATGTCTCGTGTTTAGCATGAGTCTGTCGCTCATGTCGCGTGTTTAATGTTTAACGTCTGTCGCTCATGTCGCGTGTTTAACGTGAGTCTGTCGCTCATGTCACATGTTTAGCGTGAGTCTGTCGCTCGTCGCGTGTGTTTAGCGTGAGTCTGTTGCTCATGTAGCATGTGTTTAATGTGAGTCTGTTGCTCATGTCGCGTGTTTAGCGTGAGTCTGTCACTCATGTCGCATGTGTTTAGCGTGAGTCTGTCGCTCATGTAGCGTGTTTAACGTGTGAGTCTGTCGCTCATGTCGCATGTGTTTAACATGAGTCTGTCGCTCATGTCGCATGCTTAGCGTGAGTCTGTCGCTCATGTCGCATGTGTTTAGTGTGAGTCTGTCACTCATGTAGCATGTTTACCGTGAGTCTGTCGCTCATGTCGTGTGTGTTTAGCGTGAGTCTGTTGCTCATGTAGCATGTGTTTAGCGTGAGTCTGTCGCTCATGTCGCGTGTTTAGCGTGAATCTGTCACTCGTCACGTGTGTTTAGCGTGAGTCTGTTGCTCATGTAGCATGTTTAATGTGAGTCTGTCGCTCATGTCGCGTGTTTAGCGTGAATCTGTCGCTCATGTCGTGTGTTTAGTGTGAGTCTGTCACTCATGTCGCATGTGTTTAGCGTGAGTCTGTCGCTCATGTCGCGTGTTTAACGTGAGTCTGTCGCTCATGTCGCGTGTTTAACGTGAATCTGTCGCTCATGTCTCGTGTTTAGCATGAGTCTGTCGCTCATGTCGCGTGTTTAATGTTTAACGTCTGTCGCTCATGTCGCGTGTTTAACGTGAGTCTGTCGCTCATGTCACATGTTTAGCGTGAGTCTGTCGCTCATGTAGCGTGTTTAACGTGTGAGTCTGTCGCTCATGTCGCATGTGTTTAACATGAGTCTGTCGCTCATGTCGCATGCTTAGCGTGAGTCTGTCGCTCATGTCGCATGTGTTTAGTGTGAGTCTGTCACTCATGTAGCATGTTTACCGTGAGTCTGTCGCTCATGTCGTGTGTGTTTAGCGTGAGTCTGTTGCTCATGTAGCATGTGTTTAGCGTGAGTCTGTCGCTCATGTCGCGTGTTTAGCGTGAATCTGTCACTCATGTCACGTGTGTTTAGCGTGAGTCTGTTGCTCATGTAGCATGTTTAATGTGAGTCTGTCGCTCATGTCGCGTGTTTAGCGTGAATCTGTCGCTCATGTCGTGTGTTTAGTGTGAGTCTGTCACTCATGTCGCATGTGTTTAGCGTGAGTCTGTCGCTCATGTCGCGTGTTTAGCGTGAGTCTGTTGCTCATGTAGCATGTGTTTAGCGTGAGTCTGTCACTCGTAGCATGTTTAGCGTGAGTCTGTTGCTTATGTCGCATGTGTTTAGCGTGAGTCTGTCACTCATGTCGCGTGTGTTCAGCGTGAGTCTGTCGCTCATGTAGCATGTTTAGCGTGAGTCTGTCGCTCATGTCGCATGTGTTTAACGTGAGTCTGTCACTCATGTCGCGTGTGTTCAGCGTGAGTCTGTCGCTCATGTAGCATGTTTAACGTGAGTCTGTCGCTCATGTCGCATGTGTTTAACGTGAGTCTGTCGCTCATGTCGCGTTTAGAGTGAGTCTGTTGCTCATGTAGCATGTTTAACGTGAGTCTGTCACTCGTGTAGTATGTTTATCGTGAGTCTGTCGCTCGTGTGTTTAACGTGAGTCTGTTGCTCATGTACCATGTGTTTAGCGTGAGTCTGTCGCTCACGTCGCGTGTGTTTAACCCGAGTCTGTTGCTCATGTAGCATGTGTTTAACGTGAGTCTGTCACTCATGTAGCATGTTTAGCGTGAGTCTGTCGCTCATGTCGCGTGTGTTCAGTGTGAGTCTGTCACTCATGTAGCATGTTTAGCGTGAGTCTGTCGCTCATGTAGCATGTTTAACGTGAGTCTGTCGCTCATGTCGCATGTGTTTAATGTGAGTCTGTCGCTCATGTCGCGTGTTTAGCGTGAGTCTGTTGCTCATGTAGCATGTGTTTAACGTGAGTCTGTCGCTCATGTAGCATGTTTATCGTGAGTCTGTCGCTTGTGTGTTTAATGTGAGTCTGTTGCTCATGTACCACGTGTTTAGCGTGAGTCTGTTGCTCTCATCGCGTTTAACGCGAGTCTGTTGCTCATGTAGTATGTTTAGCTTGAGTCTGTCACTCATGTCGCATGTGTTTGTAGCATGTTTAGCGTGAGTCTTTCTCATGAAGCATGTTTAGCATGAGTCTGTCACTCATGTCGCATGTGTTTAGCGTAAGTCTGTCACTCATGTAGCATGTTTAACGTGAGTCTGTTGCTCATGTACCATGTGTTTAGCGTGAGTCTGTCTCATGTAGCATGTTTAGCGTGAGTCTGTCTCATGTAGCATGTTTAGCGTGAGTCTGTCTCATGTAGCATGTTTAGCATGAGTCTGTCACTCATGTCGCATGTGTTTAACGTGAGTCTGTCACTCATGTAGCATGTTTATCGTGAGTCTGTCGCTCGTGTGTTTATCGTGAGTCTGTCGCTCACGTCGCGTGTTTAACGCGAGTCTGTTGCTCATGTAGCATGTTTAGCTTGAGTCTGTCGCTCATGTAGCATGTTTAGCGTGAGTCTGTCTCATGTAGCATGTTTAGCATGAGTCTGTCACTCATGTCGCATGTTTAGCATGAGTCTGTCACTCGTCGCATGTGTTTAGCGTGAGTCTGTCGCTCATGTCGCATGTGTTTAGCATGAGTCTGTTGCTCATGTAGCATGTGTTTAGCGTGAGTCTGTCACTCATGTAGCATGTTTAGCGTGAGTCTGTCGCTTATGTCGCATGTGTTTAGCGTGAGTCTGTCGCTCATGTCGCGTGTGTTTAGCGTGAGTCTGTTGCTCATGTAGCATGTGTTTAGCGTGAGTCTGTCACTCATGTCGCGTGTTCAACGTGAGTCTGTCGCTTATGTACCATGTTTAGCGTGAGTCTGTCGCTCATGTAGCATGTTTAACGTGAGTCTGTCGCTCATGTCGCGTGTGTAGCGTGAGTCTGTTGCGCATGTAGCATGTGTTTAACGTGAGTCTGTCGCTCGTGTGTTTAACGTGAGTCTGTTGCTCATGTAGCATGTGTTTAGCGTGAGTCTGTCTCATGTAGCATGTTTAGCATGAGTCTGTTGCTCATGTCGCATGTGTTTAGCGTGAGTCTGTCGCTCGTGTGTTTAACGTGAGTCTGTTGCTCATGTAGCATGTGTTTAGCGTGAGTCTGTCGCTCATGTCGCATGTGTTTAGCGCGAGTCTGTCGCTCATGTAGCATGTTTAGCGTGAGTCTGTCTCATGTAGCATGTTTAGCATGAGTCTGTCACTCATGTCGCATGTGTTTAGCGTGAGTCTGTCGCTCATGTCGCATGTGTTTAGCGTGAGTCTGTCTCATGTAGCATGTTTAGCATGAGTCTGTTGCTCATGTCGCATGTGTTTAGCGTGAGTCTGTCGCTCATGTCGCATGTGTTTAGCGCGAGTCTGTCGCTCATGTAGCATGTTTAGCGTGAGTCTGTCTCATGTAGCATGTTTATCATGAGTCTGTTGCTCATGTCGCATGTGTTTAGCGTGAGTCTGTCGCTCATGTCGCATGTGTTTAGCGCGAGTCTGTCTCATGTAGCATGTTTAGCATGAGTCTGTCACTCATGTCGCATGTGTTTAGCGTGAGTCTGTCGCTCATGTCGCATGTGTTTAGCGTGAGTCTGTCGCTCATGTAGCATGTTTAGCGTGAGTCTGTCTCATGTAGCATGTTTAGCATGAGTCTGTCACTCATGTCGCATGTGTTTAGCGTGAGTCTGTCGCTCATGTCGCATGTGTTTAGCGTGAGTCTGTCTCATGTAGCATGTTTAGCATGAGTCTGTTGCTCATGTCGCATGTGTTTAGCGTGAGTCTGTCGCTCATGTCGCATGTGTTTAGCGCGAGTCTGTCGCTCATGTAGCATGTTTAGCGTGAGTCTGTCTCATGTAGCATGTTTAGCATGAGTCTGTCACTCATGTCGCATGTGTTTAATGTGAGTCTGTCGCTCATGTCGCGTGTTTAGCGTGAGTCTGTTGCTCATGTAGCATGTGTTTAACGTGAGTCTGTCGCTCATGTAGCATGTTTATCGTGAGTCTGTCGCTTGTGTTTAATGTGAGTCTGTTGCTCATGTACCACGTGTTTAGCGTGAGTCTGTTGCTCTCATCGCGTTTAACGCGAGTCTGTTGCTCATGTAGTATGTTTAGCTTGAGTCTGTCACTCATGTCGCATGTGTTTAGCGTGAGTCTGTCTCATGTAGCATGTTTAGCGTGAGTCTTTCTCATGAAGCATGTTTAGCATGAGTCTGTCACTCATGTCGCATGTGTTTAGCGTAAGTCTGTCACTCATGTAGCATGTTTAACGTGAGTCTGTTGCTCATGTACCATGTGTTTAGCGTGAGTCTGTCTCATGTAGCATGTTTAGCGTGAGTCTGTCTCATGTAGCATGTTTAGCGTGAGTCTGTCTCATGTAGCATGTTTAGCATGAGTCTGTCACTCATGTCGCATGTGTTTAACGTGAGTCTGTCACTCATGTAGCATGTTTATCGTGAGTCTGTCGCTCGTGTGTTTATCGTGAGTCTGTCGCTCACGTCGCGTGTTTAACGCGAGTCTGTTGCTCATGTAGCATGTTTAGCTTGAGTCTGTCGCTCATGTAGCATGTTTAGCGTGAGTCTGTCTCATGTAGCATGTTTAGCATGAGTCTGTCACTCATGTCGCATGTTTAGCATGAGTCTGTCACTCGTCGCATGTGTTTAGCGTGAGTCTGTCGCTCATGTCGCATGTGTTTAGCATGAGTCTGTTGCTCATGTAGCATGTGTTTAGCGTGAGTCTGTCACTCATGTAGCATGTTTAGCGTGAGTCTGTCGCTTATGTCGCATGTGTTTAGCGTGAGTCTGTCGCTCATGTCGCGTGTGTTTAGCGTGAGTCTGTTGCTCATGTAGCATGTGTTTAGCGTGAGTCTGTCACTCATGTCGCGTGTTCAACGTGAGTCTGTCACTTATGTAGCATGTTTAGCGTGAGTCTGTCGCTCATGTAGCATGTTTAACGTGAGTCTGTCGCTCATGTCGCGTGTGTAGCGTGAGTCTGTTGCGCATGTAGCATGTGTTTAACGTGAGTCTGTCGCTCGTGTGTTTAACGTGAGTCTGTTGCTCATGTAGCATGTGTTTAGCGTGAGTCTGTCTCATGTAGCATGTTTAGCATGAGTCTGTTGCTCATGTCGCATGTGTTTAGCGTGAGTCTGTCGCTCGTGTGTTTAACGTGAGTCTGTTGCTCATGTAGCATGTGTTTAGCGTGAGTCTGTCGCTCATGTCGCATGTGTTTAGCGCGAGTCTGTCGCTCATGTAGCATGTTTAGCGTGAGTCTGTCTCATGTAGCATGTTTAGCATGAGTCTGTCACTCATGTCGCATGTGTTTAGCGTGAGTCTGTCGCTCATGTCGCATGTGTTTAGCGTGAGTCTGTCTCATGTAGCATGTTTAGCATGAGTCTGTTGCTCATGTCGCATGTGTTTAGCGTGAGTCTGTCGCTCATGTCGCATGTGTTTAGCGCGAGTCTGTCGCTCATGTAGCATGTTTAGCGTGAGTCTGTCTCATGTAGCATGTTTATCATGAGTCTGTTGCTCATGTCGCATGTGTTTAGCGTGAGTCTGTCGCTCATGTCGCATGTGTTTAGCGCGAGTCTGTCTCATGTAGCATGTTTAGCATGAGTCTGTCACTCATGTCGCATGTGTTTAGCGTGAGTCTGTCGCTCATGTCGCATGTGTTTAGCGTGAGTCTGTCGCTCATGTAGCATGTTTAGCGTGAGTCTGTCTCATGTAGCATGTTTAGCATGAGTCTGTCACTCATGTCGCATGTGTTTAGCGTGAGTCTGTCGCTCATGTCGCATGTGTTTAGCGTGAGTCTGTCTCATGTAGCATGTTTAGCATGAGTCTGTTGCTCATGTCGCATGTGTTTAGCGTGAGTCTGTCGCTCATGTCGCATGTGTTTAGCGCGAGTCTGTCGCTCATGTAGCATGTTTAGCGTGAGTCTGTCTCATGTAGCATGTTTAGCATGAGTCTGTCACTCATGTCGCATGTGTTTAATGTGAGTCTGTCGCTCATGTCGCGTGTTTAGCGTGAGTCTGTTGCTCATGTAGCATGTGTTTAACGTGAGTCTGTCGCTCATGTAGCATGTTTATCGTGAGTCTGTCGCTTGTGTGTTTAATGTGAGTCTGTTGCTCATGTACCACGTGTTTAGCGTGAGTCTGTTGCTCTCATCGCGTTTAACGCGAGTCTGTTGCTCATGTAGTATGTTTAGCTTGAGTCTGTCACTCATGTCGCATGTGTTTAGCGTGAGTCTGTCTCATGTAGCATGTTTAGCGTGAGTCTTTCTCATGAAGCATGTTTAGCATGAGTCTGTCACTCATGTCGCATGTGTTTAGCGTAAGTCTGTCACTCATGTAGCATGTTTAACGTGAGTCTGTTGCTCATGTACCATGTGTTTAGCGTGAGTCTGTCTCATGTAGCATGTTTAGCGTGAGTCTGTCTCATGTAGCATGTTTAGCGTGAGTCTGTCTCATGTAGCATGTTTAGCATGAGTCTGTCACTCATGTCGCATGTGTTTAACGTGAGTCTGTCACTCATGTAGCATGTTTATCGTGAGTCTGTCGCTCGTGTGTTTATCGTGAGTCTGTCGCTCACGTCGCGTGTTTAACGCGAGTCTGTTGCTCATGTAGCATGTTTAGCTTGAGTCTGTCGCTCATGTAGCATGTTTAGCGTGAGTCTGTCTCATGTAGCATGTTTAGCATGAGTCTGTCACTCATGTCGCATGTTTAGCATGAGTCTGTCACTCGTCGCATGTGTTTAGCGTGAGTCTGTCGCTCATGTCGCATGTGTTTAGCATGAGTCTGTTGCTCATGTAGCATGTGTTTAGCGTGAGTCTGTCACTCATGTAGCATGTTTAGCGTGAGTCTGTCGCTTATGTCGCATGTGTTTAGCGTGAGTCTGTCGCTCATGTCGCGTGTGTTTAGCGTGAGTCTGTTGCTCATGTAGCATGTGTTTAGCGTGAGTCTGTCACTCATGTCGCGTGTTCAACGTGAGTCTGTCGCTTATGTAGCATGTTTAGCGTGAGTCTGTCGCTCATGTAGCATGTTTAACGTGAGTCTGTCGCTCATGTCGCGTGTGTAGCGTGAGTCTGTTGCGCATGTAGCATGTGTTTAACGTGAGTCTGTCGCTCGTGTGTTTAACGTGAGTCTGTTGCTCATGTAGCATGTGTTTAGCGTGAGTCTGTCTCATGTAGCATGTTTAGCATGAGTCTGTTGCTCATGTCGCATGTGTTTAGCGTGAGTCTGTCGCTCGTGTGTTTAACGTGAGTCTGTTGCTCATGTAGCATGTGTTTAGCGTGAGTCTGTCGCTCATGTCGCATGTGTTTAGCGCGAGTCTGTCGCTCATGTAGCATGTTTAGCGTGAGTCTGTCTCATGTAGCATGTTTAGCATGAGTCTGTCACTCATGTCGCATGTGTTTAGCGTGAGTCTGTCGCTCATGTCGCATGTGTTTAGCGTGAGTCTGTCTCATGTAGCATGTTTAGCATGAGTCTGTTGCTCATGTCGCATGTGTTTAGCGTGAGTCTGTCGCTCATGTCGCATGTGTTTAGCGCGAGTCTGTCGCTCATGTAGCATGTTTAGCGTGAGTCTGTCTCATGTAGCATGTTTATCATGAGTCTGTTGCTCATGTCGCATGTGTTTAGCGTGAGTCTGTCGCTCATGTCGCATGTGTTTAGCGCGAGTCTGTCTCATGTAGCATGTTTAGCATGAGTCTGTCACTCATGTCGCATGTGTTTAGCGTGAGTCTGTCGCTCATGTCGCATGTGTTTAGCGTGAGTCTGTCGCTCATGTAGCATGTTTAGCGTGAGTCTGTCTCATGTAGCATGTTTAGCATGAGTCTGTCACTCATGTCGCATGTGTTTAGCGTGAGTCTGTCGCTCATGTCGCATGTGTTTAGCGTGAGTCTGTCTCATGTAGCATGTTTAGCATGAGTCTGTTGCTCATGTCGCATGTGTTTAGCGTGAGTCTGTCGCTCATGTCGCATGTGTTTAGCGCGAGTCTGTCGCTCATGTAGCATGTTTAGCGTGAGTCTGTCTCATGTAGCATGTTTAGCATGAGTCTGTCACTCATGTCGCATGTGTTTAATGTGAGTCTGTCGCTCATGTCGCGTGTTTAGCGTGAGTCTGTTGCTCATGTAGCATGTGTTTAACGTGAGTCTGTCGCTCATGTAGCATGTTTATCGTGAGTCTGTCGCTTGTGTGTTTAATGTGAGTCTGTTGCTCATGTACCACGTGTTTAGCGTGAGTCTGTTGCTCTCATCGCGTTTAACGCGAGTCTGTTGCTCATGTAGTATGTTTAGCTTGAGTCTGTCACTCATGTCGCATGTGTTTAGCGTGAGTCTGTCTCATGTAGCATGTTTAGCGTGAGTCTTTCTCATGAAGCATGTTTAGCATGAGTCTGTCACTCATGTCGCATGTGTTTAGCGTAAGTCTGTCACTCATGTAGCATGTTTAACGTGAGTCTGTTGCTCATGTACCATGTGTTTAGCGTGAGTCTGTCTCATGTAGCATGTTTAGCGTGAGTCTGTCTCATGTAGCATGTTTAGCGTGAGTCTGTCTCATGTAGCATGTTTAGCATGAGTCTGTCACTCATGTCGCATGTGTTTAACGTGAGTCTGTCACTCATGTAGCATGTTTATCGTGAGTCTGTCGCTCGTGTGTTTATCGTGAGTCTGTCGCTCACGTCGCGTGTTTAACGCGAGTCTGTTGCTCATGTAGCATGTTTAGCTTGAGTCTGTCGCTCATGTAGCATGTTTAGCGTGAGTCTGTCTCATGTAGCATGTTTAGCATGAGTCTGTCACTCATGTCGCATGTTTAGCATGAGTCTGTCACTCGTCGCATGTGTTTAGCGTGAGTCTGTCGCTCATGTCGCATGTGTTTAGCATGAGTCTGTTGCTCATGTAGCATGTGTTTAGCGTGAGTCTGTCACTCATGTAGCATGTTTAGCGTGAGTCTGTCGCTTATGTCGCATGTGTTTAGCGTGAGTCTGTCGCTCATGTCGCGTGTGTTTAGCGTGAGTCTGTTGCTCATGTAGCATGTGTTTAGCGTGAGTCTGTCACTCATGTCGCGTGTTCAACGTGAGTCTGTCACTTATGTAGCATGTTTAGCGTGAGTCTGTCGCTCATGTAGCATGTTTAACGTGAGTCTGTCGCTCATGTCGCGTGTGTAGCGTGAGTCTGTTGCGCATGTAGCATGTGTTTAACGTGAGTCTGTCGCTCGTGTGTTTAACGTGAGTCTGTTGCTCATGTAGCATGTGTTTAGCGTGAGTCTGTCTCATGTAGCATGTTTAGCATGAGTCTGTTGCTCATGTCGCATGTGTTTAGCGTGAGTCTGTCGCTCGTGTGTTTAACGTGAGTCTGTTGCTCATGTAGCATGTGTTTAGCGTGAGTCTGTCGCTCATGTCGCATGTGTTTAGCGCGAGTCTGTCGCTCATGTAGCATGTTTAGCGTGAGTCTGTCTCATGTAGCATGTTTAGCATGAGTCTGTCACTCATGTCGCATGTGTTTAGCGTGAGTCTGTCGCTCATGTCGCATGTGTTTAGCGTGAGTCTGTCTCATGTAGCATGTTTAGCATGAGTCTGTTGCTCATGTCGCATGTGTTTAGCGTGAGTCTGTCGCTCATGTCGCATGTGTTTAGCGCGAGTCTGTCGCTCATGTAGCATGTTTAGCGTGAGTCTGTCTCATGTAGCATGTTTATCATGAGTCTGTTGCTCATGTCGCATGTGTTTAGCGTGAGTCTGTCGCTCATGTCGCATGTGTTTAGCGCGAGTCTGTCTCATGTAGCATGTTTAGCATGAGTCTGTCACTCATGTCGCATGTGTTTAGCGTGAGTCTGTCGCTCATGTCGCATGTGTTTAGCGTGAGTCTGTCGCTCATGTAGCATGTTTAGCGTGAGTCTGTCTCATGTAGCATGTTTAGCATGAGTCTGTCACTCATGTCGCATGTGTTTAGCGTGAGTCTGTCGCTCATGTCGCATGTGTTTAGCGTGAGTCTGTCTCATGTAGCATGTTTAGCATGAGTCTGTTGCTCATGTCGCATGTGTTTAGCGTGAGTCTGTCGCTCATGTCGCATGTGTTTAGCGCGAGTCTGTCGCTCATGTAGCATGTTTAGCGTGAGTCTGTCTCATGTAGCATGTTTAGCATGAGTCTGTCACTCATGTCGCATGTGTTTAATGTGAGTCTGTCGCTCATGTCGCGTGTTTAGCGTGAGTCTGTTGCTCATGTAGCATGTGTTTAACGTGAGTCTGTCGCTCATGTAGCATGTTTATCGTGAGTCTGTCGCTTGTGTGTTTAATGTGAGTCTGTTGCTCATGTACCACGTGTTTAGCGTGAGTCTGTTGCTCTCATCGCGTTTAACGCGAGTCTGTTGCTCATGTAGTATGTTTAGCTTGAGTCTGTCACTCATGTCGCATGTGTTTAGCGTGAGTCTGTCTCATGTAGCATGTTTAGCGTGAGTCTTTCTCATGAAGCATGTTTAGCATGAGTCTGTCACTCATGTCGCATGTGTTTAGCGTAAGTCTGTCACTCATGTAGCATGTTTAACGTGAGTCTGTTGCTCATGTACCATGTGTTTAGCGTGAGTCTGTCTCATGTAGCATGTTTAGCGTGAGTCTGTCTCATGTAGCATGTTTAGCGTGAGTCTGTCTCATGTAGCATGTTTAGCATGAGTCTGTCACTCATGTCGCATGTGTTTAACGTGAGTCTGTCACTCATGTAGCATGTTTATCGTGAGTCTGTCGCTCGTGTGTTTATCGTGAGTCTGTCGCTCACGTCGCGTGTTTAACGCGAGTCTGTTGCTCATGTAGCATGTTTAGCTTGAGTCTGTCGCTCATGTAGCATGTTTAGCGTGAGTCTGTCTCATGTAGCATGTTTAGCATGAGTCTGTCACTCATGTCGCATGTTTAGCATGAGTCTGTCACTCGTCGCATGTGTTTAGCGTGAGTCTGTCGCTCATGTCGCATGTGTTTAGCATGAGTCTGTTGCTCATGTAGCATGTGTTTAGCGTGAGTCTGTCACTCATGTAGCATGTTTAGCGTGAGTCTGTCGCTTATGTCGCATGTGTTTAGCGTGAGTCTGTCGCTCATGTCGCGTGTGTTTAGCGTGAGTCTGTTGCTCATGTAGCATGTGTTTAGCGTGAGTCTGTCACTCATGTCGCGTGTTCAACGTGAGTCTGTCGCTTATGTAGCATGTTTAGCGTGAGTCTGTCGCTCATGTAGCATGTTTAACGTGAGTCTGTCGCTCATGTCGCGTGTGTAGCGTGAGTCTGTTGCGCATGTAGCATGTGTTTAACGTGAGTCTGTCGCTCGTGTGTTTAACGTGAGTCTGTTGCTCATGTAGCATGTGTTTAGCGTGAGTCTGTCTCATGTAGCATGTTTAGCATGAGTCTGTTGCTCATGTCGCATGTGTTTAGCGTGAGTCTGTCGCTCGTGTGTTTAACGTGAGTCTGTTGCTCATGTAGCATGTGTTTAGCGTGAGTCTGTCGCTCATGTCGCATGTGTTTAGCGCGAGTCTGTCGCTCATGTAGCATGTTTAGCGTGAGTCTGTCTCATGTAGCATGTTTAGCATGAGTCTGTCACTCATGTCGCATGTGTTTAGCGTGAGTCTGTCGCTCATGTCGCATGTGTTTAGCGTGAGTCTGTCTCATGTAGCATGTTTAGCATGAGTCTGTTGCTCATGTCGCATGTGTTTAGCGTGAGTCTGTCGCTCATGTCGCATGTGTTTAGCGCGAGTCTGTCGCTCATGTAGCATGTTTAGCGTGAGTCTGTCTCATGTAGCATGTTTATCATGAGTCTGTTGCTCATGTCGCATGTGTTTAGCGTGAGTCTGTCGCTCATGTCGCATGTGTTTAGCGCGAGTCTGTCTCATGTAGCATGTTTAGCATGAGTCTGTCACTCATGTCGCATGTGTTTAGCGTGAGTCTGTCGCTCATGTCGCATGTGTTTAGCGTGAGTCTGTCGCTCATGTAGCATGTTTAGCGTGAGTCTGTCTCATGTAGCATGTTTAGCATGAGTCTGTCACTCATGTCGCATGTGTTTAGCGTGAGTCTGTCGCTCATGTCGCATGTGTTTAGCGTGAGTCTGTCTCATGTAGCATGTTTAGCATGAGTCTGTTGCTCATGTCGCATGTGTTTAGCGTGAGTCTGTCGCTCATGTCGCATGTGTTTAGCGCGAGTCTGTCGCTCATGTAGCATGTTTAGCGTGAGTCTGTCTCATGTAGCATGTTTAGCATGAGTCTGTCACTCATGTCGCATGTGTTTAATGTGAGTCTGTCGCTCATGTCGCGTGTTTAGCGTGAGTCTGTTGCTCATGTAGCATGTGTTTAACGTGAGTCTGTCGCTCATGTAGCATGTTTATCGTGAGTCTGTCGCTTGTGTGTTTAATGTGAGTCTGTTGCTCATGTACCACGTGTTTAGCGTGAGTCTGTTGCTCTCATCGCGTTTAACGCGAGTCTGTTGCTCATGTAGTATGTTTAGCTTGAGTCTGTCACTCATGTCGCATGTGTTTAGCGTGAGTCTGTCTCATGTAGCATGTTTAGCGTGAGTCTTTCTCATGAAGCATGTTTAGCATGAGTCTGTCACTCATGTCGCATGTGTTTAGCGTAAGTCTGTCACTCATGTAGCATGTTTAACGTGAGTCTGTTGCTCATGTACCATGTGTTTAGCGTGAGTCTGTCTCATGTAGCATGTTTAGCGTGAGTCTGTCTCATGTAGCATGTTTAGCGTGAGTCTGTCTCATGTAGCATGTTTAGCATGAGTCTGTCACTCATGTCGCATGTGTTTAACGTGAGTCTGTCACTCATGTAGCATGTTTATCGTGAGTCTGTCGCTCGTGTGTTTATCGTGAGTCTGTCGCTCACGTCGCGTGTTTAACGCGAGTCTGTTGCTCATGTAGCATGTTTAGCTTGAGTCTGTCGCTCATGTAGCATGTTTAGCGTGAGTCTGTCTCATGTAGCATGTTTAGCATGAGTCTGTCACTCATGTCGCATGTTTAGCATGAGTCTGTCACTCGTCGCATGTGTTTAGCGTGAGTCTGTCGCTCATGTCGCATGTGTTTAGCATGAGTCTGTTGCTCATGTAGCATGTGTTTAGCGTGAGTCTGTCACTCATGTAGCATGTTTAGCATGAGTCTGTCGCTTATGTCGCATGTGTTTAGCGTGAGTCTGTCGCTCATGTCGCGTGTGTTTAGCGTGAGTCTGTTGCTCATGTAGCGTGTTTAGCGTGAGTCTGTCACTCATGTCGCGTGTTCAACGTGAGTCTGTCGCTTATGTAGCATGTTTAGCGTGAGTCTGTCGCTCATGTAGCATGTTTAACGTGAGTCTGTCGCTCATGTCGCGTGTGTAGCGTGAGTCTGTTGCGCATGTAGCATGTGTTTAACGTGAGTCTGTCGCTCGTGTGTTTAACGTGAGTCTGTTGCTCATGTAGCATGTGTTTAGCGTGAGTCTGTCTCATGTAGCATGTTTAGCATGAGTCTGTTGCTCATGTCGCATGTGTTTAGCGTGAGTCTGTCGCTCGTGTGTTTAACGTGAGTCTGTTGCTCATGTAGCATGTGTTTTGCGTGAGTCTGTCGCTCATGTCGCATGTGTTTAGCGCGAGTCTGTCGCTCATGTAGCATGTTTAGCGTGAGTCTGTCTCATGTAGCATGTTTAGCATGAGTCTGTCACTCATGTCGCATGTGTTTAGCGTGAGTCTGTCGCTCATGTCGCATGTGTTTAGCGTGAGTCTGTCTCATGTAGCATGTTTAGCATGAGTCTGTTGCTCATGTCGCATGTGTTTAGCGTGAGTCTGTCGCTCATGTCGCATGTGTTTAGCGCGAGTCTGTCGCTCATGTAGCATGTTTAGCGTGAGTCTGTCTCATGTAGCATGTTTATCATGAGTCTGTTGCTCATGTCGCATGTGTTTAGCGTGAGTCTGTCGCTCATGTCGCATGTGTTTAGCGCGAGTCTGTCTCATGTAGCATGTTTAGCATGAGTCTGTCACTCATGTCGCATGTGTTTAGCGTGAGTCTGTCGCTCATGTCGCATGTGTTTAGCGTGAGTCTGTCGCTCATGTAGCATGTTTAGCGTGAGTCTGTCTCATGTAGCATGTTTAGCATGAGTCTGTCACTCATGTCGCATGTGTTTAGCGTGAGTCTGTCGCTCATGTCGCATGTGTTTAGCGTGAGTCTGTCTCATGTAGCATGTTTAGCATGAGTCTGTTGCTCATGTCGCATGTGTTTAGCGTGAGTCTGTCGCTCATGTCGCATGTGTTTAGCGCGAGTCTGTCGCTCATGTAGCATGTTTAGCGTGAGTCTGTCTCATGTAGCATGTTTAGCATGAGTCTGTCACTCATGTCGCATGTGTTTAGCGTGAGTCTGTCGCTCATGTCGCATGTGTTTAGCGTGAGTCTGTCGCTCATGTAGTGTGTTTAACGTTAATCTGATGTTAGCGTGTCTGCAGACTCAGGCCGGTCAGAGATCGCAGGAGGATGTGGAGGTCGCGCGTTGCTCCAGGGGTCAGTATTTCAGTGAGCTGGCGCTGGTCACTAATAAACCTCAAGCGGCGTCTGTGTACGCGGCAGAAGAGACCAAGTGTTTAGGTACGAACCTCACTAAGGACAGAAGCTGAAATATTACATCAGTGTTCATAGATGTACTGTATTTTCTGGAAAGTAAATCCCACCTCATCAAAACTGCAGTGTTGAGAGAAAAAACTAATAATTAACATTTGTCATTATTATGAGTATCTTAGTTAGAAAATGAGTTTATCATAATAATGAAAAACTTTCTCGTAATAATGACTTAGTTTCTTGTAATAATGAAAAAACTCTCTCAATAATAACTGTTTGTCATGATTTGTCTTTTTTATAATAATGAAAAACTTCTGTAATTATGACTTATTTTCTTGTATGAGAGTTTCTCATGACTTGTTTTTAATGTTTTTTTCTACTCAAGTATGGCGGAAACAGGCTTCCATATAAGAAAAAAAAATTCTCTCATCAAAAAAAACTTGTCAAATCTTTTTCCTTGTGTTCCACTTTTTTCCTGTCCAAAAAACTTTTCTCTTTTAAAAAAATCTTATTTTTTTCTCATCAATTTTTTTGTCACCAGATTTCTTTCTAACTCAAAAACTTTTTTCTCTTGTCAATATTTTTTTTTAGTGATGGTGAAGTGAAGCTTTCAACACAATTGTATCGGAAAAAAGGTTCATTACTCGAAGCTTTTTTGAGCTTCATGATATTGGGGAAAAAAACTATGCTGACGCATTATAATGTAATATAATGTACAGGAAACGGTGCTGAGGTTCGCTTCGTTTGGACCATACTGAAGCAGTCACGTGGTTTTCAGACGAACGAAGCTTCGGACGTCATAAATCACGTGCACATGAAGCTTTGGCGTTGATCGTAACATCACTAGTTACAGGAAAAAAGTTTTTTCTCTCCCTGATTTTTTTTTCCACAAGCGAGAAGAAAATGCTGGCTAGTCATTAACATGCGGCACCAGGCTCTGCCACTCCAGCATGAGATCTAACGCTTCAATAACACTTTAACAAGGTTTTGCAAATCAAGACAAAATCAGGTTACTTTTCAGACAGCATTCACTGTCATGTCTTACAACCGGAGTCAGGAAAACGTTTTTCAAAAGAGGTTTCTGTTTGTTTGTTTTTTGTTTTTTTTTGATGAGAGGGAAAAGAAAGTTTGTTTTTGTGAAAAAAAAGTTTTTAAAGAAAAAAATTGAGAAAAGTTTTTTTTTGTTGTTGAAAGACATGTAAAACAAAACATGAAAAAAAATTAAAACCATCTGCTAATGCAAAATAAGAGTGAAGTGCAAATCCCCATAATGCACCACACTTTGAGTAAACACATCATCCATGTGCAGGGGATTATGGGTATCTCCTCCAGTGCTGCAGTATGACGTTCAGATGCTTTACAAACCATCCAAACTGAAGATCACAAGAGTCAACAGAAGATCCAGTGAAGGAAATGTGTGACCTCAATATTCAGATTTCATACATCCTATTAAATATGAAAATATCGCTTCTCAAAGTCAAGCTGTGAACTGAACATCATCAGGAGTAAAGCTGCTCATACTGAACATTTTTTTTATAATCTCAATTTGTTTTGCACATTAAGTAATTCAAATAGTTTGAAAAAAAAAAAAAAACAGGCGTTGGATGTTTTTGTGCATTTTCATTTTTCAAAGTTACTTCATGGTTTATGTCAACTAATAATTACAAATATACTTTAGTAAAAGTGTAAAAATTGCATATTAATTAATCTGTTGCGAAAAAATTCGCAAAACAAGCAGAGGATGAAAAAAATAAAAATAAAATTATACCTTATATGTCCAAAACTGTAATTTATTTATTTATTTATTTACATTTTGTTGCAACATTTTACAAAAATCAAGATTGAATATATTTGGTCAAAATCCCATGTTATTAAAGATGATGTGCTATGCAGGCTATTTAGACAATATTGGCTGATTAGACTGCAATGCTGACCTAAAATGCAAAACGTTTGCCCTCTCTCTCTCTCTTCATCTCAGACCTCAATGAGAGGTCTCTGTCGCTCATGCCTCGCATTCAGTTACTCTCCACAGAAAACAGCTCGCTTCATACTAAACCAACAAAGATCACATTCACAATTACACATGCAACCAGAAGATAACGACCGATCAAATCCACCTAGAAGATCATATAAATGCTTCACAGAATTAGAAAACGCAAACCCAGTGCTATTGTGAAGTGAGAAGAGTTGAGCTGTTTTCTGTAGAAACAGAGCTGAAGATGATTCTCCAGCATTGATTCTCATCCCAGTAACTCTTTGTCCTGATATTCACTATACACTGCAAAAAATATTTCTTAATTTTATTCAGAAAGCAAGACAAAAATACCAAGTCATTTTACTTTGATTCAAGAATTTCTAAATTTTGTTTTTGCTTAGAACAAGGAAAAATATCTGCCAATGGGGTAAGAAAAATAATCTTGTTTAGCCTTTGAATTAAGATTATTTTTCTTACCCCATTGGCAGATATTTTTCCTTGTTCTAAGCAAAAACGAACAAAATTTGGATATTTTCAGAAAACAAGACATTATATCTTAAGTAGTGATGTCAAACAATTAATCACATCCAAAAAAGTTGTTTAAATAATGTGTACTGTGTATATTTATTATTTATATATAAATGCACACACATACAGTATATATTTACATGTATATATTTATTTATATAAATATATTTTATAAAAAGCATATTTCTCTGAAATATATACGTGTATTTATATATTCAGAAATATACACCGTACACACATTATGTACACAAAAACTAATGTTGGATGCGATTAATCATTTTACTTGTAAATGCATCTTAATTCCAGAATTTGTAGATATTTATACTAGAAAACAAGACATAAACACTAAGAATTTTTTTTTTTTTTTTTTTGCAGTGTAATACACGTTTGTGATTTCTCCTGAATAAAGGCTTAAATGAAAGAGACTGACAAAGTTTTATGGACTTTTTTTTATTTGAGTAAGAAAATTTGAAGTGCCTACATCAAACCCAGCAAAGAGCCGCCGGCCCGACGTCTCTGGAGTATTTACATCACAAACGCAACTGGATTTCTACTGATCTGAGTTGGGTCCACAGCTGAAGGTGACAGCGGCTCTGTCGGGTTTGGGTCGTCTGGCCAAGGTTTAAATATTTAAAATATTTACAGTCCGGCAGAGCAGAACCTCCATGATCCTGTTCGTCTGCCGCCGGTCGATGGGAGCGATCTCCGACGTCCAATCGATCCACGCCACTCGTTAAAAACACGCATTTATCTTACAATAACTTCTATGATTCGTTCATCAAAAAATAGACTCAAAATCAGCAAATGAGGAGAGAACGTCGCTTGTCCCTCGAGACATTTTTTTTGCATTTCCATGAAGAATGAAATCGATCAATAAATAGAAACACTGCAGACACATGAAGTCAGACTGTACAGGAAGGTGTATCAGACGGAGGTGATGACGATCATCAGGTGCGGAGAGATGCTGGAGATCTGGCTGAGGAGATCCGGAGCGAGGCGCGACAGGTGGCTCTCGGAGAACTCGCACGGAGGGAAGATCTGCAGAACGTACGCAGGCTGTGGAGGGAAAACAGCCTTTAGATCAACGAGCCGAGGTTCAGACACAAACTGCTGGATGAAATTCCAGGACTTTTCAAGCACTACTTTTTTGGTTTTCAAGGACAAAAATCAGAGATCACAATATCGTTGTTATCTTTCAAGTTCTAATAAATAAACGAATTAAACAAAATGGTACAAATAACGTGCAGCACAGGCAAAGCATGCCATGGCTGTGGCAACTTTAACATTTAAAGGATACTTTCCTTATTCAAAGTGACTTTTTATTTCTGAATATATGATTAACCTGAAGAGTAAAAGCTTCATCATACACTTAAAAGTTATGAGTTTTACGTAAAGTTATGAGCTATATCACGTTCATGGACACTAGGGGTGTGACAATACACTTGGCTCACGAGACAAAACACAGATACTTGGTTCACTAGAACGAGACTATTTTAATACTATTTTTAAGAAATTTTCAATTACAAAATATTGGTCTTTCAATATCACAAAAAGCCAAGTAAATATCACAAAATGTAGTTGTATTTCGAAACATTTTAACTAATCTAGAGCTGTAACTAAATTATTTTGGTAATCAAGTAATCTACTGATTACTTTGACAATTGAGTAATCTGATAGACGTAAGTGAAAAACAGGCTTTAGTATGACTACATTTATATATATTAAACTAATGATGAGACAATAATAATTGGTTCGAATAAAGTATCAAAACCAAGTAATCACATGGTTTTATTGAACAACACTGTTAAAATACATAAGTTGGTTATGTTGATATTACGTATAGGCATATTACTTTAAGTACATTATGTATTATAACAAATACCTGCAGAGGGCGCCAACGGCCTGGCGATGTTTCACTTTACAGTGTGATTCAATGACATTTAAATCCATTTAATTTTAATATTTAGTCACATGCAAAATCAGAGTGAGGGTTTCAACTTTTATTTTGAAATCGTGATGTACAACAAATCGCATCTTTAGAAATATGTCATTCTCCTGTGTTGGCAAAGGTTTATAAGTGATTTACGTTATAAATCTAGTGAGATAACACTGTTTTCCCAGATGAACGTTAAGCATCCTAAACTCACAGCATTTGCTTCACGCACTTGAAGCACCTTGTGCGAACTCTGTGAGAACGAGCGCTCACCTGGTTGGAGCCGGGGTTGGGGACGTTGATGATGCCGGCCGCTAGTTTGGCCTGCAGGTAATTGATGAAGGCGGATTTGAGCGCCTGCGTCTGGTTTAACACGTCCTCCTGGTCCAGACCGCACGGCATGGCCAGCAGCAGGCAGAAATCACTTTCCCCCTGAAAACACAGCATTTCCAGCCCAACAGGGTGAACACACCTTCACGGCAAATGGAGTGTTTACAATACTCAAAACCAGTTTACATCAAAAGGTATAACACATATTTGATGCAATATTTTTAAAGGAATGAAAATGTGTAAATTTTAGCAATTTTTTTTTTTTTTTTTTGGATGAACAATACATTTTTTATAGAATTGACAGCCCTCTTGGACAATGCAACAGAATGTAAACTCTTGGTGGGAAAGCGAATGCTCTCATGTCAGGTACCGTCATTCTGCGAGCGACTCCCTCCAGCTGCTGCGCCTCCAGCCTCATCCTCTGAACGATGCGCAGAATCCCTCCACTCTCCGGCAGAGGCAGAGAGCGCAGGCCCAGAGCTTTGTTTCCACATAAGAAGTGCAGCTGAACCGCCGCCGTATCGTTCTTCAGTGCCAGCAGGCCTTGCCACACAATAGGGTATTTCTGTATGAACAGAGTTTACAAAACACAAAGTCTTAAGGTTTGCATTCCCAATGCACACAGATGCTTGGAAATTAAGCGTTGTGTGGCTACATGTCTGTTTGTGGTTAGGGGAACACGTTCATGTGTTAATGTTGTGTTACTTTCAGATTTAAAGTGTCTAAATATTTTACATGGTTCAACAATAAAGCCAGTGAGATTCAATAGATCTTCCCGCAAAGCTGTTTTGAAAATGTGTATCTATACAAACTACTTGACAGTTTTGAAAGCATCAGTAAGAATGTGTCAACCCTCTGGTGCTGCTCGGTCATTTTTAAGTCGAATATGCCGGACTAAGTGCACTCATTGTTGCGTGTACATACGATTTTTGTTTTCCACCACCTGCGAACTCATGAAGAGCTCATAAATTGCACTTTACCTCCTCGTTGCTCCACGTTTGCGTCGCATCTTGTCATTTCATCCTGTTTTGGTTCATTTAGAAGTATTTGGTCTGTGTTGCGTTCATATTTCATTCAAACCGCACCAGAGTTTGTTTGGAAGCGGACCGAGACCCATCTTTTTAGCGGTTTCGATGCGCACCAGGGTCCGGATCGCAGCGTTCACACTTACTCAAATGAACCGCACTAACACAGCAATCGCACCAGAGTTCGTTTTAATTTAACCAAACATGACAAGTGTAAACACACCCTAAAATTACTTTATGGAATCTGTATAAAATGTTTAATAAATATAATTTAGATATGAATATTAATTAGCAATATTAAATACACTCAAAATGCAAAATATTAAAGAAAAAACATTATTGAAATGAAATATAGTATATTTATTTTGCAAAAAATATTAAAAATAAAAAAAATAATAACGTACACAATTATGGCCTCTGGTCAGTTTTGACTGCAAACACCACAAGCGTGACTCCCAAATGAACAATACTAGAGGGTTAAACTATAACCAGTTTATGTTTTGCATTTCATGATTGACACGTTTAATCCCAAATTTTTCCCAGACATGAAAATATCCAAATGATGGGTCATTAGTAACCCTTTAAAATAACCAATCATTGTTTTTTGAAATTTTTTTGGAAAAGTGTGTAAAAAATTATGTTTTATGGTCAGTCACAATTGTGACCGGTGGGAAAATGAATTAACATATTTCTGCAGTCAAAAGAGTTATATATCTTAACCCAGCTATTTTAAACTGTTTGATCACATTCTAGAGTTACTATTATGCATAAAACCTCTTATACAACATTAATAGGAACCCATTACAACCATTAAAATATAAAAAAAATTACTTTTTTGTAACAATCATCAAATTTTTATATTAGTGCTACCAGTATTACAGCACCAATATTGTAACTTATTTGTAACATTTGAACTTTTAATTTAGTGCAATATTTTGTCATTGCAACATTTTAGTGCAATCTTCACTAACAACTGCAATTGGATTTATATTGGTGGCTGAACTGAGTTCCTGGAGGGCCGCAGCCCTGCAGAGTTTAGTTCCAACCCTGCTCCAACACACAAACCATGTATTTTTCAAATAATCCTGAAGGACGTGATTAGCTGGATCAAGTGCGTTTAATTAGGGTTGGAGCTAAACTCTGCAGGGCTCCGGCCCTCCAGGAATTGAGTTCAACACCCCTGCCTTAAAGATAAGAAAGATTTTTGGTCCACGTTATCTTCATGTTAACATACTTTACTAGCCTTTTGTTTTGGAGCCTTGATGCAGTTATCATCTTCTCAAGGTGCAAACAGGAAGTAAACTGCTTTGATCATGTGACAATTTGCACTAACCATGTGAAACTGCACATATTTAATTGAGACCCTTTATTGTTTCCATATTTGCTGGAAGTGCACTAAAGCATCAGTCAGTAAGGTTTTTAGATCTTTATAAATAAAAACCTTTTTTACGGTCACTATTGTGACCAGTGGGATTAAATGGGTTGTAGGGCCAGTGAAAATATTGGCAGGACAAGTAAAAATCAGAAGTACTGGGTCGACAGAAAAAATCTCTTCTGCATGTTGTTGACGACAGAGACTCACCGTCAGAAGCTGCACCATATTCACAGGCTGGTGTCCAACCAGCTCCACCTTAGACTCGGCTTGTGCCTGACTTGACTCTGGCTCTTGAACACCCTTCGTTTAAAATGGAAGCTTTATTAGCATAGCTCTAAAAGTTAATAATTATTTAAAAACGATGCATACTCAAACTTACCTGGGATGGTGGGATGCTGTGGGCAGACTGGTTAATCCCCATTGGAGAATTCTCACCAAACTGAGCGTGGGCAGGCCGCAGGTTTGTATACATGGTTGAATATTCAGTGAAGGAAGCTGCAGTTCCTGCTGGAATCAGCTGAACTCTTTGAGGAGAAGCCATGGGAGGCATTGTGCTACGGATCGCCATCATTCCCTCCTTACTGGAAGGTGACTGCGCCCTCTTTAGTTCTGATGCTTTTGAGGAGTCCTTCTCGGATACTCCCTTTGCTAACAAGTGCGGCCGAGGAGAAAGAGACGCCGCCATGCTGGTGGGAGTCGAGGAGGGTGGTATGTTCTCGGGGACGTGCCCCTGGTGTAATTCCGCAGCGGGGCGATCGCTCTGCTGGTGGTGCATGAGCACTCGCATGTCTCTGTTGAATCGATCGAGAGATAACCCGCTGTGGAGAGCTCCACGATATTCTGCTGGTATGGAGTCTGGATTCAGTTGAGTGGCCTGTGGTCTTGCATTGGCTGGGTTCACCTTGAGGACCATCTCCCTGTTTCCCACGGCCTGAGGAGACGTGGGTCGCTGCTGGCCAGGGGCCCAAGAGGAGGCAAGGCTCTCAGAGTGAATCCCATAGTTCATCATGGAGAGGGGAGGAGTGTTCACTCGTACCTCACCCTGAGTAAGGTGTCCTATTGCACCGACGCGGTGCGGCGACATCCTTCCGATGCTACCGTGAGCATTGTGTGGAGGCATGATCACAGACTGTTCCGAGTGGTGTACGGTGGAAACATACTGGGACAGAGGGGGTAATCCAGAGGGAAGGACCATAGACACACCTTTCGGAGACGAAGAGCCGATAGGAGATGACACTTTGGCAAAAGGAGAATGAGGATGTCCGGATTTCCGTGGAGATCGCGGCTCCTGCTTAGGTTGAATGAGTGATGGCGTTCGGTCTGTCGGTGTGCTAGTTATGAAGCCAACATGATTACCAGCTGCCGAGGGAAGATGTGGACTTATAGCCGGACTAATAGTTGGGACCCAAGCAGGTTTCTCCACGTTGAGAGACTCTGGTCCATCTCCCTTCTTAGGGTGCTTCATCACCATTGAGTATTCTGCAGGATGGTAGCTCATGACCTGTGATGGGCCAGGCGTTTGCTGCAGTATTTTAACAACTCCACTTTGAACTGGAGCGTAAGCAGATTCTAACTTGTCCAGTGCCGATTCTTGCTTAATCGTGGAGACGTTTGATTGGGGTTTCATTGAATGTCCGTGATCTGAAGGAAGTGGGCATTTTGAAGATGGCGGCTGGGAGGCACTGTAAAGTTCCTGCTTGATCTGAGGCATTGACACCAGCTGCTGTGACTCTATGTCAACAGCACTGGCAGGTGGGATTTGGCTGATTTTGGCACTTATACGCAGTGGCCCATCCGTTTTCTGGCCAGAATGACTCAGCACCACCACACCTTCTGAAGTCTGAACTCTCAATCCTGTGCTGGAACCTGTACTCAAAGATGTGCTCTCCAATATATAGCGACCAGCATTTCCACCTTCCTCACCAACTGCTGGACCATGGTACGTACTGCTTTCCTCCAAGCTTGGCTGGTAAATCTGTTTTGGAGGTTGTTTGTCAAGAAAGGGATTTCCAATCTGAGCATTTGGCTTCTCCTCTGAGTCGGGGGGATTGCAAACGCGGCTGATGACGGAGGTAGGAGTGGAAGCAATAACCGAAATCACTGACTTCTCACTGAAGATCTGTTTGGTTTCTGGGGACGGTATAGAAGCAGGCTGTCGAACTACAGGTTGGGCTGAAACAGGGGGTTGTCTGTTACCTTGAGGAGCACTCTTGCTGGTCACCACATCTGGTGTAGCGTCACTTTCCCTTAAAGGATGAGTGTGCATATTCCCGGATGTAGCACCGATTTCCAACACCGGGACAGTTCTAGGCTTTGTGAGGATTTTGCGCAATGAGTTGGCGTCATGAGCAGGGGTGTCTGAGAGTAATGCAGAGCTCTCCATCAGGGCTACAGAGGTCAGTGGAGGAGAGAGGACCCCAGCTTCTTTCGGCTGATTGAAACGCTCCGTTGGGGACACAGAAAGCCTACTTGGGTATGAGGGCAAGTTCTTGAGACAAGTTCTCGTTGGAGATAGTGAGGGAGATGTGTTCTTGTATGAATAAGGCTGGTACTTGGATGACGTTGGGCTTCTGCTGATAGCTGGAGAAGATTTTGGGATATCCGTCTCAGTTTTAAGAGGCGACTCCGGTTCGTTTGGAATATCCGCAATAGGAGGTGGTAAACTTACACCCTGCTTGGAAGAGGACGTAATGACAACAGCTGTACTTGTTGGTGATCTTTCCGTGGCTGCTGGAATTTCTGCAGGTACTGACTCCGGTGACTTCACAGGGATATTTTCAGCATCCAAAACTACGTCTTTGATGGGTTCCTTTTTGTTTCCAGCACCCTTTTGACCTTTGCCTTTCTTTGAAGTTTTTGTTCTCCCTTTACACCCTTTTCTAGGAGTGGTTACGGTCTCCTCCTGAACGACTGCTTTGCTAACACAGGTTTCAGATACTTTTGAACTGGGCCCAAGAGTCTGCACATCAGTATCGGATTCTACAACAGAGCTAATGATTTGTTCTCGGTTCTCTGATGTGATGGAATCTATAGCAGCAGCAAGCTCTGTTTCACTAGATGAATTTGCAGGCTTTTCTTCTTCTGAGTCACGCCCTGGTTCTTCAGCTATCGGACGCTGTGCCTTTGTCAGGTTACTTTTAAACTGAAGAGAAGAAGCATCTTCTGTGAGCTTTGCAATATTCTCAACAGCTTGCTCAAGCTCCAACTCTCGAGCCAGCGAAGTTACATGTGGCTCAATGTCTTTTGTTGCAGCAGGCAAAGTCTCCCTTTCACTATTGGCATCATTTTCAAATTTAGCTTCTAGTC
This sequence comes from Spinibarbus caldwelli, assembly GCA_039654775.1. Lineage (NCBI taxonomy): Eukaryota > Metazoa > Chordata > Actinopteri > Cypriniformes > Cyprinidae > Spinibarbus > Spinibarbus caldwelli. Next base: position 405,500 of record CM077230.1, read on the forward strand.
CCTCATCCTTTGAGGACACACCAGGTGAGCTGTTTTTGGGAGAGTCTTCAGTTCCAAGATCTTCTTCACTAGTCTGAAGCATTGCCTTTACTTCTGTCACATCAAGACGGATTCTAAGGTTTTTAAGAACAGGAGGGTTTTCTTCAGTAATAAGTTTGGGACTTTCCGATATTTTCTCCATTTTGTCTCCTTTCTTTCCGAATCCAGATGCTGATGCATTTCCTGGACTGACTGCTTTTTGTGCGTGGGGTGAAAATTTTCCTTTACCCACTTTAGGAACCCCCTCACTGCTCGTCTCACTGCCATCCAACTGCTTAGACTCGGTTGATTTTGAGCGTTCAACTTTGCCCGCTGGTGCATCCTCCGCTTGCCGTTGATTTTTAGGAGGGCGTCCCCGTCTCGAGGTTGGTGGTGCAGCAACAGCCTCTGCATCAGATCCTACATCTCGGTCTACACCACGCTTCCGCGCACCACGAGGTGATTCGGCATCTTTTCCTGGTTGCAGAGCAGTTTCATCTTCAATTGGTGTAGCATAGACAGAACGCACATTTCTACGTCTTGCCCTACCTGACTGTGAACTCTGCTCTGTACCTTGTTCCATTTCTATACTGTGCACAGGTGACTTACTTAATGACTTTGAATCAGGTGTCGTCTTGAACGCCTCTCCTCTTGGAGAAGATGAACGTTTGAGCTTCTCTTTGTCAATGCGCTCACTTTTGCGGGTGCTTTGTTTGTCTGGGGTAGCAGGCAGAGTTGTGGTTACTGGTGTGGCAGACGAGGTTTTGGCTCTTTTATTTCTTGACTTTGGAGGGGGTGACACGGCTTCTTCAACTGTGTAATTATCAGCACATTTCTGATCATCTGCATTATTAGATTCAGCCTCTGGTGCAACAGGTGGCTCAGGTTCTTTTTCCTGTTGCTCAGCAGGGATATGTGAGAGGGGACTTGGTAATTCAGGAAACTTAACTGGAGGCTCAGCCTCTGGCTGTACATTATTAGTTGGTGTTTCGTTGCTTAGGAGCTGTTCTGCAACTAATTTATTGGTGTCTTGAGCACTTTCAGAGTCATCAGCCTTCAATGCCATGTCCTCTGCTGCGATCTTCAACTCCTGGCATTCTGAAGAATTGGGTTCTGAGGGTTGCTCAAGCAAAGGCTGTAATGGCTGAGCTGTGGGCTCTTCAACCTCTTTATCTTGCTCCTTCATAGAAGAATCAAGCAAATTACAGGTTGGAGTAACAACACCTTCAGCTTCCACTGTTGGCAAGGATTCTTCGGCTGCTAAAACAGGGGGTGATATTTGAGGAGCTTGAACTGGACTGGTCTGAAGGACCTGAACAGGACTGGTCTGAAGGACCTGAACAGGACTAACTGATTTAATTTCAGCTTGTTGGATAATAGGTTCAGTAGCATTTCGATGCTGTGGTGCTTGTTCTTCCTCCGGTGTTTTACTTACTTTTTTTGCATCTATGCTTTCTTCTTGCTTGGAATCTTGATGGCTTTGTTCTTTATTCTTCTGTTGCTGCAACCTTGTTAGTTCTAAAAAGCGGCTATGGAAAAGCACAACTGGTTCTGGGTCAGGCTGCCCTTCTGCTGGGCCTTGCTGAGAGTACAGATATCCAACATGTTCAGGGTCTTCATGTTTTCTTTCCAGATGTTGGAGACGCCTTGAATCTTGCTCAAAAATAGAACTGTGCAAAAAACGTGACGCAAACAACTCTCGCCTCTCCTGTTCTTCTGGTTTTGGATCTTCTTTCCTGTCATCAGTTTTGTCATCAGACTCGCTTCGAATTTTCTTCTTCTTCATGTACCATGAGGGAGTTGGTCGTGGTGTGGACTCCACCTTCTCGGTGTCCTTTCTACTTCTGAAACTGGGGAAGTGCGAATCATAATCGAGGAAAGACCAGTTGTCTTCCCTTGATGAGGACAAAGATTTTGCACGCTCTAACAAAGCTTTAGTATCCGGTGTGATTGTCTGATCATCTGCAAAAGAACAGAATTTGTTTCTCTCTAGAGAGAGTGTCAGCTTAGACTCTGACAATCTGTCTGGACGATGTCTTTCAGAGAAGGATACTGACGTTGATGGCGCAGGAGAGTTGGGTTTATTTTCTCGATCTTCTTCAGAGTCAGAACGCACTTCACCAGGTTCCAAATCAGGCCAAAGTCCGTAATCCATGTACTTCCGATTGAGCCGTCTTTTCTCAGCGCTCCTTGAAAAGTCTGGTAACAAGTCTTGCTTTAGTCGACTCTCCCAGCGTCTTTGCTGCTCGTCTTGTAAAGACGTACTCATCTTTGACATCTGCGAGGCGTGCATCCGTTTACTGCCTAGCTCCTGATCTGTCGGAGCATTATCCTCAGGTTTCAATGTTTCTTTTACTTCTCTCACAGACATCTGAGCATGAGGGTCTGCATACTCTTCTTCTCTTTGTTGAGGGGCATGCTGAAACCTCGGAGAGTTTGTGTTATTCCACTCACGGTCTTCGCTCTTTTGCCGGACCGTTCGGTAAATCCTTTCTTTCTTAGAACTCATTTCCATCTCAAAGGACTCTTGTTTCTTGGTCTTACTTGGAGGCGAATTATCAGTTACATCCTGTGGAGGCTTGCCGACCTCATGCACCAGGCTTCGATGCTCAAGATCTTCTGCATCTCCACCTTGAAGAGTTTCTGGCTTTTCTGGTTTATCCTGTGGCTGCAGCTGCTGCCGTAGCCTTCGGTTTAGCTCCATCTGTTTGCGGTAACTCTGAGAAAGGTCAATATTTTCTAGATATTCATCCCTTACTTTATTGTCCTTATCTGAGCTTCCATCTGTTGAAAATAGTCTAGACATGCTTGGTCCAGGGTGAGATTTCGAGTCTAAAACATCCACCTCAGGCAATTCACCTGGTCTCACCGACGGGCCCTGAGACGTCCCTCTCATAGCGCCATCCAGCTCTTCCCTTTGACTATAATGAGAACTAATCCTGGATTTAGAGTGTTCTCTTTTTTGAGCCTCTTTCTCTGCTTTTACATCAATATCCGTCTCTTTTGCAAATCCTGCGCTTGTAGCAAAGTCAGCAGGTTGGCTAATCCCAGAACCTGGATCCTCCTCCAGACGCCCCCGTTTCTGTCGTATCGCTTTCCCACCGGGATCGCCAAACCGCCTCTTTCTAGCTTCAAGTTTGACAGAATCTACAAGGGAGTCTTTGCCATCACTACCAGAGTCAGATTTTAAAGGCTTCTTTGCCTTTCCTTTGCAGTCCCTGTCTAGTGACTCGCTTTTACACTGATCAAGCCGCTCTCCCTTTTGAGACTCAAGGCGAGTTACGTGGTCAGTAGGGGAAGGCTCTTTGTCCCCTTTATGCTTCTGTCGTTCTTGACTCTCCACATCTGAAACCTTAACCTTCCCAGATCCCAAATCCAGACTAGCCTCTCTATCCACTTCAGAATGAGGTACACTGGGAGACTGCACTTTCCCTCTCCTTTGCTTTGCTTTCTCTCCCTTCTCTCTGTCAGCCTTCTCTTTGCGTCTGCCACGCTTCTTGTTCTCTGTCCCACTTGCGCGCTCTGCCTCTGCCTGCTCCATTTCTCTCTCCAGTCCTTCCGATTTGTAATCTACTGGCGATTTCTCAGACTTCTCAAAAGGAGCTGGGGCTGGAGACAGCGAGCTGCAACTTCCAGATCTTTCGGAGGAGTGCCTGTACATGCGTCGTTCGGCATCTCGTGACACGCGATCCGACGGTGATGGTGAAGCAGAGGGAGTCAGGGGACGACGCTGATGAGACGGGCTCCATCGGCCTCGCTCCGCCTCAAAGCGCTCGCGCTCCCGTTCACGTTCCCGCTGGATATAGCTGTACTTCCTGATGTCCTCAAAAGGGTCTCGATAGTCTCTGTATTCCCGTGGGTCCTCGTGATACCGGGGATCATAGTGGTCTCCTTGGTAGTGATCTAACTCTGCATAGCGGTCACGACTGCGACCAGGGTACTCTCGACGTGGGTCTTCAGCGTAAATGCCAGGAGTCCTTACATTCTCATAATACGCCCGCTCCGTGGAAAAGTCATGATAAGGAGTTCTTCGTTCTTCCCTGACAAAATGAAACAAGATTTGGTCAATATTTAACATACCAACTGCTTAAAGATTATTTCCGCCCATGTAAATTTCTATGTTTGTTTTTTTCCCACTAAAGGCAGTGCTCACCTCCGATCTGTTGGAATATCATAAAAATCACGGATGTCCTGCCCTGATGCCTGCATAGATCGATAGAAAGCCATTTGACTCTCCTGACTGGCAAAATCAACCTGGACAGAGAAAACAAAAACATTATATGAATAATGAAAGTTATATGAAAATATAACTGAATCAACACACAAATAGCTATATATACACAGACATAATAATACTTTTTTTTTTTTTAAAGTTGTCTTATGCTCATTTAATCAAAAATACAGCAATAACAGTAATATTGTAAAACATTATTACAACTTAAAATCTGATTTCTGTTGTAATATCTTAAACTGTACTTTACTTCTGTGATCAAAGCTGAATTTTTTGCATCATTACTCCAGTCTTCAGTGTCACATGATCCTTCAGAAATCATTCTAATATGCTGATTATTATTGGTACTTAATTGATGGCAATAGTTCTTATAAAAAGCATCTTTCAAAAACATAAATTCTCAGTTTTCCTGTATATAAGTAAATAAATAAAAAATTATATATATATATATATATATATATATATATATATATATATATATATATATATATATATATATATGTATATATATATATATATATATATATATATATATATATATATATATATATATATATATATATATGTGTATATATATATATATATATATATATATATATATATATATATATATATATATATATGTATATATATATATATATATATATAGAGCTCGCTTTGTTTACTGTGTGGAGACGTGCTGAAATCGCGTTTGGTCTCGTACTGTATCGCGTGCCTTGTCAGTGTCGACTCGTGCGCTTGTTTGGCCATTTGTTGTAATAAAAGGAAAGTGTGTCCAGCTGAATTCAATTAGTATTTTGTTAGACGGGTATATAAAAAAAAAAATTTAAAAAAAAACAACTTAGTTTATCGTGGCAGCCGTCGTGTGAAGACCGAAGAGTGTAAAGACCATCGACTCTACCGTGCGACTCCACCGGGCAGGGACACCGGCAAAGGATATAAGTATCGCTTTTTATTTCTATTCTTTCCTACTACTTGCATGTGTGTTTGGCTCAGAGTTGTTTTTTTTAGGATTACTGATAAACTAATGTAGTTTGATTTGTATTTGTTATCTATTTTAATTTTAGTTAAAGTTGGAATAATGTTTGTCATTTTATTAGTTTTTTTATGTCTGTATAGGTTTTTTTTTATTAAGTTTTAGTTATTTAATTTGAGATATTTTAGTACTTCAAACTAAATGGAAATGAATATATTGAATTTATAAATGTGTGTGTATATGTGTGTGTGTATGTATGTGGTTGTACATACACATATGAAGTTGTTTTTTGGTGTTTCGCTTAGTGTTATGTTAGAATCATTATTATACTCTTATACCTTTTGTTGTTTAATATTTTGAATTGTTTTTAGCTTTATTTTTTGTTTTCATTTAAATGTTAAGTTTTGAAATTTTGTTGTATGCATTAGCTTTTAGTTTTGGATCTGTTTTAGTTGTTTTAATACTACAACTGATTGCTTCTGTTGTCCTCATTTGTATGTCGCTTCGGATAAAAGTGTCTGCTAAATGACTAAATGAAATAAATATATATAAACACTGGTCAGTCCCCACATACCTTAATTTTGTTCCCTCCTATCTTCCATCCTTTGGTTTCTCTAACAGCTGCTTGGGCAAAATCTGTGTTGTTGTACAGAATAAGAGCCATTCCTTTTAACCTATCAAACACAACCTGTAAAAGAGGCCAGTAGTTAGTATAACTACACAACGCCAGTAAAATCTGTATAGTTCATGTCAACATTTCCACAGACTAGGGTCCCTAGGACTCTACCTTGACCACCGGCCCGTATCGACAGAAGTGTCGCGTGAGGTACTGTTCTGTGATGTTCGAGGTCAGGCCGTCTAACCACACACACGCTGTTGGCATACTCTTCCCAAAGCCAAGCTGTAATACAGCCAGAAATACACATTAGAATCCATCCAGTCTGAACACACAAAAATGTAAACATGTTTTATGAGAGACATTGGAAACAACACGCAAGTAATCCATGCCTTCAGTCTGTTGGTGCCGAGATACTCTCCGTCCATTTTCTTAATGGCTTTACAAACACTCGCAATATCAGAGTACTGAACAAAAGCGTACTGGGGTACACCATTCACCCTCTTGATATCAATATCCTGAAATCAATGAAGACAAACACATCCTTTAGAAAACACAGGAACAATACATTTCCACTCAAAGCACGGCAAGTGATGGAAAATAAGAATTCCCCCGTACACAGAATTGTTTGGCCTGGTTTTACTGCATTTTTGTTTTTTGGCCAAATGTTTATGTTAATGTTAGTTTAATGTTACAGAAACCACAACAGATGACAGATCAGACAGCCTAAGAGAAACATTGACGTTGAGAAAAAAAAAAACTGGTAAAATTAGGGCTGCAACAATGAATCAATCATTAAGCCATAGACTGCAGAATGCTCTTCATGATTCATCGCAGCAGGCGTAATCGCGATTAATTCTTATTCATTGAGTTTTTATAACATACGGCTGCAGCAAATTGCAGTCCATGTACCGAGGCCTTTGTCAGTGTTGATCAGTGTAAATACTGACTTTAAACAATTAACTTCAAATGTTTTTGACACATTAAGATGATGTGAAGAACACAGTGCATAAGCTGATTTGTATTAGGGGTACACGATAAATATAGGGCGATAATTAATGCGCATCGTGTCAGTAAAGCGGGTTCTCTAATCAGCGGTAAATTCCAACACGTGTGTGATTTCACATTGAGCAGCATTTACTACACAGAGCTGTTGTTCACTGACAAGCTGCGCAAAACCACGCTGATAATGAACATGGATTTGCGCAGCTTGTCAGTTAACAACAGCTCTGTGTAGTAAATGCTGCTCAATGTGAAATCACGCACATGTTGGAATTTACCGCTGATTAGAGAACCGGCTTTACTGACAAGATGCGCATTAATTATCGTCCGATATTTATCGTGCACCCCTAATTTGTATGCAAGCACATCTGTACCTACAATATATGTGACGAGATCACCGACAAAACTAGCTGTCAACGTGTTTTTAAAAATATTAAACATTAGCTGGAGATTTGTATTAGAACAGCAGCAGAAATGCTAATTATTACAAAAAAAGACTAATTTAACCCTCATAACGCATTCAAAATCTGTAAATTATTTTCACACCCGAAGAATCATTATGAATGTTTTTTAATTAATATTAGGGCTGCAACTAACGATTATTTTGATAATCGATTAGTTGGCCGATTATTTTTTCGGTTAATTGATTAATCGGATTAAAAATAAATAAATAAAAAAATTCTTTTTTTATTTTATTGACAAAAACACTTCCACATTCTGCCCAATGTCCTTCAAACAAACATGCCAGCTTAATGCTATGAATTTATTAGACCACCTGTCATAATAAAGAGAAAACAAATATTTTAGGAATCTGTCAAAGAATTGTTTAAATCTAAAAATGTTATTGTCATTTATTGGGCAAATAACAAACTGAATCAACTAAATATTTATTCACATAATAAAAAAATAGCCTCTTGCCTTTCATAACAGTATGCATTCTTGCTGGCATTGTTTAGCTACTTTTTGACTGTAATTGGGTATCTGAAAAAAAACTTTCACAGATCTTTCATTCTTTCATAGATAACAGAAATAATTACATTATAGCATTAGAAATAGCCTACTGTTACTAAAGAGATATAGATAGCTAAAAAATGATTTTAGTAAACACCAATACTGTTAGTTTTGGCACAAAGCTTACATTATTTGTTATAAACCTTAAATACATTTGTTTTAATAAATTTGTTAAGCACTGTATATATAAAATGCATAGTTAAAATCTCTTCATCAAAAATTAAGATAATAAAAATAATAAAGATGAATAAAAACACAAAATCAGTGTTAACCAACTTTTTGATCACAGTCACGTTTACTGTAATTTCTTTATCATGTAAAAGGCGGCTATGAAGCATCTTATAAATTCAGACAACTATATACACAGTTATCCCTTTACAGTTCCTACTCTCATAAAATACATGCACTACATATTGATTTTTAAACCTTAATTTAACGTTCAGCAACAGATATTTCAGCACAATGAATGTTTTTGTGCTGAATATTAATCCCTCTCTGACGCGCGTTCACGCGCCCGCCGCGCTCGCGCTCATTCAGTAAAGATTTAAACTTAACACAGACTGTCAGGACGGAACTTTATGCAAAAATGGAAATGCTCGCGTTAATTTGTGATATTTACAGATAAGGATATGACCGTAAACTGAACGTTTTTGCGCTGAGGACGCACACGCATCTGTCAAAGAGCCTGACAGGGCAAGACATTACACTAATGCATTAACTTAAAGCTAAAATAAAGAATTCTCATGTTTTGTGCAGCTTGGATGACGTACTTCTCCCGCAGCATCTCATTCTGTTTCCTCCACTGTTTTTTAGATTCATTTTGGCCACAGAAATGCGTTATTCAGTGCTGTAACATTAATTTGAAGACCGGCTGAAGTTGGACGTGCACTGTGGGCAGACCCGATTAATCGATAATGAGAATCGTTGTCGATGATTTTCATTATCGATAATAATCGATTTTATCGATTAGTTGTTGCAGCCCTAATTAATATCATATTGCATCTCATCAGTAACTTCTCATTACTGAGTAAAAGTGAAAACAATTCTATGTTTTGAATGTTAACAAGTTATTACTCTTTTTTTATTATTATTTATTATTAATCAATAGATGCACATATTCATGTTCAAAGACTAAATATTTTACAAAAATAGTTTTAGACTAATATAACTTCATAGATTAATCATACAAAAAAAAAAAAAAAAATTCTGATACTTGGTTAAAATGGCCTGACCACAAAACGTCACTTTAAAAAAAAAATAAAAAATTCTCTCTAAAAAAGAAAAAGTAAAAAATCTTTATTAAATTACTAAAAGCTATGCATTTTTTAGAAATTTTTATTTATCTCTTCTGGGTGTAAATGGACCCAAACGCATTACGAGAGTTAAAACTCATATTTTCAGTCCAGAAATGTCTTCTCCAAGACTTAATTTCAGCTCATAACCGCTAGTACAGATCACAACAAACACGCTAACTCACCACTATCTCCCCGAAGCGCTGGAAGACATCAAGTAACTGCTGATAGTTGGTGGTCTTCTCCAGGTTTCCGATGAACAGCGTACGAGTCGCCTTCGGGTGAAACTCATCGATGCGTCCGTCCAGGGGACGAAACTCGTTCTCGCTCTCCGTCTCTGTTGGAGGCAAACACATCAGGATTTAGCATTGACGAAGCACAGCAAGCGCTAGTGTGTGACCTTCGGCCGACACTCACCAGGGCCGTTCCAGGCCGTGACCTCGATCATCATCCCGAAGAAGAGCTTGCCCTTGGACACGCTGAGGGCCTTCTCCTGGTCCTCCTGCTGTCTGAAGAACACCAGGCCGTACCGCTCCTCCGACGCGCCGTGGATCTGCACCGATGTCACCTTACCGTACTTCTTAAACTCGTGAAAGAGCCCGTCTTTCAAACTCGTATCTGAGGAGAGTAAAGCACAGACGCTTCAACGTTCAGAAAGTGACGTCTGAGACGTACTGCATAAAAATCTCTTAGTGACGTCTGTTTTAAATGATTAACACGTTACATTAAGATCATAAAAAGGACTTTGACTTGTCAGAAATCCAATCACGTATTGTTTGGAGATGAAAAACAAAATATCAGTATACCTGATATTTTTATGAGTGAAATTAAAGGGTTCGTTCAGCCCAAAATTCACTTTCTGTCATTATTTACTTTGCTCATTTGTTGCTGGTGACCTAAATCTAAGGTCTTGGGAAGCATGTTTACAGTATGAGATCTGAAGAATTATGATGGCCAGCCTCATAGAAATTGGTGGAAACATACATAAACTTGTTTCCTTCAAGTTCAAATGATTCAGAGTCAACTTGTGTTCAGATATTTGGAAACACTTGAAAATTTGACATGTAGGCTGTTTGGTGTCTAACGAGCCGAAAAGATTGCACGTCACACCTCTGTTTATCAATCTGTACTGGCTACCAATAGCTGCTCGCATAAAATTCAAGGCATTAATGTTTGCCTACAAAACCACCTCTGGCTCTGCACCCCTTTACCTAAATTCATTACTTCAGACCTATGTGCCTCTAGAAACTTGCGTTCTGCAAGTGAACGCCACTTTATTATTCATCCCAAAGACAGACAAAATCACTTTCACAGTGTTTCTTCCTGGTGGAATGACCTGCCCAACTCAATCCCAGCAGCTGAGTTCTTAGCCATCTTCAAGAATCGGCTAAAAACACATCTCTTCCATCTTTATTTGACCCACTAACTCTAGCACTCTCTCTCCTAATTCTATTTTATCTATTTGCTGACTTGACCCTCTAACACTTGCTCTCTCTATTCGTATTCTAACTGCTTGTTTTCTTTAAAAAAAGCCTCTAACACTAAATTTCTCTATTCTTTTTCTAATCTATCTACTTGTTTTCATTATGTTGTGTGTATGTGTGTATATATATATCTATCTATCTATCTATATCTATATATATATATATCTATATATATCTATATACATACACACACACATATATACATATACATATATATATATATACATATATATACATATATATATATATATATATATATATATATATATATATATATATATATATATATATATATAGACAGATAGATAGATATAGATATATAGATGTGTGTGTGTATAATTTAAGTTTAATCTCATAATATAAGTTTAATGCGCATTAAGGAATTTATTCAGTGAAAGTGTTTCCATCGTAGTTTATGTGCATGTTTTCTTACCGGATAAGAAATTTATCTGACTTAGAGCGTATAAGTTTTTTATGCGCATTTTTAGAATTTATGCGCAACTTGGTGTTTCCAACCAGCATTTTTTATGCAATATCCAAAAATATCGCAAATGTACATATCGTGATATGCATATCGCAATGGCATGCGATATTTGTTTTAGGTCGACACACACAGCAGAGAATAGACTGGGTATGCGACTGTTAGTGGTTAAAAAAAATAAAATAAAATTATAAATATATTATGTTATATTATAATATGTTTGAGCCTCCATAACCAAATGTTAGGTGATTATTGTTTGTGTGTGAATAAAGGCCTAAATTAATGATGGTGTCTCTTCAAAATACCACTCTATTCACATGGATTGTTTTTTTGTTTTAATAGCTTTATAACATTTTGAAGCATCAGTTTTGGGCGACTTTCAATGGAGGGACAGAAATCTCTCAGATTTGATTAAAAATATCTTAATTTGTGTTCTGAAAATGAAAAAAATTATTATGGGTTTGGAACAACATGAGATGACATTTTTCATTTTGGGCTGAACTAACTCTTTAAGGCCACCAAACAACCTACGTGTCTAATTTTTTACATTTTCCAAATATCTGTACATGAGGAGACTCTGAATCATTCGGACTCTAAATGAACAAGCTTGTCTATGTTTCCACCAATTTCTATGAGGCTGGCCATCCTAATTCTTCAGATCATGGTCAAACCCGTAATCATGCTTCCCATCACCAACAACAAATGAGCAAACTCTGAACAAAGCATCAATAATGCCTGACTGGTTTGTCGTGGATTGAGCTTCTGTTAAATGAGACTGATGCGAGCAGTAAGCGGTCACCTGTGGATCGCGTCGGGAGGTTCTGGACTCTGATCCCGAAGCTCCTCCGCGGCTCGTCGGAGTCCAGCGCGAGTACAGGAGGAGCAGGAGGAACGTGTGTGGCCGTTGACTGCACAGAGCGCGCTCGCGATCCTTCACTCGAGCTGCTGTTCGAATCACTGCTGGAAGAAAACAAGAGAAGAACCCGCTTCAGAACAAACCCACTGCAGCAGAGACGCCATGAACCAAAAGCACCCACTAACTGCACAACAAAACAACAACGGCAATAAACAAACCCAATGCTATTTAGAGAGATGTCCATTTAGAACGAATGAGTTTACACACATATTGAAGTGTTGACTATATTCATCAAGCTCAACAGCAAATTTATTCAATTGAAAAAAATATAATGTATTTTTTTTGTAATTTATGGGATTTAAGTGTATGACTACAAACTGACATTATAACATTATACAGTGCCCTCCGCTAACCTTTGTAAATATGAACAAAGGTGGCTGTGAAAATAAATATGCATTGTTTATCCTTTTGATATTTCATTCAAAAAAATTTACAAAATTCTAACCAATCATTGAAGTAAAACCATTGAAAGTGGGGAGAAAATCTCATTGTGAAATAAATGTTTTTCTCCAATGAATGTTGGCCACAATTATTGGCACCCCTAGTAAAATATCTCTGAAGTATATTTCCATTCATATTTACATGTTTTAGCACACCAGGGTGACTAGAAGCATGAAATTGTCCAGCCATGACTTATGTTCCACAGCATTATAAATATGAGGAACACAAAGGCCAAATTCTCTTAATCATTCATCACAATGAGTAAAACCTAAGAATATAGTTCTGATGTGCAGAACAATTGGACTGCCCATTACCTCACTCAGCATTGAACTGACCATTCAACTATCTCTTTCTTCTGACAGTTTAAATAAAGACTGTTCTCGGCGCTCTTTATCACTTTAAACAGACTGATAAGCTCTTTTTGCACTACACTCATTATATCTGCACAGTTTTGTTTATTTAACTGATTTGCATTCTACCTGCCATGTGCCTTACACTACTTTACCTCTTTTTTACAATGCCCTTATTTGAGTATCTGTATAGTTTGTGTATAATATATATATATATATATATATATATATATATATATATATACACACTGTATTTATCTGTATTTTTACATCTACGGTTAGTGTTTAGTGTTAACTGTATGCACCAAGAGTCTGAGAGTTACGCAATTTCAATTCTTTGTATGTATGTGCTGTACATGTGGCAGAATGGACAATAAAGCAGACTTTGACTTTTTTGACTTTGAAAGATTGTTGAGCTTCGCAAAATAGACGGTTTCATGGGGCATACGCGCCTGGCCCAAAGTTAACTTCCGGTCTGTGTTTGATTATCGTTCTGGCTAGTGGAGCCGACTACAAACGCAGTTAAAGTTAAAGTGATGAGTAGACTGAAGTTGGGCTCAGGTTGTTGTGCTGTGGGATGTGTTTCAAATACATTTATTTATTTGTGGCGACCCGCCACAATATCAAAACTGACTGCCACAAATAGATTTTCCAAAAGGTTTGACTTCGTTGAATAAACATGAGCACGGCACGCTTCAAAATCAAAACGCAGCGCGGTTGTTTTTATATCACCGTCTCTGAAGGAAACCTACTGTCTTCAGAAAACTTCCGATGTCATTTTCACTTCATCTTTCCTGTAATGCCTGATAAAGCAGTGTTTGTGAGCGGAGCTCTGCCGTGTGTACAGCGTTACCGTGGAAACCTCTATCTCTCCCGCTTTAAAGCGCCTCCTGCTGGCAGAGAATGAATTTGCATTTTCAATAAGCCTGTCTGATTTACGCAGCAAACATATTTGGCTTGTCATCAAAAATAATCTACTCTAGAGGGACTTTGCTGTTGTTACTGATTCTTTGCACAAGTCTACCAGAAGTAAAGTTTGGGCCACAAAAGCGTGCATGCACTGTAACGTTTGTTTATGTTGTTGCCATTGAAATGGTCTATAGAAAGTGGCTGTAAGAAAAGAGCTAAAGCATTGAAAATCTGTATTTCCACCATCAGGGCAATAATTAAGAAGTTCCTATCAACTAAAGATGTTACAAATCTGTCTGGAAGAGGACATGTGTCTATATCGTCCTAATGCACGCTGAGGAGGAGAGTTTGAGTGGCCAAAGACTCTCCAAGGACCACAGCTGGAGAATTGCAGAGATTAGTTGAGTCTTGGGGTCAGAAAGCCTAAAAAAATAGGGCTGTGAATCTTTGGGTAGACAGCATATCGATTCACGATTCATAGGTTTTCGATTCGATTCAAGAATGATTTTTGCAAATTCAAAATGATTCAATTCGATTCAATTCACAATTAAATTCGATTCGATTAACGATTCGACTCTGCATTCTTTCAGTGCATTCACAGGATTATGTAAATGCTTCCCCTAAATTCTTTAAATGCTTAGTCAGAGGGCAAATTACACAACAGCCTTTATGGTTAGAGAACCATAGGTTAGAGAAAAAAACACTTTTGTCCATTGTTAGATGCTAGTTTAATGATGCTATGGTGTGACATGACATGTAGAAATTTATGTACGCCAAGATTTTGAAAAAAGTATTATGTATAGGCTAACATTTTGTCACACCAGGTGTGTAGCCATCATTTCAGAAGTGACAGAAATGTCAAATACAATAATTTTATGTGTGTATTATTTTTTATTTATTTTAATTTTTTTTACAAGAAATTATTTGAATTTGCTATAAATAAATCAAATACACTGCTGGACAATAATACATCATTTGTAATCTATAATTTTTTTTCTAATGGCAATTTCATGATTGTTTTAAATACTACAATTATTTCAATTTTCTGCACAGAATAAGGTAGAAAACTTTATCGTTTCCGTACTGTAATAAATGATGTCAATTAGCACTGCATCATTCATGAATTTTATTTATTTATTGTGTTTATTGTCTTAACGTTTCACCAGTTCATTTTATTCAGCTTAGCTGCAGCTGCCTTTGTCCATATTAGGCATTTCCTGGCACGTCTTAAGTTCTACAAGCCAAGATCACTTATATTTCAGTGCAAAATTTCTTTATCTCATTTTCATAAAATAAAATGCTATGGTATTTAACTTTTCCTCTCCATCAGTGAATGATGATTCCGAAAGAAAAAGCGCCCGATGTCTGTTTCCTATAGCAACAAATGCTACTTGTGCATCTGATTAACAGATAAACCTTGCGCTCTTATTTCAAGGTTGTTGTTAATGCTGTGGTTATTTTAACAGTTTTCTTCATACATTCGTTTCAACAACATTGTGAAACACATTAATCATTCAATGGAACTGTGCGTATGCTTTAGACATTTACATTTTTGCTCCGTCCATGCAATAAATGTGCAGCCTTCGACTGCTCAGGTAATGTCGACGTTATGACCGAGAGCCATTGAAAAACTACAGAAAACTAAACTACTTCACTTTAGCAGTACTGGCCACGAGTACTAAGGAGAGATCACACATCAGCTGCTCAAAAAATGTGTCCGTGAGACGAACGGAGCGCGAGCGCAATCCTGTGACAGGCAGTAAATATAGTGGAGCGCGTGAAGGAGAGATGTGAGGCACGAACACTGTTCAAGGTCTCCATTAATTCGTGCTTGTAGTAATTTAATGTGTATATATTTTGAAAGCATTGAATCGCTATAGAAATCGCGATTCATTCGATTCTTAGCGTTTTAAAGCGATTACTGTCCGAAATCGACGATTCATGATCCAAAAATCCATGTTTCAAGATCGACGCATATGCTTCATCAGGGTTTGTAATTGATGCATTGAGAAAACGAGTGAATCGTTACACCCCTACTAAAAAAATATATCAAACAGCCCCTACATCACCACATGTTGTTCGGGAGGGTTTCAAGAAAAATTCTCCAAGCTCATCCAAAAACAAACTCCAGCAAATTCAGTTATCACACACGACTGGAACTTCAAATAGCACTGGCTTCTATGGTCAAATGAAACTAAAAAAATGAGATTTTTGGCAGCAAACCCACCAGATGAGTTTAGTACAAACAGAGATAAAAAGTACTCCATGCTCACAGTTAAATATACTGCTGGATCTTTAATGTTGTGGGCCTGTTTTTCTGTCGGAGGTCCTGGACATCTTGTTCAGATGCATGGCAGCATGGATTCTATCAAATACCAACAGATAAAAAATCTAAACCTGACTGCCTCTGTTAGAAATCTTATAATGGGCCATGTTTGGATCTTCCACCAGGACAATAATCCAAAACAAACATCAAAATAAACACACAAATGCGTCACTGAGCACAAAATAAATCTTTTACCATGGCCTTCCCAGTCCTCTGACCTGAACCCTACAGAAAATGAGTGAGGTGAACTGAAGAGAAGAAGCTGTGAATCTGAAGGATCTGGAGAGATTCTGGATGAAGGAATGGTCTCTGATCTCTTATCAGGTGTTCAACAAACTCTTCAGGCATTACAGGAGAAAACTCAGAGCTGTTATCTTGGGAAAAGGACGTTGCAATAATTGGGTGCCAATAACTGTGGCTAACATGAACTACAGAAAAACATTTATTTCACAATGAGATTTTCCCCCCCACTTTCAATGGTTTTACTTCAATAACAGGTTTGAATTTTGTGAATTTTTTGAATGAAAGATCAAAAGGATAAACAATGCAGATTTATTTTCACAGCCGCCTTTGCTCATATTTACCAAGGGTGCCAATATTAGTGGCGGGCACTGTATTTTGATAGTCCACTTTAGACATTTTACTGACTATCAGTAACTTTGCAACTCCATGTCAATTAGCAGTGATTAGAGTATTTGTAAAGAGTCTACTTAATGTCTCATAACACCAAGTTACTCATAGTTAGTAAAATGTCTAAAGTAGACTATTAAAAAAATAACCATAAGTATTTAGATTTTATGTGTATTTATGTGTATTGAAATTTCCATGATTGTAAACAATGTGGAAAACACAGATGGGTATTGCAGAATCCAGTCATTAAAATGGAATTTACAGAATAACACAAAATGTCACAGAATTTGGCAAAATTTGGATAAATAAATCATAAGCAGGGCCAGGGCTCCAGACAAAAAAAAAAATAAATAAATCGAGTAAGGAGCCATTGGCTCCTATAAGAAAAAAAATTAGGCGCCGAATTATTTTTTTTAGGTTCCACAGAATAAGTGTGTTTTATTTTATTATTATTATTATTATTATTATTATTATTATTTCATTTTTCCCCCTACATTTTAACATTTCAATCATACTGCCATGTGTTTATGTCTCATCTTTTCTTGACTTTATCAGCATTTTAATCCATCTTGTAGATGATCAGGTCGACCTGGGAACTAAGGTTCACTTAAAGTGGAAACTAAATGTCTTTTCCAACTTGAAATATACAGTCACAAAGAATTGTTCGTTACACAGAATCTGTACCAATATCATGGACCATAAGCATCACTTGGCCACTGAGTGTAGTTTGGGCTCCTCCTCAGTGCATCCTATAAATGTTGTCTTTCACACATTCAGTCTGTTTTTCTTCATTAGTAAAATGCAATTTTATAGGAGGAGTTGAATGATGTAGACAACAGATTAAGTAAAAATATTAATATGCAATAGCACATAAATATAGCAAAATGCTCCTCTTTATAGTTATTTTTCTAGCTGACTGATTAGCTTATGGACACTGAGTGGTTATTCTGAGCTAAATGTATTATTACAGTGCAATGTTTACAAGATTTACACGTTTCCGCAGTTTGAAACACTGAATGAGCTTTTACACAAGACATTTCAGTAAGTTGTACTGTAGGCTCTCCTATAAAATCCTACCTTTTGATGTTAAATCATGTTCATTTCGTACTATAGTAGTAAATAGACAGATATAATGGGTTCACTTGGTGCTTGAACTGAGGCGCTAAAGCAATCGCACCTGCCGCAGTAAGTCTGTGCTATACTTTCCGTGCGCGCAATCCGGACGCGTACACGGACTACTTGTATTTATACTACCAAGAGTGTACGCTGGTGGTCCGCATTAAAGAGCACCAAAACCGTATTGTTTGAATTTTGTTATGAATTTGGCATTATTTTAAAGATGATATATTGTTTATTAAAAAGTAAAAAGCACAAAGCTTTTTGCGATTACTGGACAGCAAGTGCGCTTCAAATAATATGAAGTTCATGCATTAACAGAAAACAGCATATAGACTAAGACCTTGATAAGAAGAAGCCATATTAGTAATGATTATAAACGAGAATTGTTAAGGATATTGCCAATATCCACACAGCTGACAGCTTTACCTGTTGTGGTTTTTAAGTTGTGCACGAAATAGACAGCTTTTCTGCACTTTTACTTGCACGTCTCCGTCACTTAGATCTCTCTCGCGCTGCGTTTAGCACACTGTGTGAGTCAGCGCTGCTGTGCGGGACTGTTTCAAACATTTCGTCTTTCAAAACATTGTCTTTTAATTTTAAGTTTAATACGTGAACATAACAAAAGATGTGATCGCAAAACAATCAGGAAAAAAGGCCTTACATGCAAATTTTTAAGTCATAACACGTAAATACATATAGTCGCCAGTGGTGACCTCAGCAAAATCTTCACTCGCAAATTAATATTTTTGGTCGCGAATGAGACCGTTTTAGTTGCAGTCTGGAGCCCTGAGGGCTGTAGACTTCAAATGGCTATATGGACTAGTGTATGTGAATATTACATTGTCAAAAGATATGTAGCCAGTGTCTACTATACAAATACAAGCATGTTTTAATTTAAATTTAATTTAAATTTAAATTTAAACAGTAAATCTGTTTTGCAGCACTTTGTTTGTCCAAAAAAAATAAGAAATTGTTCAAATTTAATTTGATTGGATTTTTTAAGATTAATTTTATTATTAAAGCTGCATTCATTCGATTGTTTTTCATCCTAAAATTATATAAATGATAAAAAAAAAATCCAGAACTATGAAAACAGAGTTGAAAAATAAAGCATTATATGACAATTATTGTTAAATTTAAAAAAAAGTGTTACATTGTTAAAGTTTTAGGAATAATATTATTATTAATCTGAAGTTGAAACTGAAATAAAGCTGAAATAAATGAAAATAAAATAATATTAATATTAGGTGAAAAACAAACATTTATTTCAGTAACATTCATTTAGGTTAAGTTGAAGTGCTAACAAAATAAATTTAAATCATTATATAGAAATATTTTTAAAAAGTATTGACAAAAGCAGAAATTATTAAACTAATTAAAACTAAAATTAAACTAAAAATTAAATAAGAATTGTAATCTGTAATTGAAATAAATCTGAAATAAAATATAAATATTAGATAAAAGCTAATTCAAAATATTAATAAATACTATCAATGTATAAGAAATGCTGAAATAATACTGATTTTGTGTTATTTTTACCTATATACAATATATACAATAACGTTTTATTTTACACGTTTTATAAGAAATTATAATTTTGTTTCAAATATTTTGGACAAAACTGCATTGATTATCAGTCAGTTCAACAGATCATGTCACACATTTTGAGGTTGTTTATAGGTATTACTCTGCATGCAAAGAACAGGTTTCATGTTTTATTTTGAAAAGAGAATCTAAGTGTAAAATGACAATAACATTATAAATGTACACTACAGATTATAATACTGCATTTTTTAAATAAATAATAGTATTCAGTTGACTAAATATCCTTTTTGACTATTAAAATTGTAACAAAATCCAGAAAATAAAGAAAAAAGAATATTATCCCAGGTTAAAAAAAAAAAAAAAAAAAGTGCACTTCCATAACATACTTAAAGTGCTCTATTTTCACACACTAATTTCTTTTTTCACACTAATGTACACACTAATTTCTATTTTCACACTAATGTACTTAATATACTAAAAATGGTTCTTTAGTACTTCTTAAGATAAACATAAGATCATCTAAGTGTACTCAACTGTGCTATTTTGGGACACCGTGAATATGAACTAAATTGCACTTTTAACATACTATCTCTGTATTTAGAAAATGTATTTAGTTAGCACTTGTAGTACACTTGAATCCATCTTTCACACACTAGTAAGTGTACTACAAGTGGTGACGAAATACATTAAATACAGAGATAGTATGTTAAAAGTGCAATTTAGTTCATATTCACGGTGTCCCAAAATAGCACAGTTGAGTACACTTAGTTGATACAAAAATAGAGCACTTTAAAGGGATAGTTCACCCAAAAATGAAAATTGTGTCATTAATTACTCACCCTCATGTCGCTCCAAACCCGTAAGACCTTTGTTCTTCAGAACACAAATTAAGATATTTTTGATGAAATCTGAGAGCTCTCTGAGCCTCCCATAGACAGCAATGCAACTGAAATGTTCCCAGGTCCAGAAACATAGCAAGGACATGGGTAAAACGGGCCACGTGACATCAGTGGCTCAACTTCAATTTTGCAAAGATACGAGAATACTTTTTGTGTGCAAAGAAAACAAAAATAACGACTTTATTCAACAATTCTTCTCCCCCGAGTTACTGTCTGTCTTCTGCCGTTATCACAATGCATACGCACGCTTTACACTAAGCATAAACAACGCTGATTATGTTCTTGAATTCTTGGGTACAAAAATTGTTAAATAAAATTCTCTCGGATTCCGTCAAAAATATCTTCATCTGTGTTCTGAAGATGAACGAAGGTCTTACGGGTTTGGAACGACATGAGGGTGAGTAATCAATTTGGAGTGAACTAACTCTAAGTACATCATAGAAGTGAAATTTATTTTTAACCTGGGATAACAAAAAAAAAAAAAAATCTCGTTAAAAATGAGGGTACGATACCTGCCGCTGCCGGTGCTGCTGGTGCTGCTGACCGAGTCGGAGCTGGAAGACGGGCTGCGCGAGCGTGACCGCGGGCCCCGGCCGGGCGACACAGGCGCTCTCTTGGGCGAGTGGGTGGCTTTAGTGGTCTGTCCCACACTCCTCTGGGGCGACGGGTGCCGCGACTGCGAAGAGTGCGAAGACCGGCTCCGCCGATGGTGGTACGTCCGGTCGGCGCGGCGGCCCCTGTCATCTCGGTACGGGTCACGCCGAGCCGAGCTGGAGATGGTGAAGGGGTCGCGAATCCGAGACTCGAAGTGCGACTCTGGTGCGTCGAAGCCACCGCTGATAGCGCTGGCGGCCGGGCTGGAGCTAACCCCGGAGGCGAACATCGTACGGTCCCGGTAATACTCAGTGTTGTAGTGCCGTGGCCGGTCGAAGGAGCCACCGCGCTCGTGGTGTCCGTACGGACTGTGATCGTACGCTCGCTCCCGACTGTCCGAGCCGCTGCTGCCAGAGAGACAGAAAGAGACACGACAGAAAGGGGAACACACACACTTAGAATCGAACCGGATCCATGGCAAACGCTAACACAGGAACTCAAGTACGCCTCGTCGTCCAAAACCTAGCGGGCCAGGTTGGGGAGCCACAATTTAACGAGCGAAATCACAAGCACGTGTCTGGTAGACTGAACTTCGCTGAGGCTCTAACGCGCTTCTAAACGAATCATGCAGTGATTCGCTGAACGTTTAACTCTGGTCAAATGAACCATGCTGGCTATCTGGCTCTGAACACTGGAGGGGAAATCAGACAGGAGAGCGGAAACACTCGGACAGAGGGGTTAATAATAGCACAAGGCTCTAGGGTTAGTAAAGAACAGGGGTTAAGAGACAGGGTGCATGTCTAGGTTAGAGAGAGAAAGCACAGAGAGGCGTAAGGCAGGGCAATACCAACCTTTTCAGAGCAGTAACTGACCCTAAATATTCCCAATACAATATAGGAGGAATTGTGTGTGAGCCAAAAACAGCGATGGCGTAAGGGGGGGAAAAAAAAAACGACGATACAGTCCCACTAAGCAAAAAGGTTCTTCGTCCAAAGAGGGTCACGTCAGCGTCAAGCCATCCATCTCAAGGAGTACTTCAGGAAAAACAGTCTAGAAAAAGGAACATACTCCAAAAAGAATGTTCCAAAAGGAATAAAACAAAGCTGTCCACTGGTGGAATAATCCGAACGACAAAAACACAGCTCTGTGGGACAAAAATAAAATTTAAAAAAAACGTAATTCCAGCACATTATGCTTCCCAAAACGACTTCTACCGTACATCCACTGGAGATCAGGTAATCCAGCAAAGCCTCCATCTACACCTATACATCCAACATGAGTTTAGATCCGTGGGAATCTGACGTCTTCTGGTCTTCGAAGCTTCGTAAAATTATCCAAGCGCGGGCGACACTAAGAATGACGTGCGGTGACAAGGAAGGATGGAGATGATGAACCCTGACACACTTACTCCTTGCTCCAGCGGCGCGCGACTCCGCTCCTAAATCCACGGCACTGATACACATCCACGGCATGACAGACAGTTAGCACAATGACCAAATGGGTGATGGGATAGTCGTGCAAGGCAAATGAGAAGGGACAAAAAGCTTCGCGACAACTTGTAACTACGTTCCGGCGGTTATAAACCTTGCGTTTAATCCGTCATCGGCATGTACTTCCAGAGAGCGCTGTTCCAAGGCGGCGGGGTAATATCCGAGATTCTGCGAACGCCTAATATCCAAACTCACCCGTTACGTCTCGGCCAGCCATCGTAATATCCAAACCGCCCAGGATATTCTCCACGTGGGTAATATCCAACTCAGACGAGGGCTATGGCTCACACAGTAATCCCACACCAATCTAATCCACTCATTCTTACACGATAGACATGGATTAATAATTCCGTGTGCAGGAAGTCAGGCCTCAGAACGGAGAGGGATCCCTAGAATCTGGTCTATAGTGTTTAACCCAACCTCAACCCCTGTATCTGACACCACAGAGCCCCTGTAGTGCAGAGGGAGCCTGTGTCCACTTACCCGTCTAGTCTGCGTTCATAGCGCCCCTCTCTGGTGTGGAGAGACACCGGAGGCCCGTACACCGGCCCCACAGCACTCCTCGAGAACCCCGCAACCTCCCTTGCGTGACTGCTAGAGGGGGTCCCTTCCTCCAGACCCCGCACGGCGCTGGGCACTGAACCCGGCTCATTGTAATCGGTACGAAGGTCCCTGTCCCCCATTTTGTTGACAGCATTGTGCGCCTTCTGGGCGCTTTTGATGTCAACGAAATCCACAAAGGCCGCCACGCCGCCCTCGGAGCCGCGCTTGCGCAGGACCTTGACACTCTCCACCCGGCCATACCTGCGAAGAAGAAGAAAGCAGGCACTGTAATGGTCATGCGATCGTCGGCCACATTATAAGTCAATGTGTATGAGTGATTTATTTAAAGATATGTATATATACTTTCTGTAAATAAGGTTGCTATGACATCTACATTAACAAAATTTCACAATTCTCAGTACCACAGCAGAGAACTGTAACTAATTAGTAAAAAACAAACACAAAAAGTCCTCAAAATTATTGAAAATAATTAAACTGTCAGTAAAAAAAAGCAAAGGACAAATACAATACAATAAAAAGATACAAATGAAACAAACTGTGCTTTAAGGGTTTTTTATGCAAGTCTGTATTTCAGTTAACAGCCTATACTACAGAAATAAAACAGCGTAGTCTTCACTCACTGTAAGAATTACACTTTCTTTGTTTCTTATTAAAGTTATAAAAGTCCTTTAGTTAATAGCAGTGAGTGATTTTGTCTTTGTCTTTTGTCGTTTGATTAATATAAAGCACACAGTCACAGCAGGAATATAGCCCGCTGTCACTTTAAGATCCGCAAGGATCCAATTTACTTTTACACGTATTTTCTTTCTCAACTCTTTACGTTCATTTATTACATAATCGACGAGGGTTTACATGAATAATCACTAAGCGTCGCATTTTGACACATTTCCGCACGTTTGACTGTTTAGGCGCGCACCTTGACCTAAAGTGGACTTTACATGTCTGTGCTGTGTCTCTGAGTGCATCACAGAAATCCTCCTGAGGAACAGAGCAAGTTCTCTTTAGCGCTTTTAAAAACATGAATAAATCTAATCAACTTTAATAAATCAACCACGTCCCATTGTGCAAAAGTCACGTTACATGATTTACTGATTAGCATGTGAAATTGGGCTTTTATGGAGGAGCGAAAGCACACCGCTGGAAAGGGGGTGGAATGGGGCGCAATAATCGTTTTCGCTCTTCTTCTCTTTTCATACTTGTTGGAGGCCAAAATTGTATTTCAATTAAAAGTCAACGTGAGAGGAATGTTGCATCCCAATTCGCATATCATCTTATTACAGTTAACAAAATCCACATTTCGTTTAATTTGATTTTCTACCGTATTGGAGAGAAATGAAGTCGTGTGTCTTTCATGCCGCGAACTTTCTTCACGTTTGCATAATGATGCATTTAAAAGTTAATGACTAAACGTATCATTACATTGCATCATATCATTGCATAAATATTTTTTCATCAGGTTAGATATTAATTATCACTCAAACCCCTTTCTCTATCTGTCCCTCGGTCACGCATATCTGCCATGTTTGTAGTTTTTAAACACTTTTTATGCATGTTTGTAGTTCTAATCGAATCCTTGTCCACCACGCAATGTGTTGTGGGCAATATTAGCCGTAAGAGTGTGCATCGATCTGCACTTCGTATTCTAACCGGAAGTAGTAGACCATCCGGGAATCTCTGGCATACTCTTTTCAACGTATTATGAATTGGGACATACTAATTCTATTTTCGAATACTATTTAGGACGGATAATAACTAAGCTACAGAGCGCTCGTTAAAGACGCAGTTATGACGAAGTAGTCTGTCCCAAAGCGTGCCTACTATTCTGCTACATACTCAAAAGTATGTACTTTTTCTTCACAAAAAGAGTATATACTTTTTGGGCATAGTATAAGTCGGCGAATTGGGACGCAGCAGAAGTTTGGTGTTTTAAATGTCAAAATTCACTTTCTGAACCCTTAAGCCCCATTCACACCAAGGACGATAACTATACAGATAATGATTTTAGCGTCCACACCAATGTTATTCTAAGCGCACGCTCATCTACCGTTTAAATTCTCAAGCTCGTTACAGCAGGATTTCAACGTCTGCATCGTTCATCAGCTGGAAAAAAATCATTCTGAAAGCTCTGTGCCTTTATCGTTATAGTTGTGGTGTGGACTCTGCTATTCTTTAATATTGAGAATGATTTTTCAGAACTATATCTTTATCATTACCTTTATAGTTATCGTCCTTGGTGTGAATGGGCCTTCGGACCTTATGTTCAAGGTACTGATGTTTGCCTATAAGACAACAACTAGCACTGCACCATTGTATCTAAACTCACTAGTTCAAACTTATGCACCCTTCAGAAGCTTGCACTCTGCAAGTGAACGACGCCTTGTGGTGCCATCCCAAAGAGGTACCAAATCTCTCTCGCGGACCTTTTCCTGGACTGTGTCCAGCTGGTGGAATGACCTCCCGATCTCAATTCAAACATCTGAGTCTTTAACCATTTTCAAAAATCATCTAAAGACACATCTTTTTCGCCAGCACCTGACCAACTAATACTAACACTTTCCTATTCTATTTGTTAAAAAATAAATAAATGAATAAAAAACAACTAGCTACATGTACTGTGCTAGACTAACTGAGACTTGTCATGGCACTTGTATACTGCTGCACTCTCGATGGTCTGATTGCTTCTATTGTTCTCATTTGTACGTCGCTTTGGATAAAAGCGTCTGCTAAATGGATTAAATGTAAATGTAATGTTAGTTTAACAGCTGACAATGACACTAGGTGTGTCCCAAATCGCGTACTTGCACACTATTCTATGAAGTTTTGTAGTACAAATAGTGCGAGTAGACCATTCACACTGAAAATTCGAAAAAGAAAAAGCGCACTTTAAATACCAGGATGATGCACTTAAATACAGAATAAAAAACGAAGTGTGGAATATTGAACACTTGATGGACTCAACTGTCGCAGCTTTAATTATGTAGCGAAGGGGGCGGGGCTATCAGACAGAGTATGAATGACAAAATATCCTTATATAATTTATTCACTATGGTTGAGTGAATAAATTATAGTGTTTAAGTGCATAGTGCACTAACAGTATATTAATTTGGATGCAGTTTATGTTTACATGGACATCAGTGATCTAATTATTTACCTTATTCTGAATAAAACATTATTATGATTAAGGTGTTGCTTTTAGATTATTCCTTTCATGTTCCCGATTTACGTTATAGTACACAGATCTATTAAAGGCACACGTCATTACGTCCCCACGCGACGCCATCCGACGTCCCCTCCACAATTTCACGTCTTCGTTATGATGCCATATACAGTTTTGAGTGTTTCGTTTTTTTTAATTTTACGACAGCTTCAAGTGCAGTTAATTATTTGTCATGCTATACCTGCAAACAGATGACGGCGTTACTCGTTTGTTTGCCGTCAAAGGTTGACCATTGCTGTCGCAAAATGCGGCTAAAAGTTCTACATGACGGTAATAATGGGATTGAGGTGTGTACATGTCTCTACTGCGAATAAAATAGAAATACTCCACATATCTTAATTCGATTTGTGTTGCCTTCAAGTATGACTTCGGCCGGATTAAAGTAATCAAAACTGTCTGTTTACGAAGTATATTCTTAATCAGAGTATTGTCTTAATCGTGTTAACATCGGAATATTGTTGTCCATGTACGTTAAGCTCTTTAACCAACCTGATTCGACGCCCGTTCACACTACGATCTCAAAGCGATTTCACAACATTTTAGCGGTTTTTCCACAGTAACGTTACACGAATTCAGTTCACTCAACTGAAACAGGTTTTACTTTTTACTTCAGAAAAACGGCAGAATTGCGTTACACGCAACGGCAGATTCTCGATCAAGTTTCTGTTTCTTTGCACGGAATCGGTTCTTGCTGCGAAACCGGCTCAGCGTTAGCCGCGAGCTAACCGCTAACACACACTCACACACACACACACACACACACACACACACACACACACTCGCTGTTCTCCAAACGAAAGCGCGGTTTATGCGACTTTTCCTGAGGCGTGAACCGAACACGGACGTTTTCTGAGAAAATCAGCACAGATTCCACACATTAACCTGCAAACCTTAACTAGTCAGCAGAGAAGTAACGTTAGCCAAGCTAGCTGCTTAACTTGATCGCGTTCGCGAGCTGATCGGAGACGGTTTCGCTTTGTTTTTTAATTCTAATCGCGTCTGCGGCTCGTTCCGGTGTTTTAAACGGCTCTCGTCGCTGGTTTTCCGCCATCGCGCGCTGAGGCGGTTTGTGTCCGCGCCAGGCCGCGTCGCTTCTCGTGTAACTCACCGTTTAAAATGCTCCACAATCTTCTCCTCGCGAACATGTTCGGGTAAATTTCCCACCCAGAGGTGTCTGGTTTCCCGAACCATCCTGCGTCGTCCGCGTCCCGTTCATGCACATATATGCGCCTTCGCGTCGTTTAATCCCCGACAGTGAGGTAAAATCCGCTGCTAGCGCGCGTGAGGAAGAAGATCTCGCGGCCCTGCGCGTGCACGAGCGGGAGCGCGCGGAGAGAGGAGCCCTCGGCCGCGACTCTGCGCGCCGCCGTCACTGTGACGTCAGAACACTAGAGCCCAGAGCTGATCACGTCATCAGATTCCAAAAATTAAGTGCTTGTAATTAGAGTAAATTACATTTTAAAATCAGACTATTGATTACATATTATTCACACAAAAGCAATAAATTATTCATAATTCCCTAATTCCTCTTTTTCCTCTTTTAAATTTTTGAATTTCTTTAAAAATATATTTACTTTAAGCACCTCTGAGATTTTAAAATAAATATTTTAATAAAGAAGTATCATGTTCTCTGGCATGGGTTAATGGTCACATGATATGCAGATAAACATACACTATTTCATGTTTTCAGTAAGTGTTTTATTTTGATTGTTATTTGAAAATGATTTATTTTAATTTTACATTTTTATGATTGAATTAATTATTAGCTTTTCATTAAACCCCCTGCAGTTCCTTTACGAACCCCAGTTTGGGAAACCTTGGTGTAATATAATGTTTAATGCACTTTATGTTGTTAATAACAATGAATGGAATAGATTTTCGTACTCTTTATATTTTTATTTCATTATGGTACAAGATTATCCTATTTAAATTAATATGATAAATGAGACAGGTCAAAAGTAATCTAAAAGTAATCTGATTATATTACCTAAAATGTGTAATGTAATGGATTACGTTACTAACTACAGTTTTTGTCACGGATTACAGTTTGTAAGTAATCTCCCCAGCTCTGTTAGATATACAGTGCTGGGCCCGTTACTCAAAAAATGTAATATATTACTTGTTACTAGTTACTCCTTTCAAAAGTAATATTATTATTATGCTATACTATAATTAGTTACACTACTAGTTACATGACTTTTCTTTTTTTCTTTTTCTTCTCCATTAAATTCTTCTAGAATGTTACTAACAGTATATTTCTGCCTCATCATTTGATCAAAATCCACACTGGATCTCAGTCAGAAGTGTATAAAAAAATGTATAAAGTACACAAATCTTTCAGATTAAAGTGCAAAAAAATGTAAATAAATATAGAAGCCCACTTTCACCGCAGGATAAAAAAGGTAATTGCGTCTTTTTATCGCTCACAATTCAGACTCAACTTGTCACATTACTGAGAAAAAAAGTCAGAGGGTCAGTTAGGAAATCTTGCCAAGCAACCAACACTGTGCACACTGCTGATGACGTAAACAATGGATAAACAAAACTGTCAAACTTTTAATTTCAGTGCCGCAAAAACTGAAACTTTGCTAAGTTTAGTAGAAAAGGCAAAGCTGATACTATTCGGCAAGTTTTCAGCTTCGCTCTCTCACGAAGACAAAGACAGAGAGTGGGCAAAAGTTGCTGATAATGTGTCTTTCTACTATTAAACATCTCTGTTTTTCATTTTCAATTATTAATAAATGTAATGCCATTGTTGGACAGTGCAATTATAAGCGGTTTTTCCGTTAGTTTTCAAATAATTTTGAAGTCAGGACAGCTGTGGCGTTGCCCTAAAGTTAAGACAGTTTTTAGGATTTTTTTGTCAAGTTAGGAGGTTTCTGTAATATCTTCCTATCTGTAAGATAAGATAACACTCTTAGGAAATGCTCTTCTGTAATAGCTTTTGTCCTAAACGTGGTCCCAACTGAAATTACCATGCTTACCAAACAGATAAGATAAGATCGAGATTCATAAATACTGAAAATTTAAGTTTCTATTTTAAAGTTTCTACATTATATGTGACCCTGGAGCACAAAACCAGTCGTAAGGGTCAATTTTGTGAAATTGAGATTTATACATCATATAAAAGCTGAATAAATAATCTTTCCATTGATGTATGGTTTGTTAGGATAGGACAATATTTGGCTGAGATACAACTATTTGAAAATCTGGAATCTGAGGGAGCAAAAAAATCTAAATATTGAGAAAATCACCTTTAAAGTTGGAGCACAACACATTAAATGTTTGAATATCTGGAACATCCAGATATTCAAACATTTAATGTATGTGTCTGGCAAACAATGCTTATTACTTTTTAAAGAGCACACGTTTATAACAAATTTATACAGAGTAAAAACAAAAGAAAGGAATCTGAGGATGTAGAGTCGGTGTGCTGTCTGTTTATGCCATTTGTCTGCTGTTACTATCATTATTCAGTGTGTTGTTCTTTGTTGTCACTGTCTGTCTGTTGGGTTTTTCCTACCTCTCCCACACTCCTCCCTGTCTCTGCTAGGCCTACCATAGCATCCTTCCTCACAGCACTGGGATTGGAAGACCAGGGGTCTCTGTCTCTGTCTCTGATTCCAGCTACATACTAGTTAATGAACACAGTATAGGATGTAAACATTACAGCAAAATATTTTCTCACCGACTGCTCTTAACATTGGAATACACATGAATACAAACAAGTAATAATAGCACAAAAGGGAATAGAATAAATAGCAAAAATTATAAACAGTAGCAGCAGTAAATCCATTTTGATATACAATTATTTGTGAATTAAAGTATGCTGAAGTGTTGCTAGTATGTTCTGCATGTGCATTTGTGTGATGTAAAGTATGTGTGTGTTTGATCTCTCTCTCTCTCTCTCTCTCTGTGTGTGTGTGTGTGTGTGTGTGTGAGTGTGTGTGTTTGTGTGAGAGTGTGTGTGTGTGTGTGTGTGTGTGTGAGAGAGTATGTGTGAGTGAGTGTGTGTGTTTGTGTGTGTGTGTGTGTGTGTGTGTGAGTGAGTGAGTGAGTGTGTGTGTGTGTGTGTGTGTGTGTGTGTGTGTGTGTGTGTGTGACATACAAGCAAAGGTTCCTCCTATCCTAAGGGTTAATTAATAGTTCATTAGAGCCACAGTATTAAGAAACTGGCAGCATCTGTATCAGGGTCATGTGTCTCTCTCGTTGCTGTCTTCCATGACACTTGACTCTGAGCTCTGAGCTGTCTGCACTGGGTCCAGCAACATTCTAGTTTTGAATAGATGAACACAATTCAGACAAGGGTGAACATAAGTAAGCCAATGGCTTATAATATCTCATCTAACTATTGCATATGAGTGCCTGTAATAGAAGCCTATGTTCCACCCTACCTAAGGATTAATTGCATACAGTACAGCTTACAGTATGCATGTATTCAATGTTTTATTTTAATATATGGCTATCTACATATTCAAAGTAACGTTCACTACAAATGTCTATAGTACTGTTGCTATAGGTTTTTGATGTGTTAGACTATATTGCAAGTAGCATACATCAGTGTTTACCCTAAATCCCACTTTATCTGCTGATATTTCAGTCATGCAATTCAGTAACAGGCTCGTTAACGCTCGTAACCAATTATCACGAAGCAATGACATTTTATATATATTATTTTAAATATACTGGGGTTCTACGCTAAGCTTACAATTGTTTAATACAAAAAAACAAAAAACACCGAAGTCAAGTCAAGTCACCTTTATTTATATAGCGCTTTTAACAATACAGATTGTGTCAAAGCACTTAACAGTATCAAATTGGAGGATAGAGTGTCAGTAATGTATAATAATAAGATTAAACACTCAATTTTCAGTTAAAGGCATTTCATTATTGAATTCAGAGATGTCATTGTC